>CM054941.1:4456066-4538566 GCA_029168755.2 Tillandsia fasciculata | reverse complement strand
CTCCTGGACTTCTTTCATTGCTTTGAAAAACTTCTGACCTGACTGATCGCTAGCAAGAAATTATTATTTGTCTGTTGAAAGATCGTCTCATTCCTAATATTTTAAATCACCAACCGAAGAATTGTCAGGTCAATTAAATTTTTATTTACTCTGTTGGGTCCATCCTTAATCATCCATTTGTTTTAGACATGTTTAATATCAACCATCGTGCCCTCGTGGCTAAGACCCTCTGACATCTTCTACGACATAGATCGTGAACACGTATTTCAAAAAAAAAAAAAAAGATCTGCAATTTTATGCAATTCCCTTCCAGTACACCCCTCAGGTAAAAGTAGTTAGGATTAATAAATTTGATGCAATGATCGGTGAGTTTGATAGAATCTTACACCCTTTGATGCAAAAAATCATAAACCTTAATAAATAAATAAATAAATAAATAAATAAATAAATAAATTAGGCTCTTTTTAGTTCGAAAATAAAGGGGATGTGCGATCGAGATATTTTTTTAACCAAAATATTTTATTTTGATCAAATTTTATTATTTTTTTCTTATTTTTGTCGGATTATTGATGTTAATTATTAATTTTAAAAATTCGAGCAGTTAGAAATACACAACTAATTTACTTAAAGTGTACATATATAGCATCTACGGGTCTCGATCGGACTCAATCCATCCGGACGTTAGGTTTATTGTTGGGTCTCTTGTCGTTAGGTCTATTGTGAACCGCAATTCGACTCAATTTATTTGGCTCAGCTAATTCAACTTATTAATTTTTTTGGACCTATTGTTATGAGGCAGGAAGTTGAACATATTTTTAATCAATAAATAAATAGCCAACAATTCCTAGATTTGAATAAACTATTAGAACCTTAGTAGAATAGTGCTATTTTAAAATTTAATTCCAAACTGTATTATGATTATAAATTGATTTAAAACTAAATTATATAGATATAATATTTTATATATTATAATAAATTAATTTTATTATTAATTATATTATATTAATAAATATTCTTTATCTTTAAATATTATAATAAGCTATACTCAAATATTATAATAAATTATTTTTATTAAATTTATGTTTAAGTAGAATTTGAGAAAAAAATATTTTTATAAATATATATTCTTAAAATATTTATATAAAAATATTTTTATAGTAAATTAATTCTATTAAATTATATTTTATATAAAATTCAACCATTTTTTTTTCTTACCCTCCTCTATTATTTCATAAAATTAATCAAACATAATTTTAATTATCACAAACTAAATTTGAGTATCTCGAAATAATAAATTATTTTAGGAATAAAAAAATTTATTTTAATATTCATTATTCTTTAAAAAAATCATATGACAAGTGGAATAATATATACTACACGAAGATTAGGGTGTAAAGTGTACATGCACGTACCAGGGTTTATGGATATATATATAGTAATGTTATTAAAATTATCTAAGAACATAATTACGTGGGTGTGATTGTGTGAATCAGTATATCAAAACTGAGTGTGTCTCCATGCATTTTTGCCAAATGAATATTAACTAACTATTATCATGAGATTGATCTCGGCGCTGAAAAGCAGCAGAATTCATCCAGCCAGATTGGTTGGTGTCTACATTTCAACACCATCCAATTTGATTTTTATGTTTTACAAGTATATGATCACCACTCTTTTGCGCATTCCATTGAAGGAACAAGTCGCGGTATAAATAACAACTCTAATAATTAAGATGTTATTTACGTGGACAGGACATGTTTGCTGGAGGAACTGATACTACTTACACGGCGGTCGAATGGACGATGGCGGAGCTCATCGACCATCCAGAAAAGATGAAGAAACTACAGGAGGAAGTAAGAAGTGTCGTAGGAGCCGGTAGAATGGTGCTAGAGGAGGACTTGAACAACATGGCCTACCTGAAAGCCGTGATTAAGGAGAGTTTGAGATTGCACCCTCCTATTCCGCTGCTCGTTCCGCGCGAATCGATCGAAGATACCGATGTAATGGGCTATCATATCCCCGCGAAGACGAGGGTTATAATCAACGCTTGGGCTATCGGAAGGGATCCCGAATCTTGGGAGAGGCCAGAGGAGTTCTGGCCCGAGAGGTTTCTAGACAGTTCGATTGACTACAGGGGACAAGATTTTCAGCTGATACCTTTCGGTGCCGGCCGGAGGGGATGCCCCGGGGTCGATTTCGCGATGTCGACGGCTGAGCTCGCTCTCGCCAATTTGGTTCATCACTTTGACTGGGAGTTGCCTGGGAGGATTGAAAGGAGGAGGTTGGATTTGAGTGAGGTAAATGGGATCGCAGTGCACTTGAAATCTAGTCTTGTTCTTGTGGCTAAACTTTGGTGTCCATAAAATTGCTGCATTTCGATTTTATAGTGTAAACTTTGCACTTGTGAGGTGATTTGTATGTTTTAAATATGAATTTGTATGTTTTGAATATAATCTTTGAGTGGAATTTGGTGTACTTAGCACTGTTAATTGCTATTGCTATTATATCCATAAACAAATTAACTCAACCCACAAAATACTGTAAATTTGCACGATAATTAAAGCATCTTCCCCTGCTCCCCTCTCCCTATAAATAGGTCCCATCTCAACATTTCCCAAAACCCATCCCGCTCCTCTCTCTCTCTCTCACTCTCTCTTTCACTCTCACTCTCTCTCTCTCTCTCTCTCTCTCTCTCTCTCTCTCTCTCTCGTCGATCGCTCGCTCTACGATCTCTTCGATCGAGCTCTTCAGAGGTGTTGATCAGATTCTCCGAAGGTATTAGATCTTAATCCTTAGATCGCTACCTCGTTCTAAATTCGTCTAATTCTCCAAATTTATGCATGTTTTTGATGACATTGTCTGGATTAGAGTTTCCGCGATCATCTTATCAGCATGTTGTTCTTGTTATTTGTACGGTTCAGTGGTTTTCTCGATCCGATCTAGGGTTTACTTGGACTAGTTTCAGAATTGTGTAGATTGTTATGTTCTTGCAAAATTTTGTTGTGGAGATTTTTTTGCTCTATCCCTTTGCGAAAATTTTGTTAATTGATCTTCTTTGTTGCTGTATCATTCTTGTTTATTTATGTAATTTAATTGTTTCTTGACCTTTAAAATAGTAATGCTCTCTTTGATCCGATCTAGGGTTTGCATAAGATGCACTTGCTCGAGTTTTAGAGTTGTCCATAATAATGTGTTCTTTCAAAAGATTGCTGTGCTTAACTATTATAACTATACAAGTTTGGAGTTTAATTTATCGTTTATTGTAATAGAACTCAAAGTCTTCGGAACGGTGGGGAGTTTTGCTCTATTCCTTCGTGAAATTTATGTGAAGTGTTCTTCTTTGCTCATCTTGCTGTATTATTGTATTATTGTTGCTTTAATGGTTTGTTTGATCCGACATAGGGTTTATATGATGTGTGATTGTTGTTTGGAGTTGTGCTTGCTCTGTTTTACAATTATCTGGAATGTGGTGTTCTTTCAACAGAATGTTGTTTCTTGCTTTCTTTTCATCTTTTTTTTCTTTTTTTTTTTTTTTTTTGTTTATACATATACACATCATTTAAAGCTTGCACAGCTTGGAGTTTATTCTTCCTTTTATCCTATTATGTGAGAGAACTTGGATCATTTGAACATAAGAAAACTGTTGAGCTATCTCTTGAATTCTTCTTTCTTTATTATTGGCTTAATTCTTCCCCTATGTCCCAACCTTTATGTGAGTTTCACTCTGCTCCCAAACTTTATGATTTTTTCAATTGGGTCCGTGATGTATATTGATTATTTCAATTAAGTTCCGTTTGCCAGAAAGCCCATTCATTCAGAAGGAAATTGCTACATTCGCACTAGACCAGATTTCGCCACGAGGCATTTTCTGTTTGTTTTTATCGCCTTTTGATGCAAGGAACTTGATTGAAACAACTAAGGGACTTTAGGGACCCAATTGCAACTATTAAGAGGTGGATAATAAAGTGAAAATCACATATAGATTGGAGATCAATTGTACAATCATTAGTTCTTTAATTATTTAATTGGCTCATGATTTTCTAGTGGTAAAAGAAGCATGTAGGTAACTATGCCTTATCTTGGAAACAAGAAGAAATATTCTTGTGATTTTTTGGGCAGCTCTATCTCTTCCTCCCAATAAGCAGCTGTGTTGTTTACAGATCCTCTTCTGATCTAATTCTTGGCAAAGAATCACATGGAATTGAGCATTGGAAAAATTTAATGAACGTTAGGATGCAGAATGTGGAGGAATTAGTTACTTTATATATTGATTATTAAATAGTCTTGAAACTCATTTTTAATCCAAAGAGATTGAGAATAACATCTCCCGATTCGAATGGGAAAGAAAGAGAATGGATTGAATAAAAGTTATAATGGCTTGGTAAAATAGGAGTAGAAGTGAAAGAGATAAAGAGAGAACACTGTATATGTACTCCATAAGTACAAACAATAGCTAGCAAATGGTCAGGTGCAATTGCACATGAATCTTAGCGGTCAATTTGTTTTGGAATTGGGTAAGTTTGCATCTTATTCAATTTAGGGTGACAGATACATATGCAAGTATTTATCAGTTAATATTGAACATATTCTGATTGATACTTGGTGCTATTAATAGTATAATAGCCTAATTCTCTCTCTCTCTCTCTCTCTCTCTCTCTCTCTCTCTCTCTCTCTCTCTCTCTCTCTCTCTCTCTCTATATATATATATATATATATATATATATATATATATATATATATATATATATATATATGTATGTATGTATGCATTAATATGCTCGTACTTTCTTGGGTGTGTTTCCCGTCTACTGTGCCCCGGATCTCTTGAACACCTACTTTCATAGAGTTTTAGATCTTGCTTCTCATAGGTGGTTCAGGATTTTGTTTTTTCATTCATTTTTTAAAAGGATTATACCACTGCTTATAGTGTAAAATATAGCTCAATGATTAATCAGCATTTCCAATAATATGTCAGTTTCACTTTAATTGTAGTAAGAATTTGTTTGTTGCCTTCTTTAAGTTTTTAATGCACTCAGTAGTTGGTCCAACACTCTGCTGACATGTAATTTGTTGTGGGTAACAGATGCAGATCTTTGTGATGTCTCTCACCGGCAAGACCATCACTCTCGACGTCAAGAACTCCGACACCATTGCCAATGTTAAGGCCAAGATCCAGGACAAGGAGGGCACCCCCTGCAATCAGCAAAGGCTCATCTTCGCAGGCAAACAACTTGATGACAAGCGCACACTGCCCTACTACAATGTGCAGAAGGAGTCAACGCTTCACCTTGTCCTCCGTCTCAGGGGTGGCATGCGGATCTTTGTGAAGACCCTCACTGACAAGATTATTACTCTTGAGGTCGAGAACTCTGACACCATTGCCAATGTTAAGGCCAAGATCCAGTATAAGGAGGGCATTCCTTCAGATCACCAAAGGCTCATCTTTGCCAGCAAACAACTTGATGATGAGCGCACTCTGTCTGACTACAACGTCCAGATGGAGTCGACGCTCCTCCTCGTCCTCCGCCTCAGGGGTGGTATGCAGATCTTCGTGAAGACCCTCACTGGTAAGACCATCACTCTTGAGGTTGAGAGCTCCGATACCATTGCCAATGTTAAGGCTAAAATCCAGGATAAGGAGGGCATCCCCACCGATCAGCAAAGGCTCATCTTCGCTGGCAAACAACTTGATGATGAGCGCACTCTCTCCGACTACAATGTCCAGAAGGAGTCGACGCTCCACCTCGTCCTTCGCCTAAGGGGCGGCATGCAGATCTTCGTAAAGGCCCTCACTGGTAAGATCATCACTCTCAAGGTTGAGAGCTTTGACACCAGCGCCAATGTTAAGGAAAAGATCAAGGATAAAGAGGGCATCTCCAGTGATCGGCAAAAGCTCATCTTTTCTGGCAGAGAACTCGATGACGAGCGCGCTCTGTCTGACTACAACATCAGGGAGGGTTCAACGCTCCACCTCGTTCTCCTCCTCAGGGGTGGTATGCAGATCTTCGTGAAGACCCTCACTGGTAAGACTATAACTCTCGAGGTCGAGAGCTCCGACACCATCGCCAACGTTAAGGCTAAAATCCAGGATAAGGAGGGCATCTCCACCGATCAGCAAAGGCTCATCTTCGCGGGCAAACAACTTGACGACGAGCGCACTCTCTCCGACTACAACGTCCAGAAGGAGTCGACGCTCCACCTCGTCCTCCGCCTTAGAGGTGGCATGCAGATATTTGTGAAGACCCTCACTGGTAACACCATTACTCTCGAGGTTGAGAACTCCGACACCATAGCCAAGGTTAAGGCTAAGATCCAGGATAAGGAGGGCATCTCCACCGATCAGCAAAGGCTCATCTTCGCTGACAAACTACTCAATGAAGAGCGCACTCTGTCTGACTACAACGTCCAGAAGGAGTCAATGCTCCACCTTGACCTCCGCCTCAGGGGTGGTATGCAGATCTTCGTGAAGACCCTCACTGGTAAGACCATCACTCTTGAGGTCGAGAGCTCCGACACCATCGCCAATGTTAAGGCTAAAATCCAGGATAAGGAGGGCATCCCCACCGATCAGCAAAGGCTTATCTTTGCGGGCAAACAACTTGATGACGAGCGCACTCTCTCCGACTACAACGTCCAGAAGGAGTCGACGCTCCACCTCGTCCTCCGTCTCAGGGGTGGCATGCAGATATTTGTGAAGACTCTTACTGGTAAGTGGTAATGTTGTATCTAGGAAAGCACATGAGAGGGTAGTTGAGTATACTGATTTGTTATTATTTGTGAAACTGACTCGTTACCATTACGCCCAACATGTGAATTCCAAATTGTTAATATATGCTACTCTAACATTTGAAACTAATCTGCCGCTATATGTGAATACACCAACAGGTAAGACTATTACTCTTGAGGTTGAGAGCTCCGACACGATTGAAAATGTGAAGGCTAAGATCCAGGATAAGGAGGGCATTTCCCACGACCAACAAAGGCTCATCTTTGCTGGTAAGCAGTTGGAGGATAATCGCACTCTCGGGGATTACAATGTGCAGAAGGAGTCTACCCTTCACCTGGTTCTCCGCCTCCGAGGCGGAATGCAGATTTTCGTGAAGACTTTAGCAGGGAGGACGATTGCCCTTGAGGTCGAGGAGTCAGATACCGTAGAGAATTTGAAAGCCAAAATTCAGGCTTGGAAGGGTATCAGACCTGATCTTCAGAGAATCATCTTTGCGGGGAAGCAGTTGCAGGACAAGCACATTTTATCAGATTACAACATACAAAAGGAGTCCACCCTTCATCTCGTCCTCCGTCTTCATGGCAGTAGTGCACCCTGATGATGTTGCCGATTGAACCGTTGGAAACAGCTGTCAGATTCTTAATTTCTGTTGCAGTCAAAGATCTAGTACCCTGTTTTTGTTTCTTTTCTTTTCTTTGAAATAGAACGGGGGTATTAGTAATCAGATCTTGTTGGATGCTGTTTGTACTTTTTTGTATTCGATTCCGATGCGAGTACTCATGGTATTAGTTGACATGGTTGCCGGTTATGATGTGTAAATAAGCCTCAAAATTTTGTTTGCTTTGATCTGCTGCTGTGTCTAAATTGGAATGTCTGGTTTTAGTATTCTATTTTCTTGTATCGAGTAATGGGCTTGTTTGGCTGGCTGTATAAATTGGTGCTGTGGGATGAAAATCTGTCTGAAGTAGTGCGCTGCTAGATAAAAAGAAACACTACAGTTGTATTTCCAACAGTTTTTCTTGTGGCCAAACTAAAAGAATATTAAATTGGAGCTTCTGTCTTTGAAGCTCAGTGTCGCATTTTTGCTTCCACTTGCAGCAGAAACTTAGGATTTTTTTTTTTATTTAGCTTATGCTGTTTATTTTAAAAATAAACGAAGCAGGTAGCATGCTATTTTTCTCTCTCTCAAAAAAAAAAAAGAGATGAGCTTACGCTTGTTGCTGTATTCTGAAAATGTTTAGTCAAGAATAGTTCGCGTGCTGCTCTACATGCGAAATGTAATTTATCAAGGCATTTCTTCAATCAGAGTTGCAACTTTTCATTTGGTTCACGTTATATAACATTACAATCGCGCTTGATTTAGTGCAGTAATGTAATATTAGATTATAGTATATATATATATATATATATATATATATATATATATATATATATATATATATATATATATATAATTATTATGTTTGGTTCATTTTATAAAATTTAATAATGTTGACTATAAAAATAATCTATTCCAAAATTATCTTTGTGGTCAAATTTAATATTATTTTTTATTAAACTATAACTTTAATATAATTTGCACTGGAATTTAAAATTTAAAAATTTAAATTTAAAATCTAAATAAAAATATAAAATACAATATTTTAAATTAAAATATAAATTTAAAATTAAAAATTTAAAAATTAAAATATAAATATAAATTAAAAAATT
The DNA here is from genome assembly GCA_029168755.2 of Tillandsia fasciculata. Lineage (NCBI taxonomy): Eukaryota > Viridiplantae > Streptophyta > Magnoliopsida > Poales > Bromeliaceae > Tillandsia > Tillandsia fasciculata. The sequence continues at coordinate 4,530,129 of CM054941.1, read as the reverse complement.
AAAATATAAATATAAATTTAAAAATTTAAATTTAAATCTGAATTGAAAATTTAAAATTTAAATCTAAATTTAAAATTTAAAATTTAAAATTTGATTATTTTAAATTTTAAATTAAAATTTAAAAATAACGTATTGAAAGAATTTGAAGAAGTTGGAGGATAAACTTGTAATTTTACATAACAAGGTAAGATAACCCTCTATTATTAATACGAAATACTCTACCCCTCTCGGTAATACTTTCAAAATAACTCTGTACTATTTGTAATGATCAGACTATCGATCAGATTAACAAAACACAGTAATCCTCACAAGATAATCCGAATCAAACATGCCAAAGTTTTTTTTTGAGTTGAAGGTAGCATGCTACCGCTTCATTCATTAGGAGGATGAATTGAGTTACAGCAGGAGGCAACTGGGCCTCATTTAAAAAAAAAAAAAAACTAGCGGCAATGTAGGCCCCATAAATTCATGAGAGAGCGAATCTCAGAAAATAGGCAACCCGCCATTTTTTTTCAAATTCTCAAAAATTCTTTTATTCCGCTCTAGCCAAATAGACCACCATATGGCAGCGATTGTCGCTAACTCCCCTTCTCCTACTGTTCCACCTGTGAGTCTGCTAGCTTTCTAGAGCCTACTAGACAAATATTAGTTGAAGAGAAAAAGTTTGTTCGGGAGCCGTCCTTGGAGCACAGCTCTGATATTTTGGCATCCCATAAATAGGTAATCCATCGTCTTTGGCTCGTCTAGACAGAAAACACATATGTCTTCCCCATTCCATCCTCCTTTAAGCAGCATATCCTTTGTGAGCACTTTTTGTTTAAGGACTATCCAAACAAAGATTTTGACTTTCAGTAGGCCTTTAATCTTCCACAATTGTAAAAGCTCCTGTCAGATATTCCGCCATCTTAGAGGAAGTTATATAGCGATTTCACAGAAATAATTCAGATCGGACCTATTTCCATCTGACTTCATCTTTTTTGTTAGATAGGGTGATTTTCGAAATCGACCCCTATCTGGTTGGGACATGGTTGAAAACCCCACCATAATCTTACCCCACAGCCACCTATTTCCTCCCTAGCAGTTTTTCACTCTACAATTTTTGCGTACAACATTATCGTAGATACGAGGGTAAAGAGTTCGAAGGGAAGCTCGATCGCACCAGATATCAAATTAGAAACTAACTTTTTGCCCATTTCCTATCATGTAAGACACTCTGCATTTAAAAATATCCATGGTTTTTAGAACACTTCACCACAATTGCGAGCATGGTCTGAAGGATATCCCTTCTCTCAGTGGCTTCCTTCTCTTATAATATATTCTCTCGATGATTGGGCCCCACAGATGACTCCTTTCGGAAAGGAACCACCACCACCACCTAGTTAGTAAAGCTACATTCATATTCTCTAAGTTTAGAACCCTTAGAACTCCATCATTTGTGCTCCTGCAAACAGCTTTCTATCGAACGAGGCTATAGCCCCCAGAAATAGTTACTCCCCATTTCCAAAAGATTGCCCCTTGAAGCGCTTCACAATATTGTATTACTCATTTTGGTGCTTTGAACATTGATAGATAATACAGTGGTAGATTCGAAAGAACCGAGTTCACCAGTACTAACCAACCTCCCTGTGATAGGAGTTTAGCTCGCCGACCTTCGATCTGCTTCTCAATTCTTCCAATTACTGGCCACTAGTCCTCCTTACGCAAAACTTGGTCAGTAAGGGGGAGTCCAAGATGTCGGATCGTTGGCGCTAATCATTAATCCCAAAAGCTCGAGCTGTTAGAAATACGCAACCAATTCACTTAAAGTGTATAGATACAGCGCCCACGGGTCTCGACCGGACTCAACCAACCTGGACGTTGGGTCTATTGTTGGGCCTCTTGCCGTTATGTCTATTGTGGACCGCAGCCCCCCTCAACTTATTAGGCTCACCCAACTCAACTTATTAGTCTCCTGGGCCTATTGTCACGAGGCAGGAAGTTGGACCTATTTAACCCATAAATAAATAGCCAACACAAGATAACGTATCGGGAGAGCGCCCAATTTATATCCCAAGATTTCTACGAGTCTCCCTCCCTGTAGGTCATGCCCACCCAGATAAAATAGCTCCGTCTTATTTTGGTTGATCTTCAAGCCTGACACCCACTCAAAAACTTTCCAGACAAAGAAGAGGTTTTTAACTTGTCTACTGTTGGCTTCACAAAAAAAGAATAGTATCATCTGCAAATTAGATAATAGGTACTCTAGACTCCTAAGTCAACCCCACTCCCTTCAACAGTCCATTACACACAGCTTTTCCCATCATTCTTGTGACACCTTCCATCGCCAAAAGGAAGAGGTAAGGTGAGAGTGGGTCTCCTTGTCGTAACCTTCTTTTAGTTTTAATCCATTTGGTTGGTACTCCATTAACTAGTACCGCTACTTTAGCATTAGAGATACACAGTTTAATCCAGTTGCACCATTTGTCGTTCGCCCGAAGTCAAGTCATGATCTTTTCTGAAAAATTCCATTTCACTCTATCGAATGCTTTTTCAAAATGAGCTTTGATCCCAATCCTTTCTTCCCCTTTTTTGAGCACCAACTAACAATCTCATTAGCAGTTGCAAAGGCGTCCAGAATACACCGACCTTTAAGGAATGCTGTCTATGTGGGAGATATGATGCCTTTATGGAATACACGCCCTAAGTTCATTATGGAATTTTGAATTCTATACCACCCAACCCAGTTAATCAATAGATCGGGTTGCATTTGCAAAATTTAAATTTGTTTAACAAAGTTTTGAAAACCCAAACCTCCTTTATTTGGATTGGGTCTTTACATTAATATCCAAACTGAATGTAAGTGTAAATCCTCCTAATGTATTATCACCTTATAAAAGGTATTCATACTATAAAATTATATAAGCAAGTGTATGAATTTATATTCTTCTGATTACATATCAAAACCAAAAATTAAAAAGAGTTGCATAATCTCAAATTTTGTAGTCTATAAACTTGATAATTACTTGGAAGATCATGAAGCCATTTCTGAATCCTATATGTGACACCTTAGGATTTAAAATAGTCTTGTATATAAGATATAATATGACTAAATCTCTTAACCCGACTATAGCATTTTGGCTGGTAGCCCTCGATCCAAGAGATTAAGAGGGTTAAATATGTTAGAGTCAGAATAATTTTAGGATGGATGACCTCCTGAAAAATTAGGGTATTACAGTTGGTATTAGAGCTAATCACCAGCTGAAAATATGAGATGAGTCTCTACTGAGCCAAGATTATACAGTGGGTAGAGCGCAACTCTCTGACTAATGATCGTTGTGGTTGGGATTGGCTAAGACTCATAAGGTCGGCTAAGGGCTGATGACCGTTGTGGGTGGAGCGTGACTCCCCACAAGATCGGCTAAGACCCACAAGGTCTCACAAGATCGGCTAAGGCCCACAAGGTCGGTTAAAACTAGCGAGACAGGTCTCATATCGTCCGGTACTTGTAAGTGTGCTTGAGCTTGATGAGAACGTTAGAACTTAAAAGAAAAAAAATGTGACACCCTAGAATTTGAAATAGTCATATATATAAAATATAATATGACTAAATCTCTTAATCTGACTATATTATTTTGGATAGTGGCTCGACAAAAAAAGTTAAGAGCGTTAAGTGTGCTAGAGTTAAAATAGTTCTAGAATTAATGACAATCCTGAAAAATTAGGGTGCCACACTATACTAATCTATTTTCAGTAATAACCTAAAATCCAGCCTAAATTCTTAATCTAAATCAAATTCTCGTGATCCCAATCTATTTATTTGTTGATTTTAAATAAAATTTATGGATTGCTTTGATTAGCTCTATTATTCTCAAGATCACAAAAAATTAAGTATATACATTTTACACTTTACTTATCTAAAGACTCTTATTTTTTATTTATAATAATATTTTTAACTAAAAATTTATAAAATTATGTGAATCCTAAAATTTATATAGAGGGTACAAAATTTACATGTATCGGTAGCATTTCCAATCATAAAAACCCCTTAAAAATATCGTTCAATTCAAATCTGTCCTCTATCAAATTACGGAAATACCCTTCTCTCTCCCTATAAGTAGATGCCGCGTCACCTTCACATCACGCTCCCTCTCTCTCCCCCCCGCTCTCTCTCTCTCTCTTTCTCTCTCTAAGCGCTCTCAGATTTTCGAAGGTTATACTCTTCTCATTTTTGTAATTGATTAGTTTCAGGTTATACTCTTCTCACTTTTGTGATTGATTAGTTTCTTTAATCCGATGATGGTAAGCTTGTAATGTTTGTCCTTAATGTCCAATTTATTTACGTAGTTGTTCGATGATGCTATTGTTTCTAGGGTTTTTGTGTGTGTGTGTGTGTTCCTAGGACATATGATTGTTCTTGTTTACTTTTGTGATCGATTATTTTCGTTGATCCAATCTAGGGTTTATTTGATGATGCTAAAGCTTGTAATGTTCGTGCTTATTGCCCAATTTATGTAGTTGTTCGATGATGCTATTGTTTCTAGGTTTTTTTTTGTGTGCGTGTTCATAGGACATATGATTGTTCTTGTTCACTTTTGTGATCGATTAGTTTCGTTGATCCAATCTAGGGTTTATTTCATTATGCTAAGCTTGTAATGTTCGTGCTTAATGTCCAATTTATGTAGTTGTTCGATGATGCTATTGTCTCTAGGTTGTTTTTTTTTTTTGGGTGTGTTTCTAGGACAAACGATTGCTCTTGTTCACTTTTGTGATTGATTAGTTTCGTTGATCCAATCTACGGTCTATTTGATGATGCTAAGCTTGTAATGTTCGTGCTTAATGTGCAATTTATGTAGTTGTTCGATGATGCTTGTCTTTTTTTTGGGTGTTCCTAGGATCTACACTTGTTCTTGCTCACTTCTATAGTTGATTGGTTTCATTGATCTAATCTAGGATTTATTTTATGATGCAAAGCTTGTAATGTTTGTGTTTCGTGTCCTTGTTATGGTGAGCGAACTCGCAATATACATGCTGAAACCTATTATAAAGTAATAATCATTTTTTTTTATCTTTTTTTTTTTTTTTTTTTGTTGGCATATACACACATTTAAAAAGGAACTTCTTTGTCATCTACGCATATCTTCTTATAAAAAAAAAAACAAAGAAAAGAAAGGAAACATTAATTATCCATACATACACAGGCCTAGCAAAGAACTACATCAATTTCGAAAAAAAGAGGAAAAAAACAGGGCAGGAATGTTGATAATTATTATTAATTTATTTATCATAGTTTTGAGTCCTTTTTTTAAAATTTGTTGTAGATTTCATTTGATTCCAAGATTTATGGATAGTGATTTTTGAATTTGGATGGTAAAAAGTGTGAATGGTTTGTCGAGATATAATTGAGGGGTGAAATAGAAGAAAAAAAAAGGACAGTGTGTGTGTATTTACGTTTACGTACACAAGAATGCAATCATATGTAATCGCCCACAATGAAAATTGAATAAAAGAAAGATAAAGAGGTTGAAAGAAAGTAAGCTAAAAGTTTTAATGGTCAATTGGTTGAATTGGTTGGTATGTTTGTTAGGCTCCTATTGAAGTAGAGGTTACTTTGGACTAATCTGGATAGTAGAGTTCTTTATACATGAATAAGGATGGGAGGGAGAATGTGGGAGAGAATATGAAAACATGTTGATAGTTGAAGAGCGGAAAAAGGTTGAAATGATAAGAATTTAGGATTAGTGATTGATAATTTGAAAGATGGACTAAGTAGTAATAAACATTATTAAATGAAACCCGACCGACTAAATCTTTCTATAACAGTTTTATGCATTCATGTATGCTTATGCATTATCTGCATTACGAACATATTTAAGTACACATTCGGATCATGTGCTTGTTATTGTCCATGCTTGCATGAGTGTGCCTTTTGTGTGCTGGGGCTGCTTAAATATATTCAATCATGTAGATCTTCTGCATCATGTCAGTGTCTTTGGAAAGTTGAATTGTAGATGACTAAATCTCTTGCCATCTTAAGAAAGACTTTGAAATTTCTTATGAAGTGAAAGGCCTGGTAGATTCTAAATTAGTCATACTTATCTGAAAAACACTGTCAGTATAAAGCAGGTTAATAAAATCTAGGTATGATTTTGTTTACTGTCATTCTTAATTTGATGTACGTGATAGCTTAAATCCTGCTTATTGCAATTTTGTACGATTTTAAATGACCAAAAGTTATACTTTGGCTATAACAGATGCAGATCTTCGTGAAGACTCTTACCGGGAAGACGATTACCCTCGAGGTCGAGAGCTCTGACACCATTGCCAACGTGAAGTCGAAGATCCAGGACAAGGAGGGCATCACTTCCGACCAGCAGAGGCTCATCTTTGCCGGCAAACAACTCGAGGATGATCGCACATTGTCCGACTACAATGTCCAGAAGGAGTCGACGCTCCACCTTGTCCTCCGTCTTAGGGGTGGCATGCTGATCCATGTTGAGACCGTTACTGGCAAGATCATCACTCTCGAGGTCGAGAGCTCCGACACCATTGCCAATCTTAAGGCCAAGATCCAAGACAAGGAGGGCATCCCCAGCTATCAGCAAAGGCTCATCTTCTCAGGCAAACAACTTTATGACGAGCGCACACTGTCTGACTACAATGTACAGAAGGAGTCGATGGTCTACCTTCTCATCCGTCTCAGCGGCGGCATGCAAATATTCGTGAAGACCCTCACCGGCAAGACGATCACCCTAGAGGTCGAGAGCTCCGATACTATTCAAAACGTCAAGGCTAAGATTCAGGATAAGGAGGGGGTTGCGTCGGACCAGCAAAGGCTCATCTTCGCGGGGAAGCAGTTGGAGGACGACCGCACCCTTGCAGATTATAACGTGCAGAAGGAGTCCACTCTTCATTTGGTTCTCCGCCTGCGAGGCGGCATGCAGATCTTCGTAAAGACTCTTACCGGGAAGCAGTTGGAGGACGACCGCACCCTTGCAGATTATAACGTGCAGAAGGGGTTTTGCAGCAATGGCTGCAGCAGCAGCAGCAGAAATGGCTGCAGCAGCAGCAGCAGCAATTTAGCTTAAGGCTGTAGTTTTTAGACTTTGTTTTAGTGTTATAGCACATACTGCATCTTCTTCTTCTTTTTTCTAGGTTTATTTTTTAATCTTTTGAAAGGTATTCTGTTTCTAGCTTTGAATTAGGTTTGTGGGAATAGGAAGACAATGTCTTATTTTACATTTTAGTTGTTAGATTTAATCTATGGCTCTGCCTGATGTGATAATTGAATTTTCTTGGGAGTATTAATTCCTTTTTTTTTTTTTTTCCTTTTTCCATTTCCCCTCTTTTGTAGAAGATAATGAATGGATTATATTAAATTGAATGAGAAATATTAGAAAAATAATAAAGAAATATTCAAGATTTTATGTTATCGGATTGAATTATGCATAAAAAATGATGTCTTTTTTATTCTATAATTTTTTTTTTTTTTAATCACAGAATATATATAGTGGAGAGTGCTATGCAATATGTAATATATTTATTTCTTCGATATTATACAAAGTATATCGTGTTAAGTTACAAGAAAATGCACAGTGACTTTGAAATGGATTCTCAACCTTTTTTTTTTTTTTTTTCATTGATACCACAGTAATTATTTTATTAATTTAATTAGATTTTTATTAAATGAAAAAGAGCAATGGTAAACTTCAATTTACCCTTCTATAGTTTAGTATATTACAATTTATTTTTTCGTAGTTCAAAAAGTGGCACTTAACTATTCTATAATTTTATTTTTTGTTTCACCGAAAATTTGTTTCACCGAAAAATTTGTTGTGGAATAAAATAGCAAAGTAAATTTTTCTAAAAAATATAAAAGGATATTCTATATAATGAAAAATAATATTGAACCACATCATAATGGGTAAATTGATGTTTACCCATTTAAAAATAACTAGTGAAAGAGCCTGCAATTTGCAGGAGGAAGAAAATATAAAAATAACTAATAATAATAAAATATTAAATATTTTTTTTGTGTATTTTTTATATTCATCAAAAGTCTTTTATTATTGACGGTGGGAATAAGCCCGATGACGTTTTCACCGGCGAAGATGATAGTAAAAATAACAAAAATTTCTTCGACCGCGGCGGAGGGGAAAAGAGAGAAAAGAAAAAGTATTATGATAAATTAATTTGAGAGAGAAATTACGGACTTAAGCTTTTCGTCTAGTAAAAACTCGTGCGGCGCCTACCTTCCTGCTCGAAGAGAGCAAGCCTTGCTCTCCGTTTGCTAGCTCGGATATTCGCGCCCTATACCTAAGTGCAAAAACAAATAAAAGAGAAAGATGTAGAGGCTTTGCAGAAAAGCTAAATACTCTCTTATTTAGAAAATAACAACTACAAGATACAATTCGATCTTGTTACTTTCGCCTTAGCTAATCCCACTATTTATAGACTCATGTACATGACTAAATCTACACTTAAGACACTTATTAAAGTTTAAATTAAATACCCATTAAGCCCACTACAATATTATGGGTTATTTATTAATGGTATTGATGAAGGAGGAATTAAAAATTTGGTAGTGAAAAAATTCTTGGCATCTCTTGTCGTTGATGGCATTGATGAAAAAAAAATTAAAACTTTGATAGTGAAAAAGTAAAGAATCATATTGAGGAGGGTGAAAAGTTTTTTTTTTGCTGCCTGGCTAAAATTATTAAGAATTTATATACGTTAATAGATTTTAAGTTTTATTAATTATTTGGAACATGTTTACCTAATGAAATTGCGGAATTTGTTAATTAACGAATTTTACATTCAAGTTTGGAAAATAACTGAAACCTAAATAAATAAATAAATAAATAATATTATAGAAAGTTAAATTTGGAGAGTCTATTTCAAAATTTAAAAGATATATAAAAAAAAAAGAAAAGTAAAAAGTTCTATATTTGGCATTCAAAATTTCTAAACTTCTACAATTTATCACTTAGATCAATGTTTTGTTAATTTAGAGTCACTAATATTAGCTAAATAATTAAAAAAAAAATTATAAAGGATCTATCTGGAATGGCAATACAACCTTCTTAGGTCGTGTTTGGTTTGCCTATTATTTTATCCAGGATTCAAAAGCAGAATGGATGAATTTATTTGTGGATGTTTGATATGCGAGAGTTCTACTCTGATTCTGATTTTCAGGTAAATGAGAATTTCTTAATTATTCATTTTTTTCAATATGAGCTCGTATGCCGAATTGAAAAAATAGATTTTATAAAAATATCTCAATTATATTTTATATTTTATATTTAAAATTTAATTTAATTTTTCGATTTTAATTTTTAATTTAAATATAATCTTAAATTTATAAATAAATATATAATTCTAGATTTTGATTTAGAAATTAAATTAAATTATAAATTTGATCTATACATTTAAATATAAATTTAATTGTAAGGTTGAATTTGAAACAAATCAAAAATTAGTTTTATATTTTGAATTTTCCTTTCAATTTTAAAATTTAAAATTTTAAAAAATTTATATTAAAATTTTAGCTTATCATTTTAATATTTTGATGTAAATTCTTAATTTTTAGTTTGAATTTAAATTATAAATTTAATTTTATGTTTTGAGATGCAAACTTTTTTAAAATTATTTTTATATTTTATATTTTAATTTTATTTTAATTATTTTTTAATAATAAAAAAAAATATTAAAATTAGAAATCAATCATACAAATTCTGATTGTTATTTTGAATTATACGAGGTTTTATCATTCTATTTTTAATTCATATGTATTCCAACTCTATTTTCTATTTTGAACCGAACTACATCCAAACATTTATTCTTATAAAAAAAATTTAATTTTTAGTATTTAATTATAAAATATTGATGTGATAATTATAGCCAACTTTACTAAGTTATGAGTAACCAAATTTTAGGATTAAAGACATGTTTGGTTTATGATTGGAATAGAAAAATAAAATAAAATTAGATTGCGTGAAATGACAAATGATTCAAAAATATTTGGTCATTATTGGAATGAAAATTGAAATAGTCATTTGGTAAAGAGAGAGGAGAGTGATGAAGAAAGAGGAGGGGAGAGTGTTTGAAAGAAAGAGTTTTGAATGATTTTCTTTGAAATGGACCAATTCTAAATTCAAAATTGAATTGGGCCATAAATAATTTCGGTTATTTTTATTTTAGAATGGAATGGAAATCGAAATTTGATTTCAGTAAAAAAAAAAAAAACAACTATGGTAGATAATATTTAGCAGGGTTGATCGTCGAATCAAATATCTCATTATCGAAAATAATTTACAAAAAATAATATTTTCATGCTTTCGAAAGTACGAAAGACTTACTCTCTATATTTCTCTCTATAATAAATATTGTTAAAAAAGGTGATGATTGAATTTTTGTAATCAAGATCGATCATGAGTGTAGGATTGTTGGCGCTAACCATTAATTCCAAAAGCTCGAGCTGTTAGAAATACGCAACCAATTCACTTAAAGCGTACAGACATAGCGCCCACGGGTCTCGACCGGACTCAACTGACCTGGACATTAGGTCTATTGTTGGGCCTCTTGCCGTTAGGTCTATTGTGGACCGCAGCCCCACTCAACTTATTGGGCTCACCCAACTCAACTTATTAGTCTCCTGGGCCTATTGTCACGGGGCAGGAAGTTGGACCTATTTTAACCTATAAATAAATAGCCAACAATGAGTATTGATCTTATTTTAATTAGTTTAAAAAAAAAATCTAATAAAAATTCATTTGATTTGATTTCTTTTACATTGTTAAAGGAGAAAATATATCATATTAACTATTAAAATTATAAATTTTACAACTTTTTGATCATTAGGTTAATTATGTTAAAAAAATATAAAATTTAATTTTTAAATATTTCAAGTGATTTAAATTATATTCAATAATACTTATCGTTGATTTTGAGACTTCATCATCAAAAATAAATCGATAGCAACGAAATTCATTTGATATTTCAACTCATCTCTCTTTCTCTCTCTCTCTCTCTCTCTCTCTCTATATTATATATATATATATATATATATATATTATATATATATATATATAATATATATATGGCGTAGGGTTACTATACTCTTATGAGTATAAATCTTTTTATACTCATAACTTTTTCGCCCTTGGATGAAAGAATGTGCGATTAGAATGATAGTGGTTCCCTTATGATTTTCTAGGTTGTTGATAAAATAGTATAAATTATAGGGAACCACTTCTAACCGCACATTCTTTCATCCAAAAATTAAAAATTTATGAGTATATATATATATATATATATATATATATATATGTATATATATATATATTATTGTATATATATATATACTTACGCCGTTATATATATATATATATATACTACTCACGCCGTTACTTTCAAGATATTAGCGACCACTCTATAGAGAAAATTAGGTTCCGTTTGGATCCAGGTACAAGGGGGTTAAGGAGAATATCAACCCCCTGTATCAAACAAGAAAAAAGCAATCGGAAACAGCTGTTCTCCTCTATCCTGGGATAACTCGGGATTGGGGGGGAACAACTGTTCCACCCCCAGGTGGAACAAGGTGCTGCTGTATTTTTTTTTTTAAAAAAAAAAATTAAATTTTTTTAAATTATAAGATATTTAAATTTATAAAATTTAAAATTTATTTTTTTATTTTATAAAAATTTAATCCCCTCTATTTTTCTTATTCCTCTTTAATTTATCAAATATAATTTTTCTTATTCCCGGTACAACTCTTATATTCAACCAAACACAAAATTATTTTAATTCCTGCTTGTACCTAAACTTATATCTATCTTAGGAATAATCAGTTTTCGCTTATATTCGAACCAAACGCAACCTTTAATGTATAGACAACAATCAATCTTTAGATGTAACTAGATTATTTATTTTCACATCGTTTTCGTTAGTCATTTGAATCGATGATAAATAGATTCAAGCTATTTAAATTTTTTTCAAATTAAATTTTATAATTTTTTAATATTATTGGTCTAGTGATTAGTTATTAGTACTTAATATTAAAAATTATTCATGCTGAGATCATTTGGATAATAGTATAAATAAAGTCTAACTAGTGTAGTAACCCGCACGATACTATAAGGTGATATTATTGTAATAAAAAAAAATTGTAAAAAAAAAAAAAACTTATTTAGAAAAGACTAAAATTATAAGTTCTATAAATATCATATCATATAGAATAATTAATTCATCATACAATCAAGAATCAAATCATAATTATTAATGCAAGCAGATAATATGATCTTAAGTCTTCATCTTCAAGCCAAGTAGCACGGCAAAAAATAATCTGAATTAAAAAAAAATATTTTTATAGTTATATTCTTTATGGGTTCGACTATTATATTTTTATGAGTAAAATATTTTCATTCCTGCACCCACCCTCCCGCTCCCCCCGTGCCCTGCCCTGCCCTGACAGTGACAGGAGGGATCCGTCGTGTCCCGCCCTGCCTTGACGGTGACAGTAGGGATCCGTCGTGCCCTAATTTTTATTTGAAGGACGTTTCAATTCAACAAAAAAAGGCAACAATACACGGACGAGAAAGATGTAGTGGTTTTCGTTCAGAGAACGTTTTGATTCAACGAAAAAAATATAACAGCTCAAGAAAGAGAAAAAGACGGTGGTGAAGATAACAATAGAGGCGTGTGGTGAAGGTAACAATCTAAGAAAGATGAAGAGGTGGTGGTAAAGATGACAACCCAAAGAAGAGAAAGAAGTAGTGGTATAGTCAAGCAAAAAATTTTGGTACAGTTCAAAGACCAAATTACAGAAAACCCCCCTCTAATATCCCGCTTTTCCACTTTACCCCCTGTTTAAAATTCACACCCACTGTTACCCCTTCTTTTAAAAGTCGACAACCGGCCCCCCTCGTAATTACCGAAATTTGCATTTCCCACCCCCCTGCCAGATATGAAAGTCCATCCATGAGCCTCTAATGGATGCATTTACCCTTTCCCCCTGCCAGATATGAATTTTTTCTTACCAATTTGTTACAAGCAATTGGCTCATTAGAGGCTCATGGATGGACTTTCATATCTGGCAGGGGGGTAAATGCATATTTCGGTAATTAAGAGGGGGCAGGTTGTCGACTTTTAAAAGACGGGGTAAGTGGAAAAGCGGGATATTAGAGGGGGTTTTCTGTAATTTAGTCCAGTTCAAATAAAGAAATAAAAAAATATGATTTATAGGTATAACCTAATTCGGTTCAAAGCAAAAAAAAAAAAAAAAAAAAAAAAAAAAAAAGAATACATAAATGTGACATACGGTTCAAGTAAAGGAAAAAAAAAAAAAAAAATTCATGTAAATGAATCGAGCCGGTTCAGTGAAAAGGTAAAAAGTAACAAATAAAAAATAAAAAAAAAAAGTAAAAAATTTTAGCCGATCCGGAATAGAGCATGGAGAAAAAGCAGCCACTTAATAAAAATAAGAGAAATAATAGATAATTTCGATCATCCATTAATTCTGAGAAGTATTATAAGTCGTAAAAAATTATGGGACAATTTGCAAATTGATGAATATTTCGTGTGATTCCAATCTTTTGCATTTCATTCCTTTTTTCAAATAGAGGACGAAGAGATCATCTTCCTATCCCGAGTAACCCTAAAACAATCTCTCTCTCTCTCTCTCTCTCTCTCTCTCCCCCCCCCCCCCTCCCCCTCCCCCCTCCCCCTCACAGCTCATCTCTCTCTCTCTCTCTCTCTCTCTCTCTCTCTCTCTTCTCTTCTTCTTCTTCTTCTTCTTCTTGGTGGTGGTGGTGGTGGTGATGCTGAGGGTGTGGAAATGGTACCAAAATTGCTTGGCAATGCACCCGGTGAAGACGCAGATGATCAGTTCCGGCGTCTTGTGGGGTTTGGGCGACATCGGAGCTCAGGGCGTCACCCACCACGCCTCCGCCAACAAGAAGCGCCCCCTCCCCGCCGCCGAAGCGGAAGCCGACGACGTAATCATCTTCATCATCATCTCCTAATTTATTCTGTGTTATTCGGATTCAGCATTAGTTGTTTGCATCATCATGGTTGTTGTTGTCTCTTTGATTGGCTAATAATGGTTGTGGTCGCCCCAAAAGATGTTGGAAGGGAAAGAACAATTTTCGTGGTGGGATGTGAAGGATTTCGTGCATAAAGATGAAGGTTTTTTTGTACAAAAGATCCAGCAGAATCTGTTAGAGTGTAGTGATTCGTGTTTGGTGGGAAAAGGAATACCAATTTTTGCGATGGTTTGTATAATGGAGTGATTCATGTTTGTAGGAAAAAACAAGCCCTGTTCTTTGTTGTGAGATATGAATGCTTTAATAATGCATAAAAGATTAAGTTTTTTGCTTAAAAGAGATTAGATATGCTAGTGAGAGTTACTAGTTTAATAAGTGTTTCTTTTTCCGGTCGCCATTTCGGTAGTGAATGTTAATGCAAGATTCCAATTATGAAGTAAAACTGATAATAATGCCAATCATGATTTATCGCCGCTGTATTCAATGATGTGACTTGCCTTCTTTGGAAGTTGGAAGATTCAAATATGTCGCGTAATTAGCTAGGAACTCAGTTATACGGTATAACCGTGAAATTGCTTAAATATGAGTACGCGATCTAGCAATTTAACCCCCCCATTAATATACGAGTGGCTAATGCGATGGTAAAATCTGCTATTTTCTCAGGTGAAAGATAAAGAGTTCAAAATCAATTGGAAAAGGGTAGGTATCACAAGTATGTTCGGATTTGCTTTTGTTGGGCCAGTTGGGCATTACTGGTAAGTCGTTATTTTCAAATTGCTTGCATTTTGTAAAGAAAATTTAGATATATCATCCCTCAGCTCTTATGCTTACTAGTAAATTGAACGTTTTTTTCTTGGCTGATGTTTCTGAGAAAAGTTAGCCAGATGTGCCGCTTGCAGACAAATAAGCAAATTAGCTCAGATGCAATCGATTGTATTTATTATACTTTTAAGCTAATGGTGTAGTAACCAGAAGAGAGAAGATGCTTCTCTAGCAGCATATCATCTCTTTTTAAGGGCCTATTTGGCTTGCTTCCGTAAAAATACTATTTGAGTAAAACTGTTTGAAGAAGTACACTTTTTTCATTAACATACTTTTGAAAGCTTTTGGCAACTGCTGGGCAAGGCAAAGGGCCCTTAAAAGAGATGATTTCAGTTCGCCGCCGAAGTAGAAGTTCTAGATAATCTGTTCGTCAAGCATTTGGTTTTTGAATTTAGAGTGGAGTAGGTGTTCAAGAACTAGGCCAAGTAGGCAGATAGTCTGAATTGTTCTTTCTTAGTTGTCATTTCTCTTTTGTCATGATTAGGATCATAGCATACCCTAGATCAGGAGGACCATCATATGCACTTGAAACTATTGTGATTCTTCTCGATTAGGATTTAGATCTAAACTTTATAACGGTACTTGTATCATGTGCATATTAACAGGACAATCGAACTGTTTAATTCAGCAGTGTGGACCAACCATCCAATTCCAAGTTAGTGGAATTGCAATTGGTCCTGCCCCGCAGGGGATGAAATGGTCTTATGAAGTTCCTTGGTGCCAATCATCTACTATATTTGTAGCTCAAGATGGACTCTATATGGGTTCCCTCTGATTTTCTTGCGGCAATCCCTCTTGTTGATATAAATAATATTTCCTGGGTGTCATGTCAAGCTTTCATAGTATGGAACGTGGTTTTTAGGAAGCTAAGGAGAGAATTTGGCGCTGTCAGAACTAGGGTATCTTGTTCTCTTAGTATTGTACTCATTTTTGGCCTGGAAATATTATTTTTACAAAAATCTGAGGAACGTTGGTGCAATTTAGGCCAAAAATTGGTGCGCTCACACATCTTGGACTGTAATCGGCTGTATATTCACCTTCTGCTGTTTAACCTTTGTTCCCTAAACTTAGCCATAATTTGATGCAAACCAGGTCAGAGCACGGGTCACACCTGTATTGAATTTTTGTGTTTCAATGAATTCAAATGAAGACTTGGAGTTTCCTCGCCGAAAAAGACCAAGATCTGTTGCAAACAGCTTTGCGAATATGCTCGCCTCCTTCTGATCATTAGTTATATTGTCTCCTACAGGTACGAGTACTTGGACCGAGTCATTCGATATCGATTTCGCCTACAACCCAACTCAGTAAAATTTGTCGCCTCAAAGCTTGGCGCGGACGGGCTGCTATTCGGGCCCTTGGATTTATTGATCTTTTTCTCTTACATTGGCTTCGCCTCTGGCCGGAGCATAGAACAAGTGAGGGAAGACGTGAAGCGGGATTTCGTTCCGGCACTCATTGTAGGGGGCGGGGTTTGGCCGATTGTGCAAATCGCAAACTTCCGATTCGTGCCGGTGCAGTATCAGCTTCTGTATGTAAATTTCTTCTGCCTTTTGGACAGCGCCTTCTTGTCGTGGATCGAACAGCAAGGGGATGCTTCTTGGAAGCAGTGGTTTTCGTCCTTCGGCGCCCTGGAGAAACAGAAGGAATAATCCTGATATCTGAGCTTCCCATCATATACTTTCACAGTCGACCCCTACTTTTTTCTTCTTCCCTTTTTCCTTTCCCCCTCCCCCTCGAAACAAATTGAACATGCATGGTGAGATTCATGTGTATTATCCTGCATCTGTAGAATCATGTGGCTAAAGATCTGATAACCTCTGCTTTGATCTCTTGATAATTTGATTGTGGAAGTTTTGATAATTAGATAATTTGTGGCTAGATAAAATATGCTGGAAATGAATGAACGGGGCCTTTAGTTCATGATTTTTAAATTCGTGCTTTAAATCCTTGTAGTCGTAATCCAACTAAAACAAACAAGCCAGTGGAAAGTCTTAGTTTGAAACGACATTAGATTTTAAAAAATGAAAAAAAATTTCAAGAAAATAGTGTGCTATTTAACTATTTGATTAATATGGATAAAATGTACTTTACCCCATATTGATATATTGTGATCGAATATATATATATAATATATATATATATATATATATATATATATATAGAGAGAGAGAGAGAGAGAGAGAGAGAGAGAGAGAGAGAGAGAGAGAGAGAGAGAGAGAGAGTATTGCTACTATAATTTTTTTTATATTCATAACTTTTTTATTTTTAGATGAAGGAATATACGGTTAGGATAATAGCGGTCCTCTTAGGATTTACTAGGTTGTTGGAGAAATAGTATAAATTTTAGGGATTACTATAATCATAACCACACATTTCTTCATCCAAAGAATGAAAATTTATGAGTATAAATTTTTTTTACTCATAATAGTATAGTAGTCGGACCCTACACACACACACACACACACACACACACACATATATATATATATATATATATATATATATATATATATATATATATATATATATATATATAGTCCGGCTACTATACTTTTATGAGTCAAATCTCTTCGTACTCATAAGTTTTCAACATTTGGATTAAAGAATGTACGGTTAAGATTATAGTGGTCTCCTAGTATTTATACTATTTCACCAACAATCCACTAAATCCTAGGGGGACCACTATCATCCTAATCGCACATTCCTTCATCCAAGGGCAGAAAAGTTATGAGTATAAAAGGATTTATACTCATAAGAGTATAGTAACCCTACACTATATATATATATATATATATATATAGTAGAGTTTATATATTTTTAAAAGCACAAGACAATTCATGTTTATAAATTTTTTACCATTGAATTTGTATTGGGATTTGTGCTTTTTACTTTATTTTTCTCTATTTAGTTGACTTTACAAAAACACTAATCCCAATACAAATTTAATGATAAAAAATTCACTAGATTGTCTTGTACTTTTAAAAGCATATAAGCTCTACTATATATATATATATATATATATATATATATATTATATATATATATATATATATAGAGAGAGAGAGAGAGAGAGAGAGAGAGAGAGAGAGAGAGAGAGAATTGAAGTTTTGTTCTTTTAAAAGTACCAAGTTATTGGTGCTTGTAAATTTTTAACTCTTAGATGAAAAGATGTGCAGTTAGAATAATAGTTGATTCTTTGGGTTTAGTAGATGGTTGGTGCAATAGCATGATCTAAGGGTTAAAATTAGTTAAAAGGATAAATCTAACAGTAGAAAATTTACAAGCAACAATTACTTTGTGCTTTTACAAGCATAGCAACAAAGTAATTTTTGCTTACAAGTTTTTTACCGTATATGGCAAGTATATATATATGGCAATGTTGCTATGCTTGTAAAAGCACAAAGTAATTTTTGCTTACAAGTTTTTTACCGTTAAATCTATTTCTTTGACTAATTTCATCCCCGTTGAGACCAAATTTTTTCGTCACCTGAGGAAGTGGCACGTGACGTATACTATCGACTAAGGGCACCAGCCGATAGGGGAATAAGCTAGTAGAGGAGAACCCGCATCTTGACCAAGACCGGCCTCGGTCACGTGAGCGCACGACACGTGACGCACACCATTCGGCCAAAAGCATCAGCCGATAGGAAAAGCGGTCGAAACAAGAAGATTATCGCCTTATCCATGATCAACTCCGACTGAAGACGAAAACCAGACCGCCCAGTCGAGCGACAAAGAAGGCGAAGTTAGAGTCAATTCTCGGCTACTCGAGCCGAAGAATGAAAGATTCTTAAAGAAAAGGGTGCGAGATTCGGGCGCGAATCTTGTAACTGACTCCAGAACGGCAAGCGGCGCCCAGTATTGGAAAGCATTGAAGATCACATTTCGGTGCGTTAATCAGGAGATGAACTTGGACGGAAAAATGGCTACTATTCTATTTGAGGAAGTTCGACTCAAAAGGAAGTGGTTGAGGAATGTTGGAATTATAGGGCAGCAGAAACTTACAAACTGGATAGCCAACGTATCCAGGAACCGGAATTGGATCAGCTAGCTTGTTTTACCAGCCTTCTTGGATCGTCCTTGTCTTCTTGGTAATTCTTGGCTCTCCACGAATCTCCTGGTTGCAGACCGAATGCGCAGATCGGATCGGATGCGAAGAGGGCTACCAGAGTCCTCTTCTATGTCCACACTCCAAAACCCCGGGAACGAAGGTGGAAACCCAGAGAGAACGTAGAGAGAGAATGAGGAAGAAGAAAATCCTTTTTCTTCTTGTGTATCGTATATGGTATCTCATATATTTCAACGTATGAGGGAAGGGGTTCTATTTATAGATTATTAGGACTCCTTAGGATATTCTCTTTCTCATGTAGAAATAAGAGAATATCGGTTAGGATATGGGTTAAGATATGTTTCTTAACCTATAAGAAACATATCCTTATCTTTAACCCATAAGGATAAATCCTATCCTTTATCCTTAACCTATAAGGATAAATCCCGATCTTATCCTTAACACAAAAGGATAAATCCTAATCCAAATCTCATATGGATTGAGTCAAAAATAGAACCGGCCAATGTGGACACACCACATGGCAACAATCTCCCACTTGGCCACATTTGCCAATTTTCTCTCATATACATTCTACTCTTCATACGGGTAATGGAGCGTGCGACCAGATGGAAAAAATCACAATGCAGGAGTGCTATATTAAGTTACCACCCAACTAACATAGCACATCACTGACTAAAACGTATATGCCCCAGACGTTTCAACACACACCGGATCAAGTATCACAAATCTCCCTCCTGTAATCACAGGACTTGACCCTACAACATCTCTTGTACTCATGATTATCTCAAGTAACACAACCGAGATAACCGCCCGGGCAATGAGTCACAAGACTTTCATGGTGTGCTATCGAAACATCTTCCTCAGCCCCTCACATTAATCTGTATCGATCCAAACACTTTACTAGACATGATCTGCGAGATCGTATTTTTTCATGACCCTGAGATACACGCTAAGTTAGTTATATTGGACCTCTTATTCATAATGTAGTTCTAAGTCGAGGGCATAAAAAAAAAGGGGTTAGTGCTCACACAGTGACATAGAGGGAAGAATGTATGTCACTCTACTAACTGGTCGACAATCACATACAGTATGATATGTATGCCATGGCGGAGCACCCACCCAATGGGTCGTGTCACGCTCTAAAACGCCATGCGAACCTTGGTCTAGGCACCACTAAGGCATCTAATCACTACATAACTCAAGGTCATCTCTTTAACCCAAGTATTTAAGTTCGATTGTTATACAGGCTCGATATGAAATTTCACAAAAGAATTCTCATATCCAACTCCCAAGAGTCTCATCTTAAACTAATTAAGGCGACTTTCAAATCGTATCAACACTTTATTCATAACGTATATGAACAAAGCAATCATATTACAACTACTAAAGTTTAATATGATTATTTAGTCTCATCCTGCTCACCACTTAGGTGCCAGGGCGATCACCCGTGTGAGTGGGCTGACCTGAGCCTGGTGACTAATGGTAATATGTGCCTACTAGTATCAATTACGCAATCATACATAAAAGAAAAACATATTTTCATTAAGAAAAGCGTAAGATACAAAAGTCTCAATAATGTCCATACATCATAACCTGCGAAGACCCAAACTCCTAACGTGGGTCAGGAACATATCCCTAGCTATCGGCTTGGTCAACGGATCAGCCACCATCCTAGTGGTGGAGATATGTCTAAGAGTGACCTCGCCTAGCCTAATCATCTCTCGAATGTAGTGAAAACGGATGTCAATGTGCTTGGTCCTGCCATGATACTTGGGGTCCTTCACATACTCCAAAGCAGCCATGCTGTCAGAGACCATCTCAACAGGCTCGTCAGCTCGAGTCACAATGTCGAGGTGCTGGAGAAATCTCCTCAGCCAAACAGCCTCCTGAACGGCTGCTGAACAAGCAACATACTCCGCCTCCATGGTAGACAAGGCAATGCAACTCTGCTTTTTACTGCACCAGGAAATTGCCCCACCTCCAAGCATAAACACATAGCCTGAAGTGGACCTGCGCTCATCTCTATCACCGCCCCAATCAGCATCACTATATCCTTTCAATCTCAAGTCCCCAGCTTGAAAGCATAGAACGAGATCACTGGTTCCCTTTAAGTATCGAAGGATCCTCTTGACCGCTTGCCAATGAGCAGGTCCTGGGTTGCTCTGGTAACGACTTACCAAGCCAACAGCGAAGCATATGTCAGGTCGAGTACACATCATAGCGTACATCAAGCTGCCAATCGCACTCGCATAAGGAACCCTACTCATTTGCTCTTTTTCTTTATCCGTTTTAGGGCACTGATCAAGACTCAAAGTGTGATTCTTTTCCACTGGAGTATCAACGGGTTTACTATGATGCATCCTAAACCGCTCCAGAACCCTTTTAATATAAGATTCTTGAGACAGACCAAGAAGTCTCCTAGAGCGATCTCTGATGACCTTAACACCGAGCACATAGCTCGCCTCACCCATATCTTTCATCTCAAAATTGAAAGATAACCACTCCTTAGTGGTATTGATCAACTCGATGTCATTCCCAGCCAATAGTATGTCGTCGACGTATAGAGAGAGAAACAAAATTCCCTTCTCCGACTTCTTGACATATACACAGTGGTCTTCCTCTATCATGGACATACCGATAGAGATGATGGCTTCATGAAACCTGAAATACCACTGTCTCGATGACTGTTTGAGACCATAAATGGACCTTTTAAGACGACATACTTTGTCTTCTTGACCTTCGAGTACAAAACCCTCAGGTTGATCCATGTAGATCTCCTCCGCTAATCCTCCATTGAGGAAAGCTGTCTTGACATCCATTTGGAACAATTCCAAATCTAGATGAGCCACTAAGGCTAAAATCACACGTATGGAGGCAAATCTCACAACGGGAGCAAATGTCTCGTTGTAATCTATCCCCTGCCTTTGATTGTAGCCCTTAGCCACGAGCCGAGCCTTATATTTATCGATTGATCCATCCGCCTTGCGCTTAATTTTTAAAACCCATTTATTTCCAATAGACTTGCGCTCAGGTGGAAGGTCAACCAACTCCCATACTTGGTTCTTGCTCATGGAATCCATCTCATCTCTCATAGCAGCCATCCACTCATTACAAGCTGGTGATTGTAGCGCTTCTACATAAGAAGCAGGCTCATCATCATCGAGCGGAGTGCACATGAAAATATTCCCTTCGATCTCAAAACGTCGACGGGGAATGTTTCCACGTTCACTTCTACGCAGTTGAGGGCCTAAACTCTCGGCTTCCAAGGGTATGCTCCCACTCATAGAAGCACTCCCACTAGCCGGAGGATCGCTACCACTTCCTTCAGCGACTTCGGGAAGTGATCGATCACCCTCACCAGAAGATGGGATAGCATCGTCTTGTAACTCATACAATCCGACGTCATTTCGCATTTCACCAATGCTTGGAAATTCCTTCTCTAGGAATTCCACATTACGAGACTCAATCTCGGTCATCCCACCATCTGGGTGTTCACCATACATCACATAGCCCTTCGAATTTTCAGGGTATCTGATGAACACATGCTTGCTTGCTTTAGGGCCAAGTTTTTCGAATCTATGTGAGGGGTTGTGAACATATCCAGCTGAACCCCAAGGGCGAAAGTAGTGTAAACTTGGCTTTCTACCACTCCACAACTCATATGGGGTAGATGGCACTGATTTACTAGGGACTCGATTAAGAATATAGGCAGCAGTCAAAAGAGCATCTCCCCAAAAACTTATAGGAAGATGAGCATGCGCCATCATAGACCTAACCATGTCCAGTAGAGTACGATTCCTTCGCTCTACAACACCATTTTGTTGCAGAGTACCTGGAATAGTGAGCTGTCTCAAGATGCCCTTTTGCTCACAGTAAGTCTTGAACTGATCAGACAAGTACTCACGTCCTCGATCAGTGCGAAGCACTTTTACACTTCTTTCTATTTGATTCTCAGCCTCCGCTACGAAGCGCTTGAAGCAATCTAAAGCTTCAGAACGGTGAGAAAGCAAATACACATAGCCATAACGGGAATAATCATCAATGAATGTGAGAAAATAGCACGCACCATGCCGGGCCTTCACATTCATTGGCCCACAAATGTCTGAGTGGATCAGCTCCAAAGGATGAGAGGCACGAGTAGCCTTACCAAAAGGCTTTCTACATGCCTTCCCAGCCAGACAAGGCTCGCACACAGATAGGTCAACTTTGGCGAGAGACCCCAAAAGGCCTACTCGAGCCAGTCTGTTCATTCTTTCTTGACCTATATGGCCTATTCTGGCATGCCATTTAACGGATTCATCACAGAGATTAGAAGAAGAAGAAGCAAAAGCAAACGAATCATCCTCCAAATCTTAAAGAAACCATTTATTAATGTACCATATCCAAATAAAGTACCATGAATGGAAATGTCAAGACGGTCCTCTGTCAAAATGAAAAGAATAGCCTAAATGTAGCAAAGCTAAAACTGAACATAGATTACATCTTATACCGGGTGCATATAGCACATTTTGAAGAAGTAAGGTGCGGCTACCACGCAACTTGAGTTGGTACGAACCAACTCCAATAACTTCTTCCATTGAGCCATTCCCAAGGGTGACAAATTATGTGCCAATCGGTACTCGATGGTAATCTACAAATCCCGCTCGATTACGCACTACGTGCTTGTTTGCTCCTGTATCCACGATCCAATCGGGAAGAGAATTAGCTACTAAAGCATAAGAGCAAACAAAACAGTGTGAGAGTGGTAGGGTTACCTTTTTCGGCTCAGAACAATCCCGAGCGAAATGACCCTTCTTCTTGCAGTTATAGCATTTTAGCTTCGCAACATCTCTACTGCCAGCGCGCTTGCCTCTGCCACGCTTTCCAATTCCACCATGAAGAATTTGATTTTTTTTTTTCTTCGCTCCATTGTTGTAACGCTTTTTGCGCTTGGGTGCAATCCCACCGCGCTCCTCAGAGCGTGCAACAAGAGCGACAGAACGGTTCGCATCCAAGCGTTCTGCCTCAAGCTCGAGATGGCGTGATATGTCATTAAACGTTTTAATGCCCTCACTGTGCGTCATCAGGAGCTTCATCTGGGACCATTCAGGGTCCGGCAGTCAACGAATCACCGCGAGAACCTGTTGCTCATCGGTGAGCTCAGTTCCAGCAGCCTTAAGGTCCCGAATCATGGTGCTCATCACACGAAGGTGCTCAACCATTGAGTGCTTCGGGTTCTTAATGTACTGCTGAAACTTTAGATTTAGGGCACGCAGCCTCGTAACTGAAGTTTGCCCAAAAGCAATTTTCAGATTGTCCCACATGTCTTTGGCAGTCTCAAATGTCTCAAACTGTCCAATGAGGTCATCCTGCATGGCACACAACATAGTATACCGAGCAGTACGATCCTCCTTGAACTATTTGTCATAGACATCCTGCTCAGGCTTGTGTTTTACAGTAGAGTTATCTAGCGGCACGGTCTTTTTGACAGAGAGAGTTTCAAGAACTCCTTGTTCATTAAGCAGGTATTGCATTTTTCTGTGCCATATGTCATAATTCTTTCCGTTTAGCTTATCACCCCTCGTGAGGTCAGCTATAACATTTCTGGAAGTTATTTCACTACATTCAAAAAACAGGTTTGGACATTAGGCACATATTGCAAAAAATTAACAAGATTGAAAAAAATATCTCCTTCACAACGGGATCGAAAATTTCGCTAGGCTCATAATCATCACGCAGTGTCGGTTCAAAAAATTTCAATCTTATTAATTTTTTTTTTTTAATTTTGAAACTTATTCAAAAAAACGGAACTCATCCATTAAAAGAACACATCTTTTAAAAAAAAATTTAAGAACTTATCTTAGATAATTCATATCACACAGATAAAATAATAAAATAAGTACTTGTGCCAAAATTTAATTTGAAAAACGTCGATGGTGTGCAAAACACATTCCTCTTACATGACCTTAATTATTACATCACATTTGCAGAAATAAAACCTACTACATCACTACAAAGATGTACATCAAAAGAAAATATATTCTAAAGGAATGCTGCACACGTCGAACCCGCTTTTCTAAAAATTAAATTTTGTGGAAAAACACCGAAAAAACACAAGTACTTATATGCACAAAACATACACAATTAATAATAAGCTACACAAGCATTTAAATCTACACAAGATATAAGTTATACAACACATGCATATCTAAATTCCACAGGTAAAAAAAATATTTCGCACCACATAGGAGCATAAAAGAAATCACATAAAAAAATTGCACCACATAGGAGCATAAAAAATTATACCACATAGGAGCATTAAAAAAAACTTATTTTCTTAAAAAAAAAAAAATTGTAGGACGCCACTCAGGCCTGGCCAGCCCCGCGCACCCAGCGCGATGGGCCGGCGCCCGCCCGCAGAGGAGGCGGGCCGGGCCGGGCCCAGCGCACCCAGCGCACCCAGTCGAGCGACAAAGAAGGCGAAGTTAGAGTCAATTCTCGGCTACTCGAGCCGAAGAATGAAAGATTCTTAAAGAAAAGGGTGCGAGATTCGGGCGCGAATCTTGTAACTGACTCCAGAACGGCAAGCGGCGCCCAGCATTGGAAAGCATTGAAGATCATATTTCGGTGCGTTAATCAGGAGATGAACTTGGACGGAAAAATGGCTACTATTCTATTTGAGGAAGTTCGACTCAAAAGGAAGTGGTTGAGGAATTTACGATGATTCTTCCCAAATCACGCCGATTATTCAAATCGGCGATTATACGAATGGTTCGAGAGTGTATAAATACCTAAACCAACGAAGGAAAACGAGCCATGCAACCTCGTAAGCCAGAGGCTATCCTTACTTTTCATATCTTTCATATCTAAATTTACTGCTTTTCTAAAAGTAGAGTTAATTGTAATTGACTACCAGTTCCCCTTGTAATCTTTTTTCAATCAATACAAGTTTCAATCGGCTCCTTAGCCATGTCAAATCTCTGTCTCTACATCTCGGTTCGGCTACTTTAGGCCGAACCCTATCTCTCTCTCTATCTTCACATCCTGATTCGACTAATCTAAGGCGGACGGTCACGAGAGTTTAACTGAGATGAACCCGACCGAGCGGATCCCTCTTCGGCCCGATCGCTTGATCCATTGGCACGCGGCGCATCATATCTAGAGGGTTAACTCGCCACCGGGGCCGATCGCGGTCGACGGTTTCCGGCCCCAACAACTTCTTGGCATGCCCGGTGGGACGCTCAGGTAACGCTTACCTTCTCCTGCCGTTACGATGTCAGACGACGACGTCTTAAATCTCCGAAGCATAATTGTTCCGAGACATTCACGGAATGACCATGCCAGTAGCTCCAGACACGCGGCTGATCCGCCACCGGTGCTACCGGAGATTCCAGAGACCAGCGAAAGGTCGATATCCCAGGAGCCGACCCTAACTCAGATATTCGGGCAAATGGCCCGAATGTTAGATAATATTGAGAAGATGCAAGCGTCCCTCGAAAGAAACTGTCAGGCGCAAGACGCCTGATTCGACTCAATATTGGCCGCAGTAACGGCCAAGAAGGAAAATGGGGCTCGAATTGAGCAACAAGGCCTTGGAAGAGCCATACAGTGGAGGGTATGCCTTCACACTCCCCCAACAATTGCTGATGCAATTGTTTACGATGGTGCCGACAATCCCGACCGTGCAACTACCAGGCACACCGCCGGCGGCTACTTATCAAGCTGCGCAGCTGCTGAGGGTAGTACAGCCGCAAGTGATCACGTATCAAGCGGGAGCAGGGCCGATGGGGCAGAATATCGGCCATCAACTCGAGAATTATTGAGGGATTCCTTTGCCTTCTCCACCACCGTTCGTCCAGCCTTAGGCTGGGGGCAGGAACGGCGGACAAGTCCCTCCTCAGGGACCACTTCAGAACCTGGCCGGCCTTTACGGGCCGCCACCTCCACCTGCGTCGACGGCGGCTCCGGTACCTCAGACCGAGCACGCCGAAATCGCTAGGGGCAGGACGTCGGGCAGGTCCTTTCGCAGCGACCACCCCAGAATCAGGCTAACCATTATGGGCCGCCACCTCCACCAATACAGCCAGTGGCTCCGGTACCTCAGGCCGAGCTCGCCGAAAGGGCTGGGGGCAGGAATGACAGGTATGTCCCTCTGCAAGGACCGTCTCAGAATCAGGTTGGCCAACATGGGCCGCCACCTTTTCCGGTGCAACCGGCGGCCCCAGCACCTCCAATGGGGCTCGCCGACATCCACGCCCATGTGAAAGAAGTGATCCGCAATACATTCGGCATAGAGGCCAGGCTTGCAATTCGGCCAGTGTTCAGGTCTTCATATTCTGCTCATATTGATACGGACTATCTGTACCCATCCAATTGGAAGATGTCGAAATTCGATAAGTTCTCAGGCGAAGAGAATGAGAACACTATCGAGCACATTGCTCGGTTTACGACCCAATGCCGGGAGACGGCCGCCAGCCCATTTTTGAAAATGAGGCTCTTCAACATGTTGTTGACCAAGATGGCGTTCTCGTGGTACACCAGTCTGCCTCACAACTCCGTCCGGGATTGGGATGAGCTCGAGGCTAAATTCCACGAGCAGTTCTATCAAGCAGTCCCCGAACTATCGGTTGCCGACATTGCATCATAACGGCAGAACACCGAAGAGACGGTTGAGGAATACCTTAACCGCTTCAAGACGGCCAGAAACCGTTGTTTTGTAAGGATGCCTGAATCCGAGTTCGCAAAAATAGCGTTCAACAGGCTCCACTTTAGGACGCGCGATCATTTTGAGGATTAGCAATTCGCCAACCTTTTTTATTTAGGCGTCCGATTTGCTCAATATGAGCAGTTCTGCAAGAATAATAGCGACAATCGGCTGCAATGGAGCCGAGGCAAAGATTGGAAGAAGGCGAGGGAAAACGACATCGCCTTGGTTGGAGAACATTCGACACATGAAGAACCGAATGGCAAAAATTAGAATTTGGCTGATGAGGGCGAAGTTTACGCAGCTGAGTGGTTAAAGGATCGCCCACTGTACAAATGTCAGTTGCTTAAGCCGGCAAGAATTCGGGAGTACAAAGCCCGAGCATCAGCTAACACATACACGTTCGAGACTTCCAAGGCCGATCAGATATTTGAACGGCTGCTTCAAGATAGGAGGATCCGGCTCCAAGAAGGTCAGACGATACCTCCATACGAAGAACTCCGAAAACGGAAGTACTGCAAGTGGCACCATTCTGGGAACCACCAAACCGGCCACTGCACTGCCTGGAAAAAACAGATCGACGAGGGTCGGCTCATCTTTGCCAACCACGAAAATAGTAATACTAACCCTTCTCCCCCGCAGGTGAATATGGTGGACACGAAGGGAAAGAAGCTAGCTTCAAAATTTGAGTCCTTTGAAAAAATGGTGCTGGCGAACAGCGTTCCTCGGCTTTGCACGCGCTGCAAGGCCGAGATGACCAGCGAAGAATGGGGCGTGTTTTTCCTCGGTATGCCCGAGGAAGTCAAGAAATGGTTCGCTTTTCCCAACTTGAGCATAGGCGAGGCTTGCCATGACCCGACGCCGGATCAACATTTCGCCGAGGGGTCCAACGAGCAACCTCCCAAGAAAGAGGACAAGAAAGACGAACAGGACCGGGCTCTCCAACGGGTCCTGGGTGATCTTTACGGCCTAAGGAGGCCGAGGCTGTAAACAGACGGCTACGGGGGGCTAGGAGCCCCACTACGACAACAAGGCCCCCACTTCAGCTACCAGAAAAGCCAAGGCCAGGGGGCACCTCGAGGAGCCGTCGGTCCAAATGCCGAAGAAGGATAAAGAAATGGGCCACATCCGCGCCCATATACAGCCAGGCCCCGCGAAAGGCTCTACCAGTGCATGGGGTAGAAACCCCGAATCTCGCATCACAGGGACAATAGGCCGGGGCATGGGCAACCCCCTTTGCGCCTGATGTTGAGTTCCCCTGGCTTACGGCGGGAGAAGTGGACGACTTGGCAATTCACCTAACAGAGCAGCTCCAAATTTAGCCATGGCCGAAGTTATGGTAGAGGCGAAAGATCCTCAGGGAACATCTGAGGAAAGTAGACCCGCCGGCTGAAAGGACAGCCGAACGACGATCCACTGCGCATGGGCCGAACTGGTGGTACGGTTTGGCCATGATAAAGACACAAAAACATCGGCAACAGCGAGTCCAAGCCGACGCAAAAAGGGAAGCGTCGACGGCTCGAGGGTCGCGGCCTGGATCGGGCAAGGCACGCTCCATACTCCGCACATCATTTCAGCCAAGGCGGAACGATTACGAGACTGAGGGGTCGAGTGCACCGCCTCGAGACAAGTCAACCATGCCGCAAATGGCGGCAAAAGAGCCAACAAGTGTCCGTCAGGAGCTACACGCCCGAATTCATGCTCTCGAGGCGATGATCTGGCGCAAAGCCAACGCCCCGAGAAATCACGATAGGCGTTTTCTAAAGGAGCGAGACGCAGAAGTTTCGACTACTACCTCTTCGGTCGAGGAGACCGAAGACGAGAAGTCTCAGGTTGATGATGATTCGACCGAGATAGGCCTAATAGGGGCCTATCGAATGGATTTTTGAGTTGGGCTCTACCTGAGTCCGGAAGAAGAAGGCCGGCTAAAAGGGGCCGGCCGGAGGAAATTTTCGGCTACCGCGGGTTCAAAGCCGAAAATAGGTGAAAGGCTATGATCAGCCAGAAAGGCCGAGAATAAGTAATGCAGCCGAAGCTGTTCTGATAGAACGCTTCAATGAAAAGGCGCCGAAAAACGGCAATAAAGCTTTGTATGAACGGCCGAAAATCGAAGCCAATCACCAGAAGATATCTGAAACACAACCATCGATTCTGGGAGGATATGGAGCAAAAATGTAAGAAAACTACACATTTAATAAACAGATACATATACAAATTGGAAAA
This sequence comes from Tillandsia fasciculata, assembly GCA_029168755.2. Classification (NCBI taxonomy): domain Eukaryota; kingdom Viridiplantae; phylum Streptophyta; class Magnoliopsida; order Poales; family Bromeliaceae; genus Tillandsia; species Tillandsia fasciculata. The sequence continues at coordinate 4,500,314 of CM054941.1, read as the reverse complement.
GAGTAAGTACAAAAGTGTTCAGAAAAAAAAAAAAAAAAAAAAAAAAAAGTCGTGTAGACGATGCCGGCTGGAGGTAGAAATACAGGACTGCCACCGAGCCGAGGTAAAGGTAGATAAGCACTGCCTTATGGAAACTGAGACACCCGATCAACACGAAGTCGACAGGCCCCTCGAACTCCCACGACAGACGTGTGCCAGGCAAGATGTCCCCCCAGGGAAGAAGGAGGCCGACCTCGTAGGAAGATCGGTCAAAGCCACTACAAAAAAGTTGATTTGTAGTGACAGTTATTTTAGTAACAATTAATATAAGCGCTGGTAAAACTATATTTTAGCAACGGTTTTAACTAATTATTATAATAGTTCTAAACCGTTGGTATATAACAGTTATTTTAGTAACAATTAATATAAGCGCTGATAAAACTATATTTTAGCAGCGGTTTTAACTAATTATTATAATAGTTCTAAACCGTTGGTATATAGTTTTAATTTAAATTAAATTCATTTTTTCCTCATTCAATCCTCAAAAATTTGAAGTACAATTTTTTATGTTCTTTATATTTTTTAGATAAAAAAATACTATTTTAACTTGAAAAAAATAAAAATTTGGGAATAAAAAGAAAATTATCTTAACAAACTAACTAGTTTAACCTATAATATATATATATATATATATATATATATATATATATATATATATATATATATATTGTTTGATTTAAATTTATTAATATCAAATTTATTTTAACAGAGGACCCAATCCATCAAACCCATCCCCTTCTCTCTTTCTCTCTCTCCTGCAGAGGTTGAGAAGCGTCACTAAATTAGTTGTATTAAACAACTAATTTAGTGACAATTAGGGAATGACTGTTATTATTTATTTTTTAACTATATTTTTATAATAATTATTTTAAATTTTATATTTTTATTGAATAATAATTATATATATTAAATATATCTATTTACTCCAACTTAAATCTAAACCCAAACCCACCCGATCCCCTGCGCCGCGCCCCTTTTCTGAAACGAACAAATACGACCCCTTCCCCTTCGTCCCAAATCCATCACTCGATAAACCCTAACACCCCCTCCCCCACACTCTCCTCCTCCTCCCCATTCGCATATTCCCAAATCTATAGGATTTTGCTCCCCCGCGCTCTTCGAGAGGAAGGAGAAGGAGAGGAGGCGCTTCGTCCCCATGGGTGTGACACCCCCGGAATTTGGATTAGTCCTTTATATAAATGATATAATAGGACTAAATCTCTAACCCGGCTATAGCATTTTGGATGGTAGCAAGATCCAAGAGGAACATGAGAGTTAAGCGTGCTAGAGCTAGAGTAGTTCTAGGATGGGTGACCCTCTGGGAAGTGGGGCGTCACAGTTGGTATCGGAGCCATTCACCAGCCGGAAATGTGAGATGAGTCTCGGCTGAGCTAGGGTTATATAGCGGGTAGAGCGAGGCTCCCCGGCTAATAACCGTTGTGAGTGGAGTGCAGCTCCTCACAAGGTCGGCTAAGGCTAGCGAGACGAGTCTCACATCGCCTGGTACTAGTGAGTGTGCTTAAGCCTGACGTGGACGTCAGGGCTTAAAGGGGGGAAGAATGTGACACCCCCGGAATTTGGATTAGTCCTCTATATAAATGATATAATAGGACTAAATCTCTAACCCGGCTATAGCATTTTGGATGGTAGCAAGATCCAAGAGGAACATGAGAGCGAGGCTATAGCATTTTGGCTATAGGGTTATATAGCGGGTAGAGCGAGGCTCCCCGGCTAATAACCGTTGTGAGTGGAGTGCAGCTCCTCACAAGGTCGGCTAAGGCTAGCGAGACGAGTCTCACATCGCCTGGTACTAGTGAGTGTGCTTAAGCCTGACGTGGACGTCAGGGCTTAAAGGGGGGAAGAATGTGACACCCCCGGAATTTGGATTAGTCCTCTATATAAATGATATAATAGGACTAAATCTCTAACCCGGCTATAGCATTTTGGATGGTAGCAAGATCCAAGAGGAACATAAGAGTTAAGCGTGCTAGAGCTAGAGTAGTTCTAGGATGGGTGACCCCCTGGGAAGTGGGGCGTCACAATGGGGATCGGTTGCATCGATATTGCAGATCCACAGCTACGAAACAATGGATTTCGAGCAGAGACCCGGGCTCAAATGGTGCTCGTTCTTCTGCTGTATCGCAACGATGGAGAACGAGGGCCTCCGATCCAACGTCGTGCTCGATCGATGGGAGGAGGAGGAGCGGTGCCTCTCCAAGTGGGAGCTCTGCCGCGTCGCCAAGGAGCTCCGCAAGTTCCGCCACTTCAAGCTCACCCTCGACAAGGATCTGATCGCCATGGACGAGGGTAGCAAGATGGGGGCGAAGATGGCAACGACGAGGATAAAGCTGGTGCGGAACAAGCGGGAGGGGCAGATAGAGTATCGAATGAGGGTTGGTTGGCGATTTGAACACAAATTTGCGTTATTCCCCAGCTGAAATGGTTATTTAATTGCTCAATGGTCACATGATTTTAATGTTTGATCTAAAATCATATTGGTTGGCGATTTGTGATTTTCATGAACAGGGTAATTAAAAAGCATGATTTTGTAATTTTGCATGATAGGATTAAGAGCTCTTTGAATTCATTGGTGAAAGCTTTACTTCTGGTTTGTTTGCTCTTTAATTACATGATAGGATGGTGGGATGATTATTTAATTGCTCTTTAATTGCATTGGTGAAATAGTTATTTAATTGCATGATAGGATGGTGGCAAAGGTTGTGAATGGGAAGCTGAAGCAGCTTCTTGCATTAAATCCTTACTTCTGGAGAATGCTCAAAGAGATGATCAAGTTTAAGTGGGATGTTCTTAAGTGAGTCTTCTTACTTTGTTTAGTGATCATTTGTTGTGAATTGTAGTGTTTGTTGATTTATAGACCATTTTCTATGTTTATGAATGAGTCTAATGCTAGTTTAGAGGCCATTTGATGTGAATCGGTTATGTTGCTTGAGAAAGAGTATGTAGTTTTACTAAATTTCAAAACCACTTGTTATGCTTAGAGAGGTTATCAAGGTGTTGGATATTGGAATAAGTTATTCAATGATAATCTTATTTGCTATGAGGATTTTTCTTGTGTGATTTGATTTTTGTTCTTTAAAAGCTCTCGACATTCATAAGTTGATAGGATAGTATATGTCACCTTCGAGGAGATTTATCTTATTCTGAAAAAATGGTTTAAAGGTCAAATATGATATTCATTCTAGACATTGTATCACGCTTCTCATCTCCTAAATAAGTTAAATAAGGTGTTCATCCTTCTTAAGTAAATCAAAAGGATATGTTAAGTAAGTTGTTCATGCATCCAGGCAGCATTTTAGTGAGCTAGCCTTGTTACTTAATTTAGAGACCATTTGTTGTGAACTGCTTTGTATTGATTGAGAAATAGCATATGATTATTCTTGATTTATAAACCATTTTGTTGTGTCTTAAGTGAGTCTAATCTTAGTTTTAGAGTATGTTTTGCTGCGATTTGATTATGTTGCTGGACAAACGGTAGGTAATTTTACTTAATTTAGATGACCTCTTTAGGTTTAGTTGGTTTAACTAACGCAATTCTTGTCACGCCCCGGAGCTTGTTTTGAAAGTCTGTGTACGTTGTAGTGCGTCATTCATATAATGCTATTAGACGTCATTTAGTGATATCAGAACATGCAAGTTTTCGACAGTTATTTGGTTAAATAGTTTTTCATCATATCTCAAGTATCATTGTTTGTTATACACGAGGACTAGTTTGTAGGAAATTTGTGCACATCAAAATACTTATAGGATGATTTAATGGATTTATAGAGATGTTCTGATGTTCTTTTGCTAAGTTTGGCTTGCATTTCTGACCTACTATATTTCATGATTGGAGCATCACTTCCATATTTATTAGGAGTGTGTATCATGTTAATATGAACGAATAGTTTCATTGTAATTCCCATCTTCAGCAATCCAAGATTATTGCCGATTTACAGGGGTTCCCCTCTTTATTAGTCATATACTACACGTTCTATCGCCCGCATTTTTCTTGATTTTCTATTTTGGTGAATAACTTCAAACTTCCATAAGACTTTTGTTGCTTGATTTTTTATTTTGATGAATAGCTTCAAACCTTTCTAAGACTTTAAACTGCTGCTTGAATTTCCTCCTCCTCTCCCCCCACCAATTTTAGTTTCTATTTTTCATACTTTTCGGATGATTTGTGAAACTTTATGCTAGCTCGATTTTTTGTTTTCCATCAATGAGCATGGTGAAATTTTGGCATGAAGATCGAAATTCACAGCAGTGAAGATCAAAATTCCAATTAGTCCATTTTTGGCGTCGACAACCATCAATTTGTCTTACTTTTTTACCTGTTATTTTAGCTAGCCGTCTTTTATATGTTTCTGAATGTTTCAAGGGGCATCTGAAACTTAAAGTTTCCATATGATTCTAAGATTAGGTATCTCATAGTTGAGTGCCTGGAGCCTTTTGCCTTTTATGTATTGACTTTTGGCTTTTTTCACTTTCTAATTTCAAGATATCTTAGTGCCTTCTTCTTTTGCACAGGATGTTAGCACACAAGTTTGTAGAGCAGTCACTACAATCTGATGTAAATACTAACAAGCAAAATGTTAAGCGCTCTTGGTGGTCATTTGGACGGTTTATACTCTTCTCCTTCAGCTATTCAGTTGTTTATGTTTGATTGCACAAAAATTGCTTTGTTACTTTTTGTTGAATTATGCAAATTTTTATGTTAGATTTCTTTTCCTTAGGACTGAGCATGCCAAGGATGAAAATGACTTCAAGGGTTTCACTGAAACAGATTGGGAACGACTTAGTAAGATCATTGGCTACAAGGAAAACTCTGATGAATACCTATTGAGTGTCCAGGATAAGGAGTTAATTCAATTTTCTTTAGAAGTACATATGAAACATAACGCATCTAAGCTCATTATTGAGGGTCAGGAGTGCCTTGCTGACTATCCTATGAAGGGTTTATATGTAACATGAGAACTTATGCTGAGACCAAAATATTTGACTTGAAGTTGAGGTTGAGTGCTAAAGTTTTGACTTTATTATTAGTGTTATTCTCTTATTGAAACCTTTTGATTTTATTATTTTACTAATTTGATTTTATTTTTATTTTTTTTTGCAGGAATTTTCAAAAAGGAGAAAGGATTGGTGAAAATTTGTAATTTGGAGCAAATTCATTGAATAAATTGAAGAACTTGCAGAAAACTTTGATTTCATATAAATTTTATTTTTTTTAGATAGAAATTTTCTTTGATTAATATTTTTGATTGAAAATTGTATTTTTACTGTGCAAATTCTTATTTGGCTAAATAATTTAACTTCTCTTGTTTGACAATTGTCGGATGTAATCAAATTTAATTTATTTGAATGATTAATTTGTTTTTATATCTGAATTTAAAAAGTCTTAAAATCTTGCCTAGTTTGTTTTTAATTGTATGTATTTGTATTTTAGATTGGATTTATAACAATTATAAAACTGTTGGTATAAATTTATTAATTTATACTAGCGCTTTTTACTAAATTTAGTAACGGTCGGAGAACCATTACTAAAATTATCATCTTCTCCAACGGTCGTATAAAATGTCGGCAAAGATCTTTAGCGACGGAGATCTAACAGCGGTTACAGAATTTTTTCCGACAGTTTTAGAAGTGTTGGGAAAAATATTTCCAACAGTTTTAGGTACTTTTCCCAGCGGTTTCGACCGCTTCTAAAACTTAAATTTTTTGTAGTGAGCGTGAGAACACGTCTCCCCGACAGGAAAAACTGGATGCTGAGCGGCTCAATGGAGAAAAATTATAATTGTTGATATGCATGTACTTTGAATGGCATCAAGTATACTTAACAAATTCAATTTTAATTTTAAGTTTTTGTAATTGTATAGCGTTTGACCCCTTTAGAAATTAAATTCTGGCTTCGTCCCTGATATCAAGTGCTTGGTGCTATTGATAGCATAGTAGCCGTACTATATATATATATATATATATATATATTATATATATATATATATATGAGTGTTTTTAAATGTACTAAATTATTAGTGCTTGTAGGTTTTTAGTTCTTGGATGAAATAATGTACGGTTAGGATGATAGTATGCCTCTTGGGTTTAGTGGGTGGTTGATGAAATAGTATGATTAAAATGTTGAAATTAGTCAAAAAAATAAATCAAATGATAAAAAACTTACAAGCACTAATTACTTGGTATTTTTATAAATATAGTAGCCGAATTATATTTTTATATATATATATATATATATAGAGAGAGAGAGAGAGAGAGAGAGAGAGAAGAGAGAGAGAGAGAGAGAGAGTGTGTGTGTGTGTGTGTGTGTGTGTGTGTGTGTGTGTGTGAATATCTTTACAATTAGCCGAACTCTATTCATAAGAAAGAAATGTATTGTAAATAAGGTTATCTTTCTTTGTATTCTATTTAAAAATTAACACTTAATAATCCAACTCTTTCTATAAAATAAAAGTGTATTTCTAAAAAATCCTATAAATATCTTCGTATGAAGGTGATCTCACTAAAATTAAATTATAAAGTTTTTTTTTTTTTTTTTTTTTTTTGTGCTTTTAAATAATTATTGAGAGGTAAACAATAACAGGTTTCTTCATTCTAAAAATACATGTTATGTAACATGATTAACTCTTAAATAATTATAAGACTAAATTAAAAAAATCCCTTGCAATTTATTTGTATTTTATAATAAGTCCGAAAATTTGTGATAATTATTGAAATCAAAAATAAAACTATAAAATTTGTTTAATAAACTATGGATTTTGGTAGCAATAGCAAAATAAAAGATCACTTTTATTTATTTATTTATTTTTTCTGTTTACAAGGTGCTAGGTGCGAACTAGGGTCGACAATCAAGCTCGTTGTTTGAGAGTTAGCGTGTGCTCTACTCAAATGAATAGGGTCGACAATCAAGCTCGTTGTTTGAGAGTTAGCGCGTGCTCCACTCGAAATAAACTCGACATTGATTACTCAATTAATAAACGAGTCGAACATAAAATAAATTTTTTCACTTGAAATCTTAATGAGCTAAATAGAAAGGAAAACCAGTGGGCTTGTTTTTAGTTCGATATAGCTTGTTGTGTGTGTATATATAAATAGAGAGAGAAAAAAAAAGGACTAGAATATTATGGATAGCAAATAATTTGTTACTATCGGTAATATATATTATAAATTTTATTATTTAAATTTTAAGTCAATCCTAATATGAAAAAAATTATATTTTATAAATTTTAATTATTTAATTAAAATTTAATTTTTAAATTTCTTTTCAACTCTTCACTTAGTAGGGGGCTCACAATTTAATTAACTTATTATTTGCGAGACCACGTGTGTTTTGCTTATTAATAAAAAAGGCCAACGTGAACTAAATTTTTCATCTCGATATTTTAATAAACTATCCAGCTTAACATAAACTAGTCATGCTCCTTGGTGTTCGGCTCGTTTACAGCCCTAGTGCCAACCACTCCGATAGCCATGGCTGCAATATTGACTCCACTCACCAACCAAATTAAAGTGCATATTTCACAAAAAAAAAAAAAAAAAAAAAAAAAAAAGAAAAAAAAAAAAATGCACCCAAACCACATGATAATTAGGATTTCTATTCTTAATTCCATCTCTAATAATTTAAAATGGCATTCCAACAAATTTTACCAAACCCTAACAAGGACTGGTTTTGTTCTTTTTTGCGTATTTTCTTTTCAGTTATTTTCTGCGTTCTTTAAATAAAAAAAAAAAAAATTGAACTTGAGCAACTTCATATATAAAGCGATATGCCTCTTGTTTCCCTCACTGCTTTCTCGCAGGTCTCTGCATCAATATATTCAAGCGATGGCTGAGAAGGTGCTCAAATTTCCAACTCTCTGATATTTCTCCTTTTTCTTTTTTTTTTTGAGAGTTAGCCAAGCATTTTCAGTGAAATCAAATTTACATCAGTTAGTACAAATAGCAGGTAATTAGAGTGTGCAGAGTTTAACTATTACGTGCAGAGCTAGCTCTGAGCAGTAAATAGTGTTTAAGAACTCATTGATGTTTCGTTTTAGAGATAAATATATAATGAGGGTGCTTATTCCTAACATTGCTGAATATAAATATTAAAAATATTGTTATCAAGTAGCATATGTTTTAGGAGGCATTCCATTATATATTTTCTAAAATATTAACACAAAACACGACCTGATTTGAATTACGATGATTCAATCTCACAGTTCTCATCAGCTATCATGCATGCATATATGCTTGTTGTGCTCAATTCCTTTTCTCTGGCATGGAGCTAGCTTAATTAATATGCCAATCACTTTTGCTCTTACGAGTGCGTAGGAGAAGATCTCCACAATACTCCTGAAAGTAGACCTGGATTGCTGCCGCTGCAGTACAAAGATCAGAAAGGTTTTGTGCAAGCTCCAAAGTACATTCTCTCTACTATATATTCAAGCTTCCCCTGCACTGCCTGCCATGCATGCATCTCTCTCTCTCACCAAATTCTGTGAAAATATTAATTAAAATATTGTTTTCAAAATTCACCTTCTTTAATATGGTATAAGCTTATGCTTCACCTTTCTTTAACATTATTAACTGTGCCTCTCTTTCTCCTTCTTTAATTACCAACTCTGGAGAACGAGAGAAGATCCAGACCATCGTATACGACGAGAAGAAGAACACCGTCAAAGTTTCCGGCCCTTTCGATCCCCTGAGACTGTCGAAGAAGCTGCTTTGCTTGGCTTGCGACGTGATCAAGGGCATCGAGATCCTTCCTCCTCCTCCTCCCCCACCGCCGCCGCCCCCTCCGCCGCCACCTCCTCCCCCTCCTCCTCCGCCGCCGCCCCCCCTCCCCCTCCGCCGCCGCCGCCGCCGCCGCCGCCACCGCCGTGCCTGTGGCCGCCGAAGGTGCTGTGTCTTTATCCGCCGTGGCAGTGCCCTCCCCCGCCCCCGACGCAGTGTCCGTGGCCGCCGGAGTGGCCGGGCTGCTGCCGGCAGCCGTGCCCGTGCCCGTGGCCGTGCTCCGAGCACCAAGGAGGAAGGGGAGGGCACCGGTGCTGCTCGTGCGGGAAGACGGACAGCGGATGGTGCCCCCCGCCCGGCTGCCGCCACTGTGGTGGTGCTGGCGGCTGTTCCTGGTGCGCCGGCGCCGGCTGCAAGATCGTCTTCGAAGGAGACTCTCCGTACGACTGCGCCACCATGTGACCCAACTTAATTACTTACCTTTCACGTATGCGGTGTGCGTGTGTGTGTATATATATATATATATATATATATATATATATATATATATATATATATATATATATATATATATATATATATATGAGGAATGCTACTTTAATCATGGGTGTACATTTTACATTCTCAACCATCCAAGGGTGGAGAGTGTATATTTTACATCCTCACACATCCAAAGGTGGAGGACTTCTCCATCCATCACATCAAGTGATGAGTAAAATTTATTCTATCTTTGGATGGATGGGATGTAAGATATATATTTTTTTTGGAATGTATAGTTAATATATATATATATATATATATATATTATATATATATATATATATTTTGATATATATATATATATATATATATATTGGTGTGTTTTTCTCTTTTATTATTTCCTGTATAATATAAGAAGAATCTATCTCGTACAATCTGGTGCGATATGCTGGAGCTATTGCTGTAAAATTAAGGACTCCATTTTTTAAATACCGCTCTAACGAATAGTTGTCTCAAATAAATTGTTTTATTAATATTTATTTTTGTTAATTTTACTCGCACTTTATAGGTTGAGATAGTATATTTTTAAGTATAGTTATTAAGCATCGAAACTCAAAAATAATCGTACAAACAAATATTCACATGATTTTTTCGTACCGTTATCATTAACACTTTCGTAAATAATTTAACAATTATTTCTAAATTATTAAATTTATTTGACAGAACACTCAAATGTATATTATTGTTTAAATATTTTATATAGATATATTTAAAACACAGAATAAGGTACTCAATAAATTATAAATCTTAAATAAAGATGTATCATTTCTCTTCTAGTATTTCTGAAATGAGTGGTTTAATAGTGTTGAGATAAAAAATCATCAGAGACATGGTGTTGGGGTCGAAATGTGATCCACGATCGGTTTCGGGGTGACCCTCGAGATGTGTGATGCGCTGCGTGTCAAAAGAGATCAAGCGATCGGGCCGAAAAAATATCCGCTCGGCCGGATTCTTTTCAATCAAACTCTCGCAGAATTCGACTTAGAGAAGCCGAACTGAAATTTGGTGATAAAGATTGACACGACCTGAATAGCAAATTGGAAAATTATATTGCTTTGGAGGTGGGTTATAAGGAACCGATTACAATTAGAACTACTCCTAGAAAATACTGTAAGTGCTGGCATGAAAGCTATTTAGGAAAGTGATAAACTTAGTCTAGAAAAGCGATAAATTCAGGTTTGAAAGGTATTGAAGAGTATGGGTGGTCACTGGCTTACGAGGTTGCAGTACTCTTTTTTCTTCGATGATTCATGTATTTATAACTGTTCGAATCATGTGTATAATTGTCGATTTTAATAATCGGCGTGATCTAAGAAAAATCATTGCATATCTCTCAATTATTTTCTTTTGAGTCAATTCTCCTCAATGGGATATTAGATATTTTCTGTCCATATTCATCTCCTAAACGGCGTGCCGAAGCGTGATCTTCGGCGCTTTCCAATGCTGGACGCCGCTTGCCATTTCGGAGTCAGTTACGAGATTCGCGTTCGAATCCCGTACTCTTTCCTTTGAGGGTCTAATCTTTTGCAGCTCGAGCAGCCGAGAGTTGACTGTAGCTTCGCCTCTTTCGTCATTCGACTGAAACGATCTAATATTCGCTTTCGACTGAGGTCGGTCCTAGATAAGCCGATAACTCTTTTATTGGCCGCTTTTCCTATCGGCTGATATCTTTAACCGATGATGTGCGCCACGTGTCGTACTCTTACGTGGCGATATTTTTGATCTCAACACATGGTAAATATGACTGAACTGGTTAAATCAAATTAAAATGTGACACGTGGTACAAAAAACAGTTAAACAAGTTAATCGATCTAGACAAATCATAAACAAATAAAAGACACTTAGATTTTATTAGAGAATAATCCAGAATCGACTGTTCGAATAAAAGATGGATCATCGACTTCTTTAACCGATTGATAATAAAAATTAAAAATAAAATCAATTCTCGACTTCATAAGCCACCGAATAAGAATATAAATCAAAACCTAAAATACTTAACTTTTAAAACAATATGAAATTATCAGGTACGGAACAAATGCGAGAGAAATATCGTGGGCCACTCATTACCCGGAATCATGTCACAAAACCGTAATGGCACGCAATATTTGAAAATAATGTGGTCTAAGAAAGAAATGTCACTACGTCACTACTTTGGGAATCACGTTACGACCAGTAATAATGCGGTACATCACATCACTTTTATGCTAGTGATGATAAATTAATGATTAGTCACCTAAATTAAATTATAAAACTTAATTATAAAGTAATAATTAAAATTATAATAAATTAAAGTTCGAAAAATAAAATATCACCTACCTTATAGTTTGGGAATCAAGCAAGCAGTTTATTCTATAAAAATCTATATATCAATTTAAATTAATTTATTTAAAATTAATTTAACTAATAATAAAACTAAAAATTATATAAAAATAAAAATAAAAAAAATAATTTTAAAATATTTTATATCTGCTTTAACGTACGATTTGAAATTAGTGGATTTTGAAAGCGAATGAATCCATTATCCCCCATGATAAAGAAAGATTCTAAACCATTTAAAATTAATTTAACTAATAATAAAATTAAAAAATATATAAAATAAATAAATAAAATAAATAAATAAATAAATAATTTTAAAATATTTTATATCTGCTTTAATATACGGTTTGAAATTAGTGGATTTTGAAAGCAATGAATCCATTATCCCCCGTGATAAAGAAAGATCCTAAACCGTTGTTGGGACGGGACACCAACCAATGTAGTGGTGGGCCGCTGATACTGCCACACTAAAATTATCCCTATCCAACGCGTACTTGAGTTCGGCACTGATTGATTCATAAATAACGAATATTATAATTATTATTTTTATTTATAAAATAATTTATTATTTTAAAATAGTCAGAAATAAAAATAAAATTATATTTGATTTATAATTTTATTATTTTTGAAAAAAAATTGAAACTTTGTTTGGTTAATTTTATAGAATAATAAAAAATGATGAAAAAAAAAAGTGATTGTTGAATTTAAAATAAAACATAATTTAATAAAAATTTTGTTATAATAATATAATATTTAAATATAAATAATATGTATATATTAATATATAGAAATACTTATTTTATAATAAAAATAATTTTAATTTAATTTATAATGTTAATAAAGTTTAGAATTTAATCTTGAAATAATACTATTCCACAATATTCCAAATTATTTCGGAATAATTAAAAATAATAAATTTTGATCGGAATAAAATATTTTGACCAAAAAAATATACTGTTTGCTAAAATAGCGGAGATTGCTCAATTAAAATTAAAATTTTATTTTAACAATTTTATAAATGTGAGATTGTATAAATATATTAACTAAATTTGTAAAAATAAACTGCGCATTTAAACTTTGAGCTATGCTATCTGTACATTCATTTTTGGGTGTGAGTGTAAGATGTACATCCATTTTGAAATATACATTTATTTCGAGTTGTACATCTAGCATTTACCTTAAATTTTTGAGTTAAAATTTCAAAAGGTTTCAGATAAATTGTATATGCTTGTACCAATTTTTTTTTTTTTTTTTTATAAAAGTTAAAATATTTTTGAACTAGCGATTTAGAATTTATATTATTTATATCGTAGCTCTTTAAATATTATAGATTAGGGCTATGTAATCAGATTTGACTATCTTCAAAATATTTTCTTTAAAAAAATTATAATTTTTACCTATAATTTTTTTAGAAAATATCATTAAATATAATATCTATTATATTAAATTATAAAATTGAAAAACAATCTAAAGTAAAATTTTATAAGTATATTGCTCCACTATACTGACTTGTTTATCACTCCACACTTCCGAGAAAAAGTTTAGAATACAGCAATGATATATATAAGTATACATCCCTCTAGGGGTGTATATCTTACACCCCACCCTATTCTGAGGTGGGATAAATTTTACTCGTCACTCGAATAGAATTCTACTCGTCATTCGATATGATGAGTGAAATAATATCCACCTCAGGATGGGATAGGGTGCAGAATGTACACCCCTAAAGGGGTGTGCACTAGCATCTCTCATACAGCAATGATATATTACTGATATAGTGTCATCCAACCAATTAATTTACTGTATTTAGGTTTATCCATCCAATCATAATTTTTTAAAAAAAAAAAATTATTATACTTTTCTCTGGAAAGAAAAATTGTAACTTATTAATTTCAAATGAGTGGTGTAACTATTTTTTTTTGAGGAAAGGCAGCATGCTGCCGCTTCATTCATTGCAAATGAGTGGTGTAACTATTACATAGTAGACTAAGGAGTATTTGGTTCCGCGTAAAATAAAATTGAAAATAATTTTCGGTATGAAAATTAGTTTTTTGTTTTTTGGTTTGACGCAAAATTATTTTTTTGTAAAAATATTTGTATGGATTCAAAAAAATCGACAAACCGATAATTTTACTTATTTATGGTTTGGAACTTTATTTTAAAGTGTTTGCCTGTAGTAACTTTCTAAATGATTAGAATCGTACTCTTTTCGTTGAAAAGTCGGTAAATTAATATATATTTATTAATTTACGGTTTAGAACTTGATTTTTGCCTAATGAAATCATCAGACATCGAACGAAAAATTCAAAGATCACAAACACACGACTCTAATTAGCCGCCCATGAAGTCACAATTATAATTAAACTCCTAATATTTTATAAAATTACATAATAACTAATAAATTTGGAGTTATTAAGCTTGTTATTCAAATCCGCAGATTTTTGGATAGGACACCAATGGATGGACCTCGATACTCTGAATATCGTGCTCACTGTTTAGAGGTGGCATGAAGTCCGAGAACAGTAATAGCTCAAATCATATTATTTTTACGCTAGTGATAAATCAATAATTATTCAACTAAATTAAATTATAAAACTTAAATTGTAATAATTAAAGTTATAATAAATTAAAGTTTAAGAAACAAAATATGTATCTTATATTTTAAAAATCAAACATGTAGTTTATCCTAAAAAAAATTTATATATCAATTTAAATTAATTTTATTTTAAATTAATTTATCTAATAGTAAAAATAAAAATTATATAAAATAGATAAAAACAAATAATTTAATTTAAAAATATTTTATATTTGCGTCAACGTACTTTTTGGAATTTGTCTGATGTTGAAAGGCATGAATCCATTATCCACGAGGATCAAATGCTGTCTTCCTAAAGCGTTGTTGGGACGAGCCACCAACCGATGTCATGATGGGCAGCTGATACTGCCAGCCAAAAGTTAACCCTTTCCAGCGCGCAACAGTGCTGGGATAGATGACAGATGAGAGTAGGGATGTTGATGGATGCCGATATTCAAAATTTTATTTAAATTTGAATTCTAACCAAAATAAATTTATTTTATATTAAATAAATATAAATTTAAATATAGATATAAAAAATAAAAGTTTGACGTATTTAGATTTGGATATAAATTTTGGCTGTATCTGATCTTAACCCGAATCCGAATTAATTTTACGTTATATAATATATATGTATATAAATATTTGATATTACATTTAAATTTATATTTTAAATATGTTTTGAAATATTGTAAAGAGAAAAGAAGAAATAATTATTTCGGGTTTAGATTTTTGGGTTCGAATTTTAGATTTTTGGTCCGGTTCGGATTTGGATATGAATTTTTAAAATTCGTCGGATTCGGATTCGAGTTTGTAGTCGGATTTGGATTTGAATTTTTAAAAATTCATCCCGAATTCGACCCGCTAACATCCACTACACCATAAATCATCTTTGGTGGCATTTTCTTGATGACTTTTGTAAAAAATGCCAGCAAATGATATGTATTGGTGGCACTTTTAAATAGGGATAATTGCCTGTGTACCCCTGTAATATGATGAAATATCTGATTTACCCTTCTTATTTTTTTCTTTCAAATATACCCCTAATACGTTCCGCATTTTTTCTGATATACCCCTATTTTGAGGGTATATCAGAAAGAATTTGGGTTTTTAGAAGGTATATTAGAGAGCAGATTTTTTGAGGGGTAGATATGAAAGTTGGGAACTTAATAGGGGTATATAGGCAATTGCCCCTTTTAAATAAATATCTTTAATAAAATTTTATATTTATTTATTTATTTATTTTTTTAATTCGTGTAATTTTAAGATAACGGGTGGCACTTTAATATAAAATAATTGCCACCAATTGAGTACCCCATAAAAGGGCCACCGATAAATATTAAGATTGCCATCAATAAATAATTAAAAGTGCCACTAATAAAGGATCCCTTTAATGAATTTTTTTTTTTTTTTTACGCACGGGGGAACAAAACTCACGCTCGCGCGTAAGGAAAAAAAAAAAAAAATCCGAAACCGGCTTCGAATTAAAAAAAATTCCAAACTGGCCCTTCTTAATTTGAAACAAAAAAACCTAGCTACATTGAGATCGATCACGCGTACAGACTCTTTGCCCAAACCCCAAACCCTAACTCCTCTACAGCTTTACTTACTTGCTTCCAAGCCCACCTCGTCGACGGCGACGGCGACGGCGGCGACGACGACGACGAGCGGGAGATCTGCAACGACGACAAATTCTTCTACAAGCGCCGCCACCGCCTCCTCCTCCGCCCCTCCGCCACCGCCGCCGAAGACTCCCACCCTCCTATTCCTCCGCCGCCACCGCCACCGCCACTGCCGAAGACTCCCAGCCTCCTCCTCCTCTGTAAAGTACCGGATTTTCGGCACATAAATAAATGTAAATAAAGGTGGTATGAAATACTAGTGTTATGAAAGTTAGGGAAGTAAAGAATATGTGGACGCGAGTTGGGCCCAAAGGGTTAAAATGGAGAGATCTAAAAATTTATTTGAGAAGGGGGCCCAGATTTTTAGTGAAAAATTTACAGTGTCGGAAAATTTCGAGAAAATTACGGGAGCCCCGTAAATATGTTTTAAGACCACAGAAAAAGTTTCGCGTTGATCGGATACCCGATAGTGAAAACGGCTCCACCAACAGTGTCGAAAAATTCTGAGAAAATTTGGGTAGCTTCGTAATTATGTTTTAAGGTCACAGTAAAAATTTCGGGTTGATAGGATACCCGGATTGTGAGAACGGGGTCCGCCAATGATTCTAGATACAGCGAGGCTTTTGGTGGCCCAAAAATGGCCAAAAGTGAAAATTTAAATTTTTCTGTGGTAAATTAAGCTGAAACGAACCCGCCTGTCAAATTTGGACGAAAACGGACGAAAAATAGACAGAAAACAGGACAAAAACGAATTTACAAGGCGTGCGGCGCGCTGCGCAATGCGCACAGCTGGCGCGCAGATGCGCGGGATGGGCGCGCCGCGTGGCGTGGGAGGCGCCCTCTAGACCCGGTGCGCGCTCCCTTAGTGGTGGACCGCCACTTGGCGGTTCTCTATTGGGCAATCCTGTAGACCCGGTCCACCATCTTCTCCTTTCCTTTCTTTTCTTCTTTTCTTCTTTCTTTTCTTCTTCTTCCTTCTTCCCCGCAGACCCTCTTCTCCCTTCTGTTCTTCTTCTCCAACAGAGCTACGGGGGAGGGAGAGAGAGAGAGAGAGAGAGAGAAGAGAGAAAAAAAAAAAAAAAAATGGGAGATTTCGTGGGAGATGATGCGGCGCGCCGTGGACCTCGTGGGCGACGTGACTGTGCGAGGTAAGTCCCGTACATTATTTTTACGATATTTTTGGCACAATATTTATGCCTCCTTTGGGTTTGGATTTGACCCCATTATCGTGTTGCGTGTTAGGAACCGAGTTATACTGCGCTGTTTTGTTGCGCAGACTGTCAGAGACAATTTTGGTGCGCCTCGTTTTGCGTGCCAATCCGAGGTACGTGCTCCGTTTTACGCACAGATTGAGTTGTTGTGCACGATTTTACATGCAGTTTATAATATTATACATCGTTTTTCGTACAGAAATAGAAAAATATGCACCGTTTTGCGTGCAATCTTACAGTTAAACTTGCACCGTTTTGCGTGCAGATCATTTTATCGCGCACCGTTTTGTGTGCAGTTTATAATATTATACATCATTTTTCGTACAGAGATAGAAAAATATGCACCGTTTTGCGTGCAACCTTACAGTTAAACTTGCACCGTTTTGCGTGCAGATTATTTTATCGCGCACCATTTTGTGTGCAGTTTATAATATTATACATCATTTTTCATACAGAGATAGAAAAATATGCACCGTTTTGCGTGCAACCTTACAGTTAAACTTGCACCGTTTTGCGTGCAGATCATTTTATCGCGCACCGTTTTGTGTGCAGTTTATAATATTATACATCGTTTTTCGTGCAGAGATAGAAAAATATGCACCATTTTGCGTGCAGCCTTACAGTTAAACGTGCACCGTTTTGCGTGCAGATCGTTTTGTCGCGCATCGTTTTGCGTGCAGTCTCTAATATTATACATCATATTTCATGCAGGACTAGAAAAATGTGCACCGTTTTGCGTGCAACCCTACAGTCGAACGTGCACCGTTTTGCGTGCAGATTTGAGGTACGTGCACCGTTTTGCGTGCAGGTTGAGTTGACGCGCATTGTTTTGCGTGCCGACTGAAGTGGCGCGCACCGTTTTGCGTGTGGGTTTTTCTGACGTGCACCGTTTTGCGTGCAGGTTTGGTGGACGTGCACCGTTTTGCGTGCGGACTCGAGGGAAGTGCGCCGTTTTGCGTGCAAGCTCGAGGAGACAAGTGGAATCGCGCGGAGACCAATTGCAAGTGTCTACAAGCAATTGGGTACACTACAAGGTGGGGAATTCTGCCGAAATTGGGTGACCTCTCCCCTTGCTCCTTTGCTTTTCGATTTGAAGCATGATAGTAGCCTGTTAGAGGCGTTAGGTTGATCATGATTATGATTGTTTGTGTAGATGGATTCAGATGGAATAAGGGCAACTGTTGGTTGCCAGAGATAGAGGAATAGAGGTGTGTGTGTGCAAATTGACACAGAGATAAAGTGCAACTGTTGGTTGCCAAAGATACTTGATGAATATGCATGCGTAGAAGTAATTACTATTTGATGAATGAAATGAAATAATTGCATGTATGAGAAAGATTTGTTGATTATGAGTGTGATCATGTTAGGGTATAACCCTAGGAATCATGTGGCATTAAGGAAAAGGACATGTTGGTAGTAAGACTAGGAGAAAACCTAGATTCAGGGTTTAACGAGTGACATCAAACTTAGGAGTTATCCTAGGGAGGACGAGTGGCATGGTCTTAGGTGATAACCTAAGGACACTGGATAGAGTGATCAACATAGAGTCAGAGAACTCTAGGGTGTATATGGCATGGAACTTAGGTAAAGAGAACCTAAGGAGAATTAGTGTTCAACATAGAGTCAAGGAACTCTAAGATGAGTATGACATGGATCTTAGGTAAAGGAACCTAAGGTGAATTAGAGGTCAGCATAGAGTCAAGTTGACTCTGGGATTCAGTAAGGAATCAAGAGAATGGAACAATGGATCAAATGTGGAGATATGAAAGGGAAAACAGGAAAGTAGAGTCATGTAATTCTAATATAACAGTGGAACATGCAATTAGAGTCAGTGTAACTCTAAGTTAATAGTGGAACAGGAAAATAGAGTTAAGTTAACTCTAGGATTCAATGAGGAATCAGGAAAAATGGGATAAGATCCCAGGGTTAAAGAGTTTAACAAATATAACCCTAGAAAGTCATAGGGTGTCTGGGCAAATGGACAATAACTTTAACTTCAATTTGAGTTAAAGAAATAAAAGAGAAATGTTTAAGAGTCCAGGAGACTCTCTAGTTATCCTTATGGCAAGACCTAGGATAAGAGGTAAATTGTTGTAAAAAGGCAAAGTTTAAAGAGCAAGCTAAAAGTGGCTAAAAAGTATAAAGAGAATGTAAATGGCGCCTTCGAATTTGAGACTCGTCAAGTGGAGCAGGACTCCCTGGGCAGTGACCCGTCGGACGAGGTACTTTCGAAGGGCTAAAAGTGAAAGCAAGGAGCTAAATGCTCGAAGAAAAGAGAAAGTGAATTGCCAGTGGCAAAAAGGGAGCTATAAGCTCGAATAAGAAAGGAAAGCAAGTGTTCAAAAGCAAAGAGGCTAAGAACTAAAATAAAAAGAGAAAGAAAAGAAAAGAAAGAAAATTAAAGATAAAACGGGCGTACCTCCGGGGGCGAACGTACAACGGTCAGGAGTTGGACAGGGTCCCTCTCCCGGGCAGCGACCCGTATGACTGGTAGATAGAGTACTCTTGTCAGAGTTGGGCAGTGACCCTATCGGGCAGTGTCCCGTATGACAAGTCCCCCGGCAGGACGGGGTAACACTTGCGAGTGTTATCGGCAACCTTAGAAATCTTATCTTATGGTAGCAAGACTACCGGGCTCGGGCCCGTTGGATAAGAATTTCCAAGGGTTAACTTGAACTAAAGCACCAGAATCTAAAGAATAAAGAAAAATAGAGTGGCCAGGGTGGCCGGGTTAGTTGACCCAGTATACAGCGGCATAGTGGCCGAGTTGGTGCTTAGCAGCCTAGTGTGGCTAGACAGAGTAGTGCTGGGTCGATGGTTGTACACAGATAGTGTAGTGATATATTATTGCATAGCTGCATATTGATGTTGAGGATTTTAGTTTCCTAGCACACTATTATTATTGCTTCCATTGGACCAAGTGGTGTAGGACACTTTCTCTCGGTGGTTGAACCCACTGGGAACTCGCTCGTAAGTTCTCACACCCCTTGGGTGACCCCCCCCCACAGGTTCGAGAATGGATGCAGCGGTCGAGACAGATCCGATGCAGACGACAGCGAGGCATACGACAGGGGCAAGAGCCCAGCAGCATAGAGACCTAGAGGGTCTAGCAGAGGTACCATTTTATATATTTCTTGAGTGAACCTTGTATGGTGAGGAATTATGTAAAGGAAATGTAATAATTTATTTGCAAGTTCAGAATTGTAAAGTGTAATAAGTTTAATTTATGGTTCACTCCTGTATGCTTTCATTTCCGCATTAGTTATTGAATGAAAGTTTTAAATTTATAGTGATTTTTAGTACTCTGATATTGAGCTTCCGCATACACTTGTTGTGTTATTATGGATGTTACCGTTCCTTTCGGGTAGAAAAAGGTTTTACCCGATTGGCGGGTCTGTTGGCGTGCCCGAACCGTACAAATTGGCGGACTCGGGGCGTGACAGATTAGAGTGGTATCAGAGCCTAGGAATAGTCCTAGGTGGTTAGCAAACCTTAGGGAGACTCTAGGGTTTAGGCACGAGAGAGTGTGTGGATTATTGGGCGAAAGTATTTGATTGGTTATTGTTGTTCCCAAAAAGGATGTTGGGACTGATCGAGGGCGACGAGCTTTCATTCTTCGGATATTACGTTGGCGGCCGACAACGTAATGTTGGAGATGAAAAGGAGTACCCTCTTATACTTTCGCATGATTGGTCGACGAGCCTTTTTGTCGGTATATAGACTGCGCGATGCTCAAATGGCTAAGTTTGGGCTGGTTGTTTCGTTGTGGTGTGCATAGTAGCGATGACACCACATAGGGAAACGCACCTGTTTGACTCGAGTCCCGAGAGGGCTCGGGGTCAAACGTGGTATACGAGTTGCGATAGCAGGTGACCGCACTTGTTGGAGTGGTCCAACAATAGGTCAGACTTCTTGCCGTCGGCGGAAATTTTCCGCCGACAGGAAGACAGGTTTCGACGCCTGAGAGTAGCGTCAGCATGACAGCTGGAGCAGATAGATAGGCTCCAGTGGTGATAGCGCAGCAAGTTGAGGCTGCACAAACAATGTAGGAGTATACGGCGTCGCCGCATGTAGGGGCAACAGTAGAGAGTGTGGCAGTGGCCGCCGAACTTTTGTCGGCGCACCCTGCACCTTCGGCATAGGGTGTTTTATGCCTGTGTCAGCGGGGTTGCTGGCAAAGTGTGGTTAGTAGGGTCCAGGGAGGGACCGACTCGCGAGGTAAATGGTGATCGCTATGTCGCGAGAGCCAAGTTGCTGTGCCCTAAGGGTTAGGGCAAGAAGGATTTGCAGGCCAGGCGGCGTGAGTTTGCCCCTGATGACGGTAGTGACCGTGTGGCATATCATTGTGGCTAAATTGCCGCATGGTGGGGCTAGTAAGACCCGGGACAGGTTTCGAGATTCGAAAACCTCGCAAGTGAGCGGGAGTTTTATGGCTTCGATCTGATGGATCGGTGTAACGGCAAGGATTGCCACCGTAGGATTTACGTGATGATCACCAGAGTTGGTGAACAGTTGTCGTGGTGCCTCAACCCAGTTGGGAGAGGTGTACAGGAGTCATGCGCGTGTTTAAGCAAGTTGCTTAACATTCTGGATTACGCAAGTTAGCGTAGGGGGGGCGTAGGACGCCCAACTGTTTGGGTGCTCTTGGAGCACAGGTACCGTTTAGCCAGAGAGAGCTGATTAGGTGGCGTATTAGCCTTTGCCCAGTGTGGCCAGAGTTGATATAGAGAGTTTGGGTCGTGGATTGACGACTTGTTAGTTGAGTTTGCTCAGTGGAGCATAGTGGTCGCGTGGCGACGATTAACGGGTTCGCTTGTGGACGATCCGTGCCTGGACCATGTTTGTGGACTGTGGGCCTGTAGCCCAGTGGGCAGGCGCAGTCAGCTGTGAGAGACAGCGGCCCGAGACCTGATGGCGGGGCATGATAGAGATTTGGTCGGGACGGTAGTCCGAGCGATGACCCGGGAACGTGGAATGCCACGTGTGTCACGCCCCGAGTTTAAAAATCCAGTCTGAAATTTTTTTTTTTTTTGATTAAATCAGAGTTTGCAAAACGGGCGTAACAGACCGCCACACATATAGAAAATCCCCTATCCAAAAGGATAGGGTCTCTCCTATACATGCACGGCTAGGCTAATCCAATCATCGATCAGCGAGCAATAACTATCTCAACTAAACCATACTAATCATCAGGAATAATCCAAGTATCATACTAACATCAAACTGAAATATCTAAATGAACTGGAACTGAAATAACATAAGTGCAAGTCAACTACAGATAATCGGGGATCTCAATCATCGATCTATGTCATCAGGGGGACAGCTCTATCGTGACAGCCTCACTGGATCGTCCCGACATCCCAGCACCCGAATGACCTGAAAAACAGTCACCCGAGGGTGTGAGACACACCGGAGTGTATCCCAGTGGGCACGACGAGCCGAGGATCAGCTAATCGTACCTACTGGGTACTAAAATCTGCGGATAGTAAGAATCATAGGGTAAAGCTGAACAATAAAGTAGATCTACTGATAATCAATAGAATCCACAGATAGGCTAACTAGGCAGGTAATCAATCATCAAACTACAGATAAGAAATACTGTAAATCAGGATATGTCAGTGATAATCAGTCATAAGAACGGTAGATCATGTATGCTGGAAATCAAAGGTATCCACAATAATCATGCATAAGGAACTGCAAATGATAAAAGCATGTCTACCGATACTAATACTGGAAATAAACTGAGCAACAGTATAAGGTAAAGGTAATGCGTCAATAAGGAAACTATCAACATCCAATCAAAAGCCACCATATTGGTCCCACAAGACCTCAGGCAAAACTGCCCTCCTGGCACCTCCTGGTTGACATCCCCCCCCACGAGGGGTCACGGGTTGCAACTGCTAACCACTTTACCGGTAAAGAACATCGCTGCGGGTAGCAATTCCGCTGATGTTCGTGAAGTACAACGGTGCGGGCGATCACAATGCAAATGCTCAAGCTCACGGTCTAGTGACCGGGTAGTCGGCAACATGCCGAGATCCCAACAGGGAATCATCAGTCAACATCTATCGATCAGAATCAATCAATCATGCATATCGGAATATCAAGCAGTATCTCAAGTGATAGGAATCAATGAGTAAAATCGAATCATAAGTCATATCGATCAAATCAATAAGCTAATAAACAGGTAGATGAATCGATCAAGATCTATGTCCAGGGATAATCACCGAGTAGAATCGAATCAATGCAGGAATAATCATCAACCAACACAATCAAGGATCAGATATATCAAGGTATCAAGAATGCAAGATATAAACCAACTGTATCTAATCACAACATTTGGGAGGAACGGAAGACTAATCATACAGGACTAAACACATATTTTTATTTTGTTTTGAAAATCATTTTGAAATCAAGTTCTTTAGGCCCAAACCTCGAAGAGCGATGCCTTCGTCCTATCAAACAAGAACAGACTCAGGCGACCCTGCGACGCTTGGATAAAAACATTTGTAAAAAGGAAAAACATGTGTTTAGCAGAAGCTCAACTCAGATGCAAGAATATCACAAGTATAGGTCTAATTGGGTCAA
This sequence comes from Tillandsia fasciculata, assembly GCA_029168755.2. Classification (NCBI taxonomy): domain Eukaryota; kingdom Viridiplantae; phylum Streptophyta; class Magnoliopsida; order Poales; family Bromeliaceae; genus Tillandsia; species Tillandsia fasciculata. The sequence goes on along the minus strand of CM054941.1, from coordinate 4,476,693 downwards.
CGTCAAACAGGAGGATCATAATATGTCAAAAGTAATCACGCATATCGAGTAATGGCTATCATTCAGGATCAAGTAATCGTATATCAGTAAATATCTCAATCATAGGTCAAATCAGATCAATGTCAATCAGAGGGATCGTGCTAAGTCAAAGAGGTCAATATATGTCAGGCTAAGTCATATGATCAGTAGGGAAATCAAAAACAGGGGTCCGACAAACCAAGCAACCAGAGGGCCAAAAAGCTGAGGCCCGGTTCGAAAGTAACCCACCTGGACGTAGGCAGATCCTCGAACTCCCGCGCAGCTACTGGGAGGCTGGTGCTGAACGACTGGGCCCTGAATAATAAGATATGATCAGTAATACTCACACAAACCCATCCCCGACGACACTAATACGGGGCAATTACCGTTGATTTATTGCATTAATTCCAATTTCCCGATCCACGAAGGTCCATGGGATTATAACAAAGTGTCCAGTGGTGTAAAAACACTGTCTAAAGTCAGCATGTGTGTCTAATTTGCATTTAGGTCCATAGTATATTTTAATTTGCACAATTATCCTATTTTATTCTCCGTTTCGACTCGTTCTTGCACTCCGGGGGTCCAAAATTAACGCCGTAAGTTTCAGCGGATTCGTTACGATGAGACGAAGCCCGTGCTCACAGATTTGGGCTGGCATGAGGCCCGATTACAAAGTTGGCCCATGATTACATTGGTTCAATTTGCAACAATGCACCAACTTGATTTACACCTAACCAAATCTAGAGTTAACTGAAGCATGGTGTTAAATAGTTGTTAGGGACCATGGTGCTCACCTGAGGCTTGCCTGAGAACGGCCGGAGGAGTGGCCGGAGCAACACCCAAGGGGAACTCAAGCTCGGTTTGGGGTGATCTTGGAGCAAACTTGGTTCGGACCTGTTACAGAGGGAAGCACCTGTGAGCATGGGGTCCTAGAAGATCTCGGGTCCAAACTGGGTCGAGCCCCGGCGGCCGGAGGCGGCGGCGGCCGGAGGTCAGCCCGATTTGCGAAGCTCGGGTGCAACACTTTGGATCTTGCAACAGGGGCTACTCTGTCCTAAACAAATTCATGGGGTTCACATTAGGGGTGTTTAGGGCTTACCTGTAAGGTTGCCGGAGCCTCGGAGCGGCGGGGATCGCCGGAGCTCGAGCCGTGGTTCACCTCGGGTGCAACTCTGGAACGGGAGAAAGCCACGTTAAGAGGGCCATGCAACTGCATGGGAAGGGTCTAGGGGATCATAGGAACCTACCTGGAGGTTCCCGGCGGCTGAGAAGCGTCGGCGAGGCGGCGCCGGAAGAGCTTGGTCGAGCTCGGAGGGCTCTAATGGCGGTTTCCGGCCGGCTGGGTTCCGGCCGGGGCAACTTGGATCGAGATGTTCCTCTCGATGCAGTGAGGCTCGGTGCAAGGTTGGTCGGCGCCGGAAGGCCGCGGCGGCGCCGGACGGCGATGATCGGCCAAGATGCCAATAAGCCGATTCCTAGGGCAGCTTCGATCCGGCTTGATCTTGATCCGATCGCGATGGACTTTCGTGGAGGCGTTGCAGTCACCAAGAAGACCCGATCCAACGGTTCTGATCTCTAGCTGATCGGTCGGATGGTGGTGACGCTGGAGATCGGTCACGAGAAGAATAATCCGGCGGGGTTGCTCCCGCCGGCGATCGGGTCGGCGGTGCCGGGTCAGCCTGCTCCCGGATGATGGCCTAGATGTCAGGAGCACAACGATCGTGTCCAAAAACCCGAATGCATAAAACTTTACAAGGACTCACCTTCGCCGGACTTCCAAGAAGAGGAGCGGGTGGCCGCGGCGGCGCACGGCGGCGGCAGAGCACGGGCCCACTCAGGTTCGAACGCGGCGTCACCGAGGAGTCCACCAGACAGGGTCCCGTCCTCTCGATCACCCTCCAAGTGCTCTCCTCACCAACCACCCGAGATCAAGAGAAGTCCTTGATCCTCCTTTTTCCGGCGATGGCGCGGCGGCGGCTGGTGCGGGGCTGGCGAGGGATGAGGCAGAGAAGGCGTGGGTTCTGTTGGAGCTGCGGCTGGAGGGGCAGAGGGTCTAGGGTTTGTGGAGGAACCCTAGCTCGGGCATATGCTATATATAGCAATGGGCCAAATTGCATTTTAGCCCCTCCTCAGTCCACAGCTACAGATCAGTCCCTCCCCATACTTTTATTTCACTCTTAGGTCCTTCCCTAGGGGGTGGCATGCTTTCCGAGGCAAGAAACATAGGGTTTCGTATGCAATTTTTGCATTTTTCGACGTATTTCACGCATTTCGAGGAGATCCGTGCATCAGATCGAAAAACGGACTTCGCCAGGACGTCCGACTCGACGAAACCTATCAGGTAGCGATCTCTGTTTCTCGAAAAAGTGCCCGGACTAAACTTCGGTCCATAATAACTGTGTAAAAATACAGTTTTCACGCTTTTCGAGACTCTAGGGTCGTCAAACGGAAATTCTGTCAGCGCCGTTGCGTCCGGAATGACGAGACCGTTAAAAACGGCTACTTGAAGTGCTATGATCGGAGTCCGGACAGTGAACTGGCTCAACGTTGGCACGAGAGGGGTTCGAAAATCAAGTTTACTGTTCATTGTACCCGCGACTTAAGTCGCGGGTCCCGCCGGCTTCAACGCTGATTTCTGAAAGATCCGACCGTCAGATCTGAACAAGTTTAATATGGTTTTCACTCAGTTCGACGTGACGGTCGCACTCGTGGTCTCGGATCTTCGAGTTCAGGCTCGGATTGAAAAGTGATATTTCTGGCCCTATTTCTGTACAATTTACACTGCAGAAAGGGGCACTGAGGCTACTGGTGCTTTATGATCCAAATTCAACTTGGCTTTGATCATTTTCATTTATTTATTAAATTACAAAAATTCGAATTCTTACATCTCTCCCACCAAAAAGGAAGTTTCGTCCCTGAAACTTAATACAACTAAGAACCAAATAAATGGGGGCTAACGCTCCATCATGATTCTCCCATTGTACTTTGACGTAGGGAATCGATCTGTTCCTCAGCTTCTTTTCATCTCGAGCCAAGATCTTCACGGGTGTCTCCTCATAGCTTAGATCCTCGTGAAGCTGAATTGCGGTGGGGCTAACAATGTGGGGAGGATCCCTGATCCGTGATCATTAGCAGCTCTGGGGACACGTGCTTTCGGCTCAAAGCATCCGCTACCACATTGGCCCGATAACTCGTTCGTTGACCGAACATACACGGTCCCTAATGTCAATGCACCTGGTATTGTGTGGTTTGCGATAACGCTAGGGTTCGCAATTCTGTTTCATCCAAACTGCTAAAAATTCTGGTTCATTTACTGTTCATTTGTACTACCACTTACTTCTATTATCGAATCAGTTGCACGATCTGGCGAGGTCAACTTGGCTAGTGACCGCAAGCTAGGACGAATTGTCTACATTAATGACAATTATAATCTGTCCACTATACACACAACTGTCTGAGACCTACCTAAGGTCCAATATGATCTGGAATATCATAACTGAACTTTAACATCGTTGTCCAGAGGGTAACCCTGGAGACTATAACCAGCGAACAAGTAGACCCAATCACGATATTACCCCTTACGGGGTAGAGTATTTCAAACCACTCTTTCGACAGTACCTTGTCTGCAGCCAACATACTTATCGAAAGAAGGGTGAAATACCCAAGATCTGTCGCCAACATCAAGTTGGGGACACGACTCCCACCGGAGTCAACAGAAGGTATAACTCATACCTCACAACACAAATCTCTATGCCGATACTATAACCCTATATCAACTATCTCTACCGATTATCTTAAATGAATCACCGCTTTTAGCCTGTCCATCAATCATGTCTGCGCCAAAGCGCACACCGTTACCACCATCTCTATCAAGGTAATCGTGAATCCCAAATTATTTTACAATGATCAGGGTTGGGACACGATTCATTAAGGTCTAATATTTGCTGAGTGTCGTCAGAATCCTTCCATCTAAAGCAACACAATTGCTAACCTCAAGGCATCCCCATAGCTATAGTCGGGGAATCTCCAATAATAGCAGCCACAACCGCAGCTAACACTGCACCCACTATGACCACTAAGCCCAGAGCGCGTGCGAACACCGCTCCTAGTCACAACAACAAGTTAGGAAAACGTCTCATAAGTGTGAAAATACACCTGATCTCCTAACAACCAGACAAATACCCCGCGCTCTCACGACATAAGTCATCCTAGGGTTCATCCTAACCAGTTCCTAATCAACTTTCCCTAGGTACCGTGTACCTATTTCTCTGATACCATCTAATCTGTCACGCCCCGAGTTTAAAAATCCAGTCTGAAATTTTTTTTTTTTTTGATTAAATCAGAGTTTGCAAAACGGGCGTAACAGACCGCCACACATATAGAAAATCCCCTATCCAAAAGGATAGGGTCTCTCCTATACATGCACGGCTAGGCTAATCCAATCATCGATCAGCGAGCAATAACTATCTCAACTAAACCATACTAATCATCAGGAATAATCCAAGTATCATACTAACATCAAACTGAAATATCTAAATGAACTGGAACTGAAATAACATAAGTGCAAGTCAACTACAGATAATCGGGGATCTCAATCATCGATCTATGTCATCAGGGGGACAGCTCTATCGTGACAGCCTCACTGGATCGTCCCGACATCCCAGCACCCGAATGACCTGAAAAACAGTCACCCGAGGGTGTGAGACACACCGGAGTGTATCCCAGTGGGCACGACGAGCCGAGGATCAGCTAATCGTACCTACTGGGTACTAAAATCTGCGGATAGTAAGAATCATAGGGTAAAGCTGAACAATAAAGTAGATCTACTGATAATCAATAGAATCCACAGATAGGCTAACTAGGCAGGTAATCAATCATCAAACTACAGATAAGAAATACTGTAAATCAGGATATGTCAGTGATAATCAGTCATAAGAACGGTAGATCATGTATGCTGGAAATCAAAGGTATCCACAATAATCATGCATAAGGAACTGCAAATGATAAAAGCATGTCTACCGATACTAATACTGGAAATAAACTGAGCAACAGTATAAGGTAAAGGTAATGCGTCAATAAGGAAACTATCAACATCCAATCAAAAGCCACCATATTGGTCCCACAAGACCTCAGGCAAAACTGCCCTCCTGGCACCTCCTGGTTGACATCCCCCCCCACGAGGGGTCACGGGTTGCAACTGCTAACCACTTTACCGGTAAAGAACATCGCTGCGGGTAGCAATTCCGCTGATGTTCGTGAAGTACAACGGTGCGGGCGATCACAATGCAAATGCTCAAGCTCACGGTCTAGTGACCGGGTAGTCGGCAACATGCCGAGATCCCAACAGGGAATCATCAGTCAACATCTATCGATCAGAATCAATCAATCATGCATATCGGAATATCAAGCAGTATCTCAAGTGATAGGAATCAATGAGTAAAATCGAATCATAAGTCATATCGATCAAATCAATAAGCTAATAAACAGGTAGATGAATCAATCAAGATCTATGTCCAGGGATAATCACCGAGTAGAATCGAATCAATGCAGGAATAATCATCAACCAACACAATCAAGGATCAGATATATCAAGGTATCAAGAATGCAAGATATAAACCAACTGTATCTAATCACAACATTTGGGAGGAACGGAAGACTAATCATACAGGACTAAACACATATTTTTATTTTGTTTTGAAAATCATTTTGAAATCAAGTTCTTTAGGCCCAAACCTCGAAGAGCGATGCCTTCGTCCTATCAAACAAGAACAGACTCAGGCGACCCTGCGACGCTTGGATAAAAACATTTGTAAAAAGGAAAAACATGTGTTTAGCAGAAGCTCAACTCAGATGCAAGAATATCACAAGTATAGGTCTAATTGGGTCAACGTCAAACAGGAGGATCATAATATGTCAAAAGTAATCACGCATATCGAGTAATGGCTATCATTCAGGATCAAGTAATCGTATATCAGTAAATATCTCAATCATAGGTCAAATCAGATCAATGTCAATCAGAGGGATCGTGCTAAGTCAAAGAGGTCAATATATGTCAGGCTAAGTCATATGATCAGTAGGGAAATCAAAAACAGGGGTCCGACAAACCAAGCAACCAGAGGGCCAAAAAGCTGAGGCCCGGTTCGAAAGTAACCCACCTGGACGTAGGCAGATCCTCGAACTCCCGCGCAGCTACTGGGAGGCTGGTGCTGAACGACTGGGCCCTGAATAATAAGATATGATCAGTAATACTCACACAAACCCATCCCCGACGACACTAATACGGGGCAATTACCGTTGATTTATTGCATTAATTCCAATTTCCCGATCCACGAAGGTCCATGGGATTATAACAAAGTGTCCAGTGGTGTAAAAACACTGTCTAAAGTCAGCATGTGTGTCTAATTTGCATTTAGGTCCATAGTATATTTTAATTTGCACAATTATCCTATTTTATTCTCCGTTTCGACTCGTTCTTGCACTCCGGGGGTCCAAAATTAACGCCGTAAGTTTCAGCGGATTCGTTACGATGAGACGAAGCCCGTGCTCACAGATTTGGGCTGGCATGAGGCCCGATTACAAAGTTGGCCCATGATTACATTGGTTCAATTTGCAACAATGCACCAACTTGATTTACACCTAACCAAATCTAGAGTTAACTGAAGCATGGTGTTAAATAGTTGTTAGGGACCATGGTGCTCACCTGAGGCTTGCCTGAGAACGGCCGGAGGAGTGGCCGGAGCAACACCCAAGGGGAACTCAAGCTCGGTTTGGGGTGATCTTGGAGCAAACTTGGTTCGGACCTGTTACAGAGGAAGCACCTGTGAGCATGGGGTCCTAGAAGATCTCGGGTCCAAACTGGGTCGAGCCCCGGCGGCCGGAGGCGGCGGCGGCCGGAGGTCAGCCCGATTTGCGAAGCTCGGGTGCAACACTTTGGATCTTGCAACAGGGGCTACTCTGTCCTAAAACAAATTCATGGGGTTCACATTAGGGGTGTTTAGGGCTTACCTGTAAGGTTGCCGGAGCCTCGGAGCGGCGGGGATCGCCGGAGCTCGAGCCGTGGTTCACCTCGGGTGCAACTCTGGAACGGGAGAAAGCCACGTTAAGAGGGCCATGCAACTGCATGGGAAGGGTCTAGGGGATCATAGGAACCTACCTGGAGGTTCCCGGCGGCTGAGAAGCGTCGGCGAGGCGGCGCCGGAAGAGCTTGGTCGAGCTCGGAGGGCTCTAATGGCGGTTTCCGGCCGGCTGGGTTCCGGCCGGGGCAACTTGGATCGAGATGTTCCTCTCGATGCAGTGAGGCTCGGTGCAAGGTTGGTCGGCGCCGGAAGGCCGCGGCGGCGCCGGACGGCGATGATCGGCCAAGATGCCAATAAGCCGATTCCTAGGGCAGCTTCGATCCGGCTTGATCTTGATCCGATCGCGATGGACTTTCGTGGAGGCGTTGCAGTCACCAAGAAGACCCGATCCAACGGTTCTGATCTCTAGCTGATCGGTCGGATGGTGGTGACGCTGGAGATCGGTCACGAGAAGAATAATCCGGCGGGGTTGCTCCCGCCGGCGATCGGGTCGGCGGTGCCGGGTCAGCCTGCTCCCGGATGATGGCCTAGATGTCAGGAGCACAACGATCGTGTCCAAAAACCCGAATGCATAAAACTTTACAAGGACTCACCTTCGCCGGACTTCCAAGAAGAGGAGCGGGTGGCCGCGGCGGCGCACGGCGGCGGCAGAGCACGGGCCCACTCAGGTTCGAACGCGGCGTCACCGAGGAGTCCACCAGACAGGGTCCCGTCCTCTCGATCACCCTCCAAGTGCTCTCCTCACCAACCACCCGAGATCAAGAGAAGTCCTTGATCCTCCTTTTTCCGGCGATGGCGCGGCGGCGGCTGGTGCGGGGCTGGCGAGGGATGAGGCAGAGAAGGCGTGGGTTCTGTTGGAGCTGCGGCTGGAGGGGCAGAGGGTCTAGGGTTTGTGGAGGAACCCTAGCTCGGGCATATGCTATATATAGCAATGGGCCAAATTGCATTTTAGCCCCTCCTCAGTCCACAGCTACAGATCAGTCCCTCCCCATACTTTTATTTCACTCTCAGGTCCTTCCCTAGGGGGTGGCATGCTTTCCGAGGCAAGAAACATAGGGTTTCGTATGCAATTTTTGCATTTTTCGACGTATTTCACGCATTTCGAGGAGATCCGTGCATCAGATCGAAAAACGGACTTCGCCAGGACGTCCGACTCGACGAAACCTATCAGGTAGCGATCTCTGTTTCTCGAAAAAGTGCCCGGACTAAACTTCGGTCCATAATAACTGTGTAAAAATACAGTTTTCACGCTTTTCGAGACTCTAGGGTCGTCAAACGGAAATTCTGTCAGCGCCGTTGCGTCCGGAATGACGAGACCGTTAAAAACGGCTACTTGAAGTGCTATGATCGGAGTCCGGACAGTGAACTGGCTCAACGTTGGCACGAGAGGGGTTCGAAAATCAAGTTTACTGTTCATTGTACCCGCGACTTAAGTCGCGGGTCCCGCCGGCTTCAACGCTGATTTCTGAAAGATCCGACCGTCAGATCTGAACAAGTTTAATATGGTTTTCACTCAGTTCGACGTGACGGTCGCACTCGTGGTCTCGGATCTTCGAGTTCAGGCTCGGATTGAAAAGTGATATTTCTGGCCCTATTTCTGTACAATTTACACTGCAGAAAGGGGCACTGAGGCTACTGGTGCTTTATGATCCAAATTCAACTTGGCTTTGATCATTTTCATTTATTTATTAAATTACAAAAATTCGAATTCTTACAACGTGTGAGCATTGAGGCTAGTAGTACACTGAGGTTAGTACACTGAGAGTGAGATATGACCAGGCTGTAGAGCTAGTGGTGATTGAGGTATTGTAGCTCCTAGTGGGAGTATTGGTGTAGTAATCCTAAGTGAGGATCTACCCGTATGATGATTGGGTCTGTGTGCTAGTAAGAGCCATTATACAGAGTTGGACTAGTTGGGCTATAGGCCCCTATTGACCGTGGTCTGTGAACCTATTAGTGGTCCAAGATATCGGGTTAGCTGATAACCCGCGGACTTAGAGCACTAGTAGCGTTTATGATAGCTGGGAACTCGTGGATTGGCCTTGCCCTCCACCTTAGGCAGCGGAGCGACCGGAATATGCGATAAAAGTAAGTGGTTGCAGATGCAACCTCATTGTGAAAAGATGATGGCGGAATTAAAGTGAAGATTTCGCAAGAAAAGACGGGGCAACTCGTGGCAATGGAGTGAGCAAGTGCTCAACTGTGTCTTTCACTTACCTGGTGAAAGTGGCCAGACACCAGGTCTGAGTTTGCCCCTGGATTGAAATGGGGATCCACGAATGAGCTGTTCGTGTAGTTTTGGTGAGCCCAACGTTTAGGGGCGTAATCCCTCTTATTCGATCAATTTTGAGTCGAGATGTGATTCAAGTTTCGAGGACGAAACTTATTTTAAGGGGGGTAGAATGTAAAGTACCGGATTTTCGGCACATAAATAAATGTAAATAAAGGTGGTATGAAATACTAGTGTTATGAAAGTTAGGGAAGTAAAGAATATGTGGACGCGAGTTGGGCCCAAAGGGTTAAAATGGAGAGATCTAAAAATTTATTTGAGAAAGGGGGCCCAGATTTTTAGTGAAAAATTTACAGTGTCGGAAAATTTCGAGAAAATTACGGGAGCCCCGTAAATATGTTTTAAGACCACAGAAAAAGTTTCGCGTTGATCGGATACCCGATAGTGAAAACGGGCTCCACCAACAGTGTCGAAAAATTCTGAGAAAATTTGGGTAGCTTCGTAATTATGTTTTAAGGTCACAGTAAAAATTTCGGGTTGATAAGATACCCGGATTGTGAGAACGGGGTCCGCCAATGATTCTAGATACAGCGAGGCTTTTGGTGGCCCAAAAATGGCCAAAAGTGAAAATTTAAATTTTTCTGTGGTAAATTAAGCTGAAACGAACCCGCCTGTCAAATTTGGACGGAAACGGACGAAAAATAGACAGAAAACAGGACAAAAACGAATTTACAAGGCGTGCGGCGCGCTGCGCAATGCGCACAGCTGGCGCGCAGATGCGCGGGATGGGCGCGCCGCGTGGCGTGGGAGGCGCCCTCTAGACCCGGTGCGCGCTCCCTTAGTGGTGGACCGCCACTTGGCGGTTCTCTATTGGGCAATCCCGTAGACCCGGTCCACCATCTTCTCCTTTCCTTTCTTTTCTTCTTTTCTTCTTTCTTTTCTTCTTCTTCCTTCTTCCCCGCAGACCCTCTTCTCCCTTCTGTTCTTCTTCTCCAACAGAGCTACGGGGGAGGGAGAGAGAGAGAGAGAGAGAGAAAGAGAGAAAAAAAAAAAAAAAATGGGAGATTTCGTGGGAGATGATGCGGCGCGCCGTGGACCTCGTGGGCGACGTGACTGTGCGAGGTAAGCCCCGTACATTATTTTTACGATATTTTTGGCACAATATTTATGCCTCCTTTGGGTTTGGATTTGACCCCATTATCGTGTTGCGTGTTAGGAACCGAGTTATACTGCGCGTTTTGTTGCGCAGACTGTCAGAGACAATTTTGGTGCGCCTCGTTTTGCGTGCCAATCCGAGGTACGTGCTCCGTTTTACGCACAGATTGAGTTGTTGTGCACGATTTTACATGCAGTTTATAATATTATACATCGTTTTTCGTACAGAAATAGAAAAATATGCACCGTTTTGCGTGCAATCTTACAGTTAAACTTGCACCGTTTTGCGTGCAGATCATTTTATCGCGCACCGTTTTGTGTGCAGTTTATAATATTATACATCATTTTTCGTACAGAGATAGAAAAATATGCACCGTTTTGCGTGCAACCTTACAGTTAAACTTGCACCGTTTTGCGTGCAGATTATTTTATCGCGCACCATTTTGTGTGCAGTTTATAATATTATACATCATTTTTCATACAGAGATAGAAAAATATGCACCGTTTTGCGTGCAACCTTACAGTTAAACTTGCACCGTTTTGCGTGCAGATCATTTTATCGCGCACCGTTTTGTGTGCAGTTTATAATATTATACATCGTTTTTCGTACAGAGATAGAAAAATATGCACCATTTTGCGTGCAGCCTTACAGTTAAACGTGCACCGTTTTGCGTGCAGATCGTTTTGTCGCGCATCGTTTTGCGTGCAGTCTCTAATATTACACATCATTTTCATGCAGGACTAGAAAAATGTGCACCGTTTTGCGTGCAACCCTACAGTCGAACGTGCACCGTTTTGCGTGCAGATTTGAGGTACGTGCACCGTTTTGCGTGCAGGTTGAGTTGACGCGCATTGTTTTGCGTGCCGATTGAAGTGGCGCGCATCGTTTTGCGTGTGGGTTTTTCTGACGCGCACGTTTTGCGTGCAGGTTTGGTGGACGTGCACCGTTTTGCGTGCGGACCCGAGGGAAGTGCGCCGTTTTGCGTGCAAGCTCGAGGAGACAAGTGGAATCGCGCGGAGACCAATTGCAAGTGTCTACAAGCAATTGGGTACACTACAAGGTGGGAAATTCTGCCGAAATTGGGTGACCTCTCCCCTTGCTCCTTTGCTTTTCGATTTGAAGCATGATAGTAGCCTGTTAGAGGCGTTAGGTTGATCATGATTATGATTGTTTGTGTAGATGGATTCAGATGGAATAAGGGCAACTGTTGGTTGCCAGAGATAGAGGAATAGAGGTGTGTGTGTGCAAATTGACACAGAGATAAAGTGCAACTGTTGGTTGCCAAAGATACTTGATGAATATGCATGCGTAGAAGTAATTACTATTTGATGAATGAAATGAAATAATTGCATGTATGAGAAAGATTTGTTGATTATGAGTGTGATCATGTTAGGGTATAACCCTAGGAATCATGTGGCATTAAGGAAAAGGACATGTTGGTAGTAAGACTAGGAGAAAACCTAGATTCAGGGTTTAACGAGTGACATCAAACTTAGGAGTTATCCTAGGGAGGACGAGTGGCATGGTCTTAGGTGATAACCTAAGGACACTGGATAGAGTGATCAACATAGAGTCAGAGAACTCTAGGGTGTATATGGCATGGAACTTAGGTAAAGAGAACCTAAGGAGAATTAGTGTTCAACATAGAGTCAAGGAACTCTAAGATGAGTATGACATGGATCTTAGGTAAAGGAACCTAAGGTGAATTAGAGGTCAGCATAGAGTCAAGTTGACTCTGGGATTCAGTAAGGAATCAAGAGAATGGAACAATGGATCAAATGTGGAGATATGAAAGGGAAAACAGGAAAGTAGAGTCATGTAATTCTAATATAACAGTGGAACATGCAATTAGAGTCAGTGTAACTCTAAGTTAATAGTGGAACAGGAAAATAGAGTTAAGTTAACTCTAGGATTCAATGAGGAATCAGAAAAAATGGGATAAGATCCCAGGGTTAAAGAGTTTAACAAATATAACCCTAGAAGTCATAGGGTGTCTGGGCAAATGGACAATAACTTTAACTTCAATTTGAGTTAAAGAAATGAAGGTGAAATGTTTAAGAGTCCAGGAGACTCTCTAGTTATCCTTATGGCGAGACCTAGGATAAGAGGTAAATTGTTGTAAAAAGGCAAAGTTTAAAGAGCAAGCTAAAAGTGGCTAAAAAGTATAAAGAGAATGTAATGACGCCTTCGAATTTGAGACTCGTCAAGTGGAGCAGGACTCCCTGGGCAGTGACCCGTCGGACGAGGTACTTTCGAAGTGCTAAAAGTGAAAGCAAGGAGCTAAATGCTCGAAGAAAAGAGAAAGTGAATTGCCAGTGGCAAAAAGGGAGCTATAAGCTCGAATAAGAAAGGAAAGCAAGTGTTCAAAAGCAAAGAGGCTAAGAACTAAAATAAAGAGAAAGAAAAAGAAAAGAAAGAAAATTAAAGATAAAATGGGCGTACCTCCGGGGGCGAACGTACAACGGTCAGGAGTTGGACAGGGTCCCTCTCCCGGGCAGCGACCCGTATGACTGGTAGATAGAGTACTCTTGTCAGAGTTGGGCAGTGACCCTATCGGGCAGTGTCCCGTATGACAAGTCCCCCGGCAGGACGGGGTAACACTTGCGAGTGTTATCGGCAACCTTAGAAATCTTATCTTATGGTAGCAAGACTACCGGGCTCGGGCCCGTTGGATAAGAATTTCCAAGGGTTAACTTGAACTAAAGCACCAGAATCTAAAGAATAAAGAAAAAATAGAGTGGCCAGGGTGGCCGGGTTAGTTGAACCCAGTATACAGCGGCATAGTGGCCGAGTTGGTGCTTAGCAGCCTAGTGTGGCTAGACAGAGTAGTGCTGGGTCGATGGTCGTACACAGATAGTGTAGTGATATATTATTGCATAGCTGCATATTGATGCTGAGGATTTTAGTTCCTAGCACACTATTATTATTGCTTCCATTGGACCAAGTGGTGTAGGACACTCTCTCTCGGTGGTTGAACCCACTGGGAACTCGCTCGTAAGTTCTCACACCCCTTGGGTGACCCCCCCCCACAGGTTCGGGAATGGATGCAGCGGTCGAGACAGATCCGATGCAGACGACAGCGAGGCATACGACAGGGGCAAGAGCCCAGCAGCATAGAGACCTAGAGGGTCTAGCAGAGGTACCATTTTTATATTTCTTGAGTGAACCTTGTATGGTGAGGAATTATGTAAAGGAAATGTAATAATTTATTTGCAAGTTCAGAATTGTAAAGTGTAATAAGTTTAATTTATGGTTCACTCCTGTATGCTTTCATTTCCGCATTAGTTATTGAATGAAAGTTTTAAATTTATAGTGATTTTTAGTACTCTGATATTGAGCTTCTGCATACACTTGTTGTGTTATTATGGATGTTACCGTTCCTTTCGGGTAGAAAAAGGTTTTACCCGATTGGCGGGTCTGTTGGCGTGCCCGAACCGTACAAATTGGCGGACTCGGGGCGTGACATCCTCTGCCCCTCCGCCGCCGCCCCGCGAAAACTCCCACCTTCCTCCTCCTCCGCCCCTCCGCCGCCGCCACCGAAGACTCCCACCCTCCTCCTCCTCCGCCCCTTCGCCACCCCCGACGAAGACTCCCATCGCCGACGAAGACTCCCACCCTCCTCTTCCTCCGCCGCCGCCCAGCGACGCAGAGGCCGAGCTCCGGCGCCACTGCAGGACGCGGCGCCGCGTCTGCCTCCTCGGCCTTCGCGACAAATACCTGTGCGCTGATTGGTTCAAACAAGTCTTTCCATAATTTCAAGTCTCGTCTCGATCTTCGAGACATGGGAATAAGACACGATCTTCATCCAGTATCAACTGAAACCAAAACTTATCTACCCCCGTCATGCTTCTCCATGAGTAAAAAGGAAAAGGAAGATTTTTGTAAATTATTAAAATGAGTTAAATTTTCTGATGGTTATGCAGCAAAATCTTAAATCGTGTACATGTTAAAGAGAGAAAAAATTTTGGACTCAAGAGCCATGATAGTCATGTGTTGATGCAGCATTTGCTCCCATTAGCTGTGAGAAGAATCTTGCCAGAAAATGTTAGCTTGCCTTTGATAGAGCTAAGTAATTTTTTTAGGAAATTGTGTTGTAAATCTATTCAGGTGAAGGGTATACAATAATTAGAAGATCAAATAGCTTTGACAATATGCCATCTTGAGAGAATATTTCTTCCGTCCTTTTTCGACATCATTGTCCATTTGCCAATTCACCTTGCTAATGAGGCCAAACTTGCTAGTCCAATACAATACCGTTGGATGTATCCAATTGAGAGGTATACTATGATATTAAGATTCAACTAGCAATTTAATAAATTACTATATTTATCTAGTTATTTTTTCTATTTGGGTTCTTATTTTTATTTATTTAGGTTTCTTTTGAGATTGAAGTCATATGTACGAAATAGAAGACATCCAGAAGGTTCGATTACGGAAGGTTATTTAATTGAGGAAAGCATAACATTTTGCTCTCGATACTTACAATGGTGTTGAAACTCGATTCAACCGTCTAGTTAGAAATGATGATCCTAATGCTTGCGACTTAACTAAAAGAAATGGATTATTTTCCCATATTGGTCGTGCACTAGATGATGGTGAAACTATAACTTTGGATTATACAACCTGGGTACAAGCTCATCGATATGTGCTATTTAATTTTGATCACATAAGCTCTTATCTTGAGTAAGTTCGTAAACTTGAATATTAATTAAAAGTCCATATGCTATAATTTTTAATCTTAATATAGTGTATTTAGTTAGGCTACTTTATTTACAGAAAACATCTTCAAGAAATCAAGGCACAAAACCATCGAGCGCGAAGGCGTGATGTCGAGCGTATTCATAATGATACTTTTCATGATTGGTTTAGATCTCATGTGCGTATACTTCACTTTGAACTTAACTTCTTAACTATTATATAAGTAAAATGTCGACATTAATTGGCTTGTCATTGTTTAATAGGTTCATAATTTGATAAGAGAAGAGAATGTGGAGTTGCCTGAGGAAATTCAATGGTTGGCATCAGGTCCTCTAATGACAGTAAGGAGATATAAAGGATATATTGTTAATGGATTTAGATTTCATACGAAAGATGTTGAATAGAGACGAAGAACACAAAATAGTGGCGTTATTGTTGTTGTGAGCACCTCAAGTTTTTCTAGTGCAAAGGATCAAAATCCTATCAAAGGAGATGTTGCATACTATGGAGTTCTTAAAGAGATCATTGAACTATACTATAATGAAAAGGCAAAAATTGTGTTGTTTAAATGTGATTGGATAGATGTGCGTTCTGAAGGCAGAGGAATTAAGAAGGAAAATTTTGGTTTTACACTCGTTAACTTCAATCGATTATTATATATTAATGAGAATATAGCAAATGAACCTTTTGTACTAGCATCACAAGTTGAACAGGTGTTTTATATACAAGACCCCTTAGAGGAAGATTGGCATGTTGTAGTTGGTACAAAACCTAGAGACTTGTTTGACATGTCTGCAAAAGAGGAAGAGTGTGGAGATGAGTTTGAACCAATCAGCGCACAGGTATTTATCGCGAAGGCCGAGGAGGCAGACGCGGCGCCTCGTCCTGCAGTGGCGCCGGAGCTCGGCCTCTGCGTCGCTAGGCGGCGGCGGAGGAGGAGGAGGGTGGGAGTCTTCATCGGCGATGGGAGTCTTCGTCGGTGGTGGCGGAGGGCCGGAGGAGGAAGAAGCTGGGAGTCTTCGGCAGTGGCGGTGGCGGCGGCGGAGGGGCGGAGGATGAGGAGGGTGGGAGTCTTCGGCGGCGGTGGCGGAGGGGCGGAGGAGGATGCGGCGGCGGCGCTTGTAGAAGAATTTGTCGTCGTTGTAGATCTCCCACTCGTCGTCGTCGTCGTCGCCGTCGCCGAGGTGGGCTTGGAAGCAAGCAAGTAAAGCTGTAGAGGAGTTAGGGTTTGGGGTTTGGGCAAAGAGTCTGTACGCGTGATCGATCTCAATGTAGCTAGGTTTTTTTGCTTCAAATTAAGAAGGGGCCAGTTTGGAATTTTTTTTAATTCGAAGCCGGTTTGGGATTTTTTTTTTCCTTACGCGCGAGCGTGAGTTTTATTCCCGCGTGCGTAAAAAAAAATTTTAATTAAAGGGATCCTTTATTGGTGGTACTTTTAATTATTTATTGATGGCAATCTTAATATTTATTGGTGGCACTTTTATGGGGTATTCAATTGGTGGCAATTATCTTGTATTAAAGTACCGCCAATTATCTTAAAATTACACGAATTAAAAAAATAAATAAATAAATAAATATAAAATTTTATTAAAGGCATTATTTAAAAGTGCCACCAATACATATCATTTGCTGGCATTTTTTACAAAAGCCACCAAGAAAATGCTACCAAAGATGATTTATGGTGTAGTGGAGAGTTCGGTTATTATGCTATAGATTGCGTCGAGCATTTTGTTCTATCATGTTTTTCACCGTTTGATCTATCTCTTTGATCATTTTGATAATCTTTTAGATTATACTATGTTTTCAACCACACACTAAATCTTAGAGATGCGCTATCATCCTAATAACATATTCTTAATCCAAAGGCTAAAAATCTAATAGCACCAATGACTTGGTGTTATCGATAGCAAAGTAGCCTAATTCTCTTTATATATATATATATATATATATATATAATATATATATATATATATATATATATATATATATATATATATACTATACTCTTATGAGTAAAAAATTTTCATACTTATAAGTTTTTATCTCTTGGATAAAGAAATGTACGGTTAGGATTATAGTAGTTCCTAAGATTTATACTATTTCACCAACAACCTAGTAAATCCTAGGGGGACCACTATCATCCTAACCGCACATTTTTTCATCTAATAGCTAAAAAGTTATGAGTATAAGGGGTTTATACTCATAAGAGTATAATAGCCCTACGCTATATATATATATATATATAGTCCGGCTACTATACTATTAATAATACTAAGTTATTGGTGCTATTAAGTTTTCTATCCTTAGATCAACCCCTTTTATCATTTTCACTCGTTAGATTTTACTATTTCCCCAACCACATATTAAACCCAAGAGGCCCACTATTATCTCAACTACATATCTTTTAATCTAAAGGTTAAAAACTTAATAGCATCAATGACTTGGTACTATTCATAGTATTCCAGTCTAGCTCTCTCTCTCTCTCTCTCTCTCTCTCTCTCTCTCTCTCTCTCTCTCTATATATATATATATATATATATATATATATATATATATATATAGTCCAGCTGTTATGCTATCGATAGTATCAAACATTATTTGCTACTAGATTTTTCATTGTTAGATCTACTCTTTTGATATTTCATCCTTTATATCATACTATTTTTTCAACCATCTACTAAATCTTAGGAGCCCATTATTATTCTAACCGCACATATCTTCATCCAAGAGTCAAAAACCTAATAGCATTAATTACTTAGTTCTATTAATAACATAGTAGCTTAGTTCTCTCTAATATATATATATATATTATATATATATATATATATATATATATATATATATATATATAGTGGGCCCTTGGATAAAAAAATGTGTGGTTAGAATAATAATGTGCCCCTTGAGTTAAGTGAGTGGTTGGTGAAATATAATGATCTAGGAAATAAAATTAGTTAAATGGGTGGATTTAATGGTAAAAAATTTATAAGCGTCAATTGCTTGCTACTTGTACAAACATAGTAGCCGAATTTTATAAAATTGAGCTAATATGTTTTTAAAAGTACCAAGCAATTTGTATTTATAGATTTTCTATCGTTAGATCTATTTCTTTGACTAATTTTACCATTTAGATTATACTATTCTATCAACTACCTACTAAATCCAAGGTGCTATCGATAACATAATAACTTTATATATATATATATATATATATATATATATATATATATATATATATATATATATATATACTAGAATACAATCGATAGCACCAAGTTATTGGTGCTATCAAGTTTTTAGCCGTTGGATGAAAAAATATGCGGTTGGGATTATAGTGGTCCCTAGGGTTTACTAGGTGGTTGGTTGAATAGTAAAAATCTTAGGGAACTACTATAATCCCAATCGCATATCTTTTCATCCAACGGCTGAAAATAATTATTTGGTGCTATCGATAGTATTCTAGCCGGTATATATATATATATATATATCTTCAAATATTTATAAAATATATTTAATAAATTAAATTTTACTTTTCAAAATTCTAATGTTTACAAAATTAAGAATAAGATGCGTCACGCTCCAAACGGGTGCAGTTGTTTTCTCCTCATTTTACGGAATCGTGGCCTGGTATCATGTGCTGATGTGCATGACTTTGCGAATGTATGTTCGGAAATTAAGAAATCTTCAATGTAAGTTAATTAAGCTAAAAATGTTCAAACCTCACTTTATCTATCGTGTATTCTTGAAAAAAATTGAAATAAAAAAATGCAATACAATATCAAGCTTCAAAATGCCATGTTGGGCCGAGTGACCACCGAAATAAGTGAACTCTATTTTTACGCTTTCAGTTAATTAATTAATAGTTATTTTCTCATAGCTTAAATGAGAATTGTGATTGAGATGTACGGACATTTTAAATTCGAATCACATCACATTTTTAATATTATTAAATCTGCATTCTTAAATGATATAAGATATTAATGGTATTTGGTCCAACTACCATAAAGAGAAAGGCATTGCTTTGGATTCACTTTAATATTATTAAATCTGCGTTCTCAAATGATATAAGATATTAAATTTGGTCCAACTACCATAAAGAGAAAGGCAATGCTTTGGGTTCACTTTAAGAGGCCTACTAGTGATAAAACCCTAGGGACTCGACTGAGGCAGGCAATCTAGCTGGTAAATTAGGAGATTAATAACTTATTTTAATAAGCGAGCCCACCACGATTCTGCTCGTTTGTGGGGTATAGGATGTACATTTCTTTTAGGGTGTACACCTAGTATTGCCCTTCATATATGGATATATATAAATATACATTCCTTTTGGGGTGTACATCTTACACCCCACTCCATCCTGAGGTGGGGTGAATTTCACTCGTCACATCGAGTGACGAGTGGAGGTATACCCATCCCAGGATAGAGTGAGGTGTAGGGTGTACATTCCTTTTGGGGTGTACACCTAGCATTGCCCTTCATATATATATATATATATATTATTTATTTATTTTTGATGATAGAGTTTTTAAATCAACGATTAGTATCGTTAAATATAATCTAAATAATTTAAATTATTTAAAAATTAAATTTTATATTTTTTTGATATATTTTTCTTGACCATTAAGTGGACACAAAAATAAACGGTTGAATATGAATATCCTTCAAAAAGTGATAATAAAAATCTTATAATCAAGATCGAGAGTATACATCTTATTTTAAATAGTTTAAAAAATTTCTATCCAAAATTTTATCGATTTCGATTTTTTTATACTGCTAAATGAGCAAGCGTCTCGTATCTAATATTAAAATTATAAATTTTATATCTCTTTGATCGTCAAGTCAATAATGTCGAAAAGATTTGAAATTTAGTTTCTAAATATTTTCAATGGCATAGATCATATTCAACAGTGTCGTTCATCGATTTGAAAACTCTATTATCGAAAACAAAAGAATGATAACGAAACATGCTTGCTACTTTAGCATTAAAGCTCAACTATATATATATATATATATATATATAATATATATATATATATATTACAAATTTATATTTGGATAATAGGTGAACCAAAATATAAAAAAAATTATATTTTGTAAATTTTAATTAGTAGATTAAGATTTTAATTTTAAAAAAAAAAATTCAACTAATCGCCTAATAGTAGAGTTGATAATCTAATTTGCTATTTACGAACCAGCTCATTTTCGACTCATTAATAAACAAGTCATACACCAGCTGAATTTCTCAACCAGATATTTTAACGGGCCGGCTGTGGTCCAGCTTGTTTGCCAGACAAGCGGACCACGAGCCAGCCCAGCTCACTTGTGTCGGGCGAATAAAGTGTGCCCCAAGCCCCAATGTAATTTGGGTTCCTCTACTTAATCTCTAAAAATTTTAAATGACATCCTAATCCTAATCTAATTATGATTTTAACTCCAGTTTACAACAGTTCAA
>CM054941.1:4394652-4455966 GCA_029168755.2 Tillandsia fasciculata | reverse complement strand
CAGAAGACGAGATGCGTTAGTCGCATTGGATAGGATCCGAGCGTATTTATCAGTGGACTTGGATTCGGGGGCGTCATTCCACATGACTCCCTAAGGAGTGGTTTCATTCTTATAAGTCACGGGATTGTGGAGTTATGCTATTTGTGGATACAACACGCATGTCCGGTGGTTTACCAGAGGGGAGACTTCGGATCAAGGATTTTGATGGTGTTATTCGGACGGGTTCTAATGTTCGACATGTTCCTGCCTTCGAAAAGTTTATATCACGTTGGAAATTTTGCAAACAAGGGTTTTAAATTCATCGGCGAGAAGATCATTGAAGGTAATGGCAAGGTTGTTTGGTGTTGAGGAAAGGAGAGCAAGTAGGTGGCCTTTATAGATTAGTCGACAGACTCAAGTGGGAAAGCGGGTTTGGTTGCAAGCGCAAAAGTGGAGTCTTCACGGTGGGTGGCATCGCATTTACGGACACATAGTGAGCGCGGATTGCATGTATTTTCCAACCGTGAACTTCTTTCAGGTTACAAGTCCGCCCATTAGATTTTTGTGAAGATTGCATCTACGGGAACAACGAAGGTTGGTCTTTTCTCTATCACATCAAAAAGTAAGAAGCATCTCGAGTTGATTCATTCGGAGACTTGGGAGTCGCCCGATACTTCGTTGGGCGGATGTTCTTACTTTGTTCATTTATTGATGATTACTCTCGGAAGCTGGGTGTATATTCTAAAAGCGAAAGTCCGATGTGTTTTGAGACTTTTAAGAAAGTTTAAACTCTTATGGAGATGAAAGGATTGGAAAATTAAGTGCCTACGGTCTGATAACGGAGGGGAGTATGTTCAAAGAGAAAGTTGATGAGTTTTGTATTGAGCATGGAATTAAAATCGGCATCATCACGGTACCTGGTAACACCGCACAAAACGGTGTAGCGGAGAGATTAAATAGAACACTCATGGAGAGCCCGTAGCATGTTGAGTACTTCAAAACTCGACAAGAGCTTTGGGCGGAAGCGGTGACACGGCTTTTATTTAATTATCGACGCTTGACAAAATCACTGATTTGGAAATTCCTGCAAGAAGTCTGGAGCGGCACGTCCGTAGATTACTCCTATCTTCATGTCTTTGGATGTGATTGCTTATGCGGAACCGAAGAGAAAAGGTCAAAATTGGATAAGAACTCTCGGAGGTGTATATTTCTGGCTATGCGAAAGGTGTTAAGGGTATCGATTTGTGGGACCCCTACTAACAACAAAATAGTCATAAGTCGTGACGTTATCTTCAATGAAGGGTCCTTCAAGGCCACCAAAGAAAGCAAGATGGTGACTATGAATCCAATTGAGCTCTTTGAAGCGCGCGATGAGTGCAAGTTGAGCAAGCACAATAGGATGATGAAGTGGTTGATGATGAACCTGACTTGGAATCTCAAATCATCCGAGATACAAATTCACCGTAGAGTCGCCAGCGGATTCCGTGCTCCTAGTAGAGTTATTAGATCTCCTGCGAGGTCTAATGACTATATTACTTCATTTATTCTTCTCTGCAAACCATTTAGTGCATATGTTGCTTAGCGGAAAAAGATGAGCCACTTCGTATAAGGAGGCTTGTGAGTCGACTGACGCTGAGAAGTGCAATGCGCGATGAGAGGAGATGGAGTCAATTCGAAGAACAAGACTTGGAACTTGTTGATTGGCCGAAGGGAAGGAACGCGATTGGATGTCGGTGGGTGTTTAAGGTGAAAAAGGAACAGATGGGAATGTGGAGAGGTTCAAGGCAAGATTGGTGGTGAAGGGATATGCTCAGAAGCCGAGTCGATTTCGATGAGATCTCTCACCGATGGTTCGTCTACCACTATTCGGGTTGTTTGGCGATTGCAGCGGTCATGGATTTGGCTTGAGCATATGGATGTAAAAACAGCATTCTTGCATGGTGACCTGAAGAGAGATATATATGTCGCAACCGGAAGTTTTGTCGAAAAAGGCAAGTAGTATTTGGTTTGTCGGTTGAACAAATCGTTGTACGGCTTGAAACAGGCGCCAAGGTGTTGTACAAGCGATTTGATTCCTTCATTATAAGTTTGGGGTTTTTGATAGGCTTGAAGCGATCATTGTGCATATTTCTGCGATATTATGACGGAGCTTCTGTATTTTGTTATTATATGTCGACGACATGGTGGTCGCCGGAAATAACAGGGCCAGGATATCTATCTTGAAGACTCAGTTAGCCGGTGAGTTCGATATGAGGACTTAGGAACTGTGAATCAAATACTAGGGATGAAGGTACTACGGATGAGAGAAAGAATAGGAAATTTGGCTTTCACAGAAGAGTTATTTGGAGAAGTTTCTGCGCGCTTCAACTTGCAGAACGCAAAGCCATTTTCTACCCCGTTTCTATTCATTTAAAATTGTCGGCCGAGCAATCACCGGGTACGGAAGCAGAAAAGAACCGACACGGCTCGGTACCATATTCTCGGCAGTAGGAGCCTTATGTTTGCCATGGTGTGCACGAGACCCGACATTGCTCAAGCAGTGGGAGCAGTGAGTCGGTATATGGCGAATCCAGGTTGTGAACATTGGAATGCAGTGAAGTGGATTCTCAAATATTTTAGAGGTAATGCGGATTCTCACTCTGTTATGGTTCTGCGGGTTTGGAGTGCGTCAGATATGTGGATGCAGATTTCGCAGGAGATAAAGACAGAAGAAAAGTCTACCCGGGTTATGTTTTCTCCATGGGTGGTGGTGCTATTAGCTGGGAGTCGAAGCTTCAGTCGTTGTCGCTTTGTCGACGACGGAGGCGGAGTACATAGCATGACATATGCTTGTAAGGAGCTATCTGGCTAAAAAGACTTTAGGAGAATTAAATTGAAGCAAGATGTGGGGAGTGAATTGTGATAGTCAAGTGCAATACAACTTGGGCAGAATCCGGCGTTTCACTCTCGACGAAACACATTGATATTCGTATCACTTCGTGAGAGATGTGGTGGATGATGGTTTTACTCATTGTTGAAAATTCACACAGATGCGAATCCAGCGATATTTTAATGAACTCGGTGACTCGAGAGAAGTTCAATTGGAGTATGACTTCTCTCGTCTTGGAGCTACTGAGGAGAGTGAGAATTTGGCAAGATCTTCAATTTGTATTTTATGAAAATTCGCACAATTTTTTAAGTGGGAGATTGTTGGATTAGTTAAAATCATGTTTTCAATTCCATATGGATTTAATCCAATCTGTTCCTAAAGATTAGGAGGATTTAGGAATATCTTAAAGATAATTCTTAAGAGGATATGGACGACGACTAGAAGTGATTAAAAACTCGAATGGACGGTGGAGATCGTTTCCTATTAGAATTAGGTTTTTAGAGTTATATTAACTCTTGCGATTCATCTTTTATTTTTTAGAGCTTCATTGAAAAATCCTAATTGAGAGAAAAAACGTGGAGAGTCTCCGTGAGAGAGTTTCTTGTAATCCAATTTTACTCTTTGTACTTTTGTGTCGTGAATTAATCGAATAACGCATTGGGTGGTCTTGCCCGTAGAAGTAGGTTGACACATGTTGGCGAACCACGCATTCTTGTGTCCTAACATTTTCTTATTTGTTTATTTCTTTAGTTATTCTTGTGCTGTGTTTTCTACAATCATTTTCGCTACTTTCATCACGAAAGATCTGTTTCCGCTGCGTTCGTGGCTGTATGGGTGAGGTGTGCTCAGTAACCCCACGGCCGGTCCCCCTTCATGGTTTTCGTTCAGATGACGTTTTGATTCAACGAAAAAAGTATAACAGCTCAAGAAAGAGAAAAAGGCGGTGGTGAAGGTAACAATAGGCGGTGGGTGAAGATAACAAACTAAGAAGATGAAGAGGGTGGTAAGATGACACCCAAAGAAGAGAAAGAGGGCACTGGTATAGTCAACAAAGAATTCCGGTACAGTTTAAATAAAGAAATAAAAAAATATGATTTATAGGTATAACCCAGTTCAAGCATCAAAAAAAAAAAAAAAAAAAAAAAAAAAAAAAAAAAAAAAAAAAGAAGAAGAAGAAGAATATAATAAATGTGACATACGGTTCAAGTAAAGAAAAAAAAAAAAAAAATCATGTAAATAATCGAGCGGTTCAGTGAAAAAGTTAAAAATAAAAAATAAAAAATAAAAAAATATTAAAGAATTTGAGCCGATCCGGAATAGAGCATGGAGAAAAAGTAGCCACTTAATAAAAATAAGAGAAATAATAGATAATTTCGATCATCCATTAATTCTGAGAAGTATTAAGTCGTAAAAAATTATGGGACAATTTGCAAATTGATGAATATTTCGTGTGATTCCCCCTTTTGCATTTCATTCCTTTTTTCAGATAGAGACGAGGAGATCATCTTCCTATCCCGAGTAACCCTAAACCAATCTCCCTCTCTCTCCCTCTCTCTCTCCCCTCCCCCCCCCCCCCCCCCCCCCCCCCCCCCCCCCCCCCCCCCCCCCCCCCCCCCCCCCCCCCCCCCCTCTCTCCCTCTCACTCTCTCTCTCTCTCTCTCTCTCTCTCTCTCTCTCTCTTCTTCTTCTTCTTCTTCTTCTTCTTCTTCTTCTTCTTGGTGGTGGTGGTGGTGGTGGTGGTGATGCTGAGGGTGTGGAAATGGTACAAAATGCTTGGCAATGCACCCGGTGAAGACGCAGATGATCAGTTCCGGCGTCTTGTGGGGTTTGGGCGACATCGGAGCTCAGGGCGTCACCCACCACGCCTCCGCCAACAAGAAGCGCCCCCTCCCCGCCGCCGAAGCGGAAGCCGACGACGTAATCATCTTCATCATCATCTCCTAATTTATTCTGTGTTATTCGGATCAGCATTAGTTGTTTGCATCATCATGGTTGTTGTTGTCTCTTTGATTGGCTAATAATGGTTGTGGTCGCCCCAAAAGATGTTGGAAGGGAAAGAACAATTTTCGTGGTGGGATGTGAAGGATTTCGTGCATAAAGATGAAGGTTTTTTGTACAAAAGATCCAGCAGAATCTGTTAGAGTGTAGTGATTCGTGTTTGGTAGGAAAAGGAAAACCAATTTTTGCGATGGTTTGTATAATGGAGTGATTCATGTTTGTAGGAAAAAACAAGCCCTGTTCTTTGTTGTGAGATATGAACGCTTTAATAATGCATAAAAGATTAAGTTTTTTGCTTAAAAGAGAGTAGATATGCTAGTGAGAGTTACTAGTTTAATAAGTGTTTCTTTTTCCGGTCGCCATTTCGGTAGTGAATGTTAATGCAAGATTCCAATTATGAAATAAAACTGATAATAATGCCAATCATGATTTATCGCCGCTGTATTCAATGATGTGACTTGCCTTCTTTGGAAGTTGGATGATTCAAATATGTCGCGTAATTAGCTAGGAACTCAGTTGTACGGTATAACCGTGAAATTGCTTAAATATGAGTACGCGATCTAGCAATTTAACACCCCCAATAATATATGAGTGGCTAATGCGATGGTAAAATCTGCTATTTTCTCAGGTGAAAGATAAAGAGTTCAAAATCAATTGGAAAAGGGTAGGTATCACAAGTATGTTCGGATTTGCTTTTGTTGGGCCAGTTGGGCATTACTGGTAAGTCGTTATTTTCAAATTGCTTGAATTTTGTAAAGAAAATTTTGATATATCATCCATCAGCTCTTATGCTTACTAGTAAATTGAACGTTTTATTCTTGGCTGATGTTTCTGAGAAAAGTTAGCCAGATGTGCCGCT
This sequence comes from Tillandsia fasciculata, assembly GCA_029168755.2. Taxonomy (NCBI): domain Eukaryota; kingdom Viridiplantae; phylum Streptophyta; class Magnoliopsida; order Poales; family Bromeliaceae; genus Tillandsia; species Tillandsia fasciculata. Next base: position 4,450,261 of record CM054941.1, on the reverse strand, counting down.
TGCAGACAAATAGCTCAGATGCAATCGATTGTATTTATTATACTTTTAAGCTAATGGTGTAGTAACCAGAAGAGAGAAGATGCTTCTCTAGCAGCATATCATCTCTTTTTAAGGGCCCATTTGGCTTGCTTCCGTAAAAATACTATTTGAGTAAAACTGTTTGAAGAAGTACACTTTTTTCATTAACATACTTTAAAAAGCTTTTGGCAACTGCTGAGCAAGGCAAAGGGCCCTTAAAAGAGATGATTTCAGTTCGCCGCCGAAGTAGAAGTTCTAGATAATCTGTTCGTCAAGCATTTGGTTTTTGAATTTAGAGTGGAGTAGGTGTTCAAGAACTAGGCAAGTAGGCAGATAGTCTGAATTGTTCTTTCTTAGTTGTCATTTCTCTTTTGTCATGATTAGGATCATAGCATACCCTAGATCAGGAGGACCATCATATGCACTTGAAACTATTGTGATTCTTCTCGATTAGGATTTAGATCTAAACTTTATAACGGTACTTGTATCATGTGCATATTAACAGGACAATCGAACTGTTTAATTCAGCAGTGTGGACCAACCATCCAATTCCAAAGTTAGTGGAATTGCAATTTGTCCTGCCCCGCAGGGGATGAAATGGTCTTATGAAGTTCCTTGGTGCCAATCATCTACTATATTTGTAGCTCAAGATGGACTCTATATGGGTTCCCTCTGATTTTCTTGCGGCAATCCCTCTTGTTGATATAAATAATATTTCCTGGGTGTCATGTCAAGCTTTCATAGTATGGAACGTGGTTTTTAGGAAGCTAAGGAGAGAATTTGGCGCTGTCAGAACTAGGGTATCTTGTTCTCTTAGTATTGTACTCATTTTGGCCTGGAAATATTATTTTTACAAAAATCTGAGGAACGTTGGTGCAATTTAGGCCAAAAATTGGTGCGCTCACACATCTTGGACTGTAATCGGCTGTATATTCACCTTCTGCTGTTTAACCTTTGTTCCCTAAAACTTAGCCATAATTTGATGCAACCAGGTCAGAGCACGGGTCACACCTGTATTGAATTTTTGTGTTTCAATGAATTCAAATGAAGACTTGGAGTTTCCTCGCCGAAAAAGACCAAGATCTGTTGCAAACAGCTTTGCGAATATGCTCGCCTCCTTCTGATCATTAGTTATATTGTCTCCTACAGGTACGAGTACTGGACCGAGTCATTCGATATCGATTTCGCCTACAACCCAACTCAGTAAAATTTGTCGCCTCAAAGCTTGGCGCGGACGGGCTGCTATTCGGGCCCTTGGATTTATTGATCTTTTTCTCTTACATTGGCTTTGCCTCTGGCCGGAGCATAGAACAAGTGAGGGAAGACGTGAAGCGGGATTTCGTTCCGGCACTCATAGTAGGGGGCGGGGTTTGGCCGATTGTGCAAATCGCGAACTTCCGGTTCGTTCCGGTGCGATATCAGCTTCTGTATGTAAATTTCTTCTGCCTTTTGGACAGCGCCTTCTTGTCGTGGATCGAACAGCAAGGGGATGCTTCTTGGAAGCAGTGGTTTTCGTCCTTCGGCGCCCTGGAGAAACAGAAGGAATAATCCTGATATCTGAGCTTCCCATCATAGCTTTCACAGTCGACCCTTCTTTTTCCTTTTTCCCTTTTTCCTTCCCCCCCCCCCCCCCCCCCCTCGAAACAAATTGAACATGCATGGTGAGATTCATGTGTATTATCCTGCATCTGTAGAATCATGTGGCTAAAGATCTGATAACCTCTGCTTTGATCTCTTGATAATTTGATTGTGGAAGTTTTGATAATTAGATAATTTGTGGCTAGATAAAATATGCTGGAAATGAATGAACGGGGCCTTTAGTTCATGATTTTTAAAGTCGTGCTTTAAATCCTTGTAGTCGTAATCCAACTAAAACAAACAAGCCAGTGGAAAGTCTTAGTTTGAAACGACATTAGATTTTAAAAAATGAAAAAAAATTTCAAGAAAATAGTGTGCTATTTAACTATTTGATTAATATGGATAAAATGTACGTTACCCCATATATCAATATTGTGATCGGCACATAACTCTTATATATATATATATATATAAAATAGAGTTTATATGCTTTCAAAAGCAATAGATAATTCATACTTAAGACAATTCATGCTTATAAGTTTTTTATCATTAAATTTGTATTAGGAATTGTGATTTTTTACTTTATCTTACTATTTCTTTAGTTGACTTTATAAAAATACTAATTTCAATACAAATTTAATGGTAAAAAATTTACAAGCATGGTAAGTTCTACTATATATATATATATATATAGAGAGAGAGAGAGAGAGAGAGAGAGAGAGAGAGAGAGAGTTTATATGCTTTCAAAAATAATAGATAATTCATATTTAAGAGAATCCATACTTGTAAATTTTTTATCATTGAATTTATATTGAAATTTATGATTTTACTTTATCTTTCTCTTTCTTTAGTTGACTTTATAAAGACACTAATTCCAATACAAATTCAATGGTAAAAAATTCACAAGTATGAATTGTCTTGTACTTTTAAAAGCATATAAGCTCTACTATATATATATATATATATATATATATATATATAATTAGGCTAGAATACTATCAATAGCACCAAGCCATTGGTGCTATCAAGTTTTTAACCGTTGGATGAAAAAATATGCGGTTGAGATTATAGTGGTCCCCTAGGGTTTACTAGATGGTTGGTTGAATAGTAAAAATCTTAAGGGACCACTATAATCCCAACCGCATATCTTTTCATCCAACAGGTGCTATCGATAGTATTCTAGTCGGACTATATATAATTGAGATTCTATGCACCAAGTTATTGGTGCTCGTAGGTTTGTAACTTTTGGATAAAAAAATGTGCAGTTAGAATAATAATGGATTCTTTGGGTTTAGTGGATGGTTGGTGCAATAGCATGATCTAAGGGTTGAAATTAGTTAAAAGGATAAATCTAACGCTAAAAAATTTACAAACACCAATTACTTAGTGCTTTTACAAGCATAGTAGCATAGCCGGACTCATATATATATATATATATATATATATATATATATATATATATAGTCCGGCTAATATACTATTAATAGTATTAAGTTATTTGTGCTATCAAGTTTTCTACCCTTAGATCAATCATTTTGATCATTTTCACCCGTTAGATTTTACTATTTTCCCAACTACCTATTAAACCCAATGGGCCCACTATCATCTCAACCACATATCTTTTAATCTAAGGGTTAAAAACTTAATAGTACCAATGACTTGGTACTATTAATAGTATTCCAGCCTAGCTCATATATATAGAGTCTTGCTACTATACTATTAATAGTATTAAGTTATTTGTACTATCAAGTTTTCTTCCCTTAAATCAACCACTTTGATCATTTTCATCCGTTAGATTTTACTATTTCCCCAATCACCTATTAAACCCAATGGGCCCACTATCATCTCAAGCACACATCTTTTAATCTAAGGGTTAAAAACTTAATAGCACCAATGACTTGGTAGTATTAATAGTATTCCAGTCTAGCTCATATATATAGTCCGGCTACTATACTATTAATAGTATTAAGTTATTTGTGATATTAAGTTTTCTACCCTTACATCAACCACTTTGATCATTTTCACCTATTAGATTTTACTATTTCCTCAACCACCTATTAAACCTAATGGGCCCACTATCATCTCAACCACATATCGTTTAATCTAAGAGTTAAAAACTTTATAGCACCAATGAGTTCGGCTATGCTACTATGCTTGTAAAAACACAAAGTAATTGGTGCTTATAAGTTTTTTACCGTTAAATCTATTCCTTTGACTAATTTCATCCCTGTTGAGACCAAAATTTTTCGTCACCTGAGGAGGTGACACGTGACGTATACTATCGGCTAAGGGCACCAGTCGATAGGAGAATAAGCTAGCAGAGGAAAACCCGTGTCTTGACCAAGACCGGCCTCGGTCACGTGAGCGCACGACACGTGACGCACACCATTCGGCCAAAGATATCAGCCGATAGGAAAAGCGGTCGAAACAAGAAGATCATTGCCTTATCTAGGATCGACTCCGATTGAAGATGAAAACCAGACAGCCCAGTCGAGCGACGAAGAAGGTGAAGTCAGAGTCAATTCTCGACTGCTCGAGGCGAAGAATGAAAGATTCTGAAAGGAAATGGTGTGAGATTCGGGCGCGAATCTCGTAACTGACTCCAGAACGGCAAGTGGCGGCCAGCACTGAAGATCACGTTTCGGTGCATTAATCAGGGAATAAAATTGGACGAAAAAATGGCTACTATTCTATTTGAGGAAGTTCGATTAAAAAAGAAGTGGTTGAGGAATTTACGATGATTCTCCTCAAATCACGCAGATTATTCAAATCAGCGATTATACGTATGGTTCGGGAGTGTATAAATACCCGAACCAACGAAGAAAAAAGAGCCCTGCAACCTCGTAAGCCAGAGGCCATCCCTACTTTTCATATCTACATTTACTGCTTTTCTAGAAGTAGAGTTAATTGTAATTGGCTACCAGTTTCCCTTGTAATTTTTTTTCAATCAATACAAGTTTCAATCGGCTCCTTAGCCGTGTCAAATCTCTATCTCTACATCTCGGTTCGGCTACTTTAGGCCAAACTCTCTCTCTCTCTCTCTCTCTCTCTCTCTCTCTATCTTCACATCCCGATTCGGCTAATCTAAGGCGGATGATTACGAGAGTTTAACTGAGAAAAATCCGATCGAGCGGATCCCTCCTCGACCTGATCGCTTGATCCATTGGCACGCGGCACATCACATCTAGAGGGTCAACTCGTCACCGGGGCCGATCGCGGTCGACGATTTCCTGCCCCAAGAACTTCTTGGCACACTCGGTGGGACGCTCAGGTAACGCTTACCTTCTTCTGCCGTTATGATGTCAGACGACGACGTCTTAAATCTCCGAAATAGAGTCGTTCCCAGAAATTCAGGGAACGACCATGCCAGTAGCTCCGGACACGCGGCTGATCCGCCATCGGCGCTACCGGAGATACCAGAGACTAGCGAAAGGTCGGTACCCCAGGAGCCGACCCTAACTCAGATATTCGAGTAAATGGCCTGAATGTTAGATAATATCGAGAGGACGCAAGCGTCCCTCGAAAGAAACCGTCAGGCGTAAAACACCCGATTCGACTCAATGTTGGCCGCAGTAACGACAAGGAAGGAAAATAGGGCTCGAATTGAGCAAACAATGCCTAAGAAGAGCCATACGGTGGAGGGTATGCCTCCATACTCCCTCAACAATTGCTAATGCAATCGTTTACGATGGCGCCGACAATGACGACTGTGCAACCACCAGGCGCACCGCCGGCGGCTACTTATCAAGCGACACAGCTGCTGAGGGCAGTACAATCGCAGGTGATCTCATATCAAGAGGGAGTAGGGCCGATGGGGCAGAATATTAGCCATCAACTCGAGAACTATTGAGGGATTCCTTTGCCTTCTCCACCACCGTTCGTCCAGCCTCAGGCTGGGGGCAGGAACGGCGGACAAGTCCCTCTTCAAGGACCACTTCAGAACCAGGACGGCCATTATGGGCCGCCATCTCCACTAACGCTGACGGCGGCTCCGGTACCTCAGGCCGAGCATGCCGAAATCGCTGGGGGCAGGGACGTCGGACAGGTCCTTCCGCAACGACCACCCTAGAATCAGGCTGGCCAACACGGGCCACCACCTTCTCTGGCGCAACCGGCGGCCCCAACACCTCGATCCAGTGGGGCTCGCCGACATCCACGCCTATGTGGAGGAAGTGATGCGCAATACTTTCGGCACAGAGGCCAGGCTGGCAATTCGGCCAGTGTTCAGGTCTTCGTACTCTGCTCATAGTGATATGGACTGCCTGTACTCAGCTCAGGCGAAGAGAACGAGAACACTATCGAGCACATTACTCTGTTTACGACCCAATGCCGGGAGACAACCGCCAGCCCATTTTTGAAAATGAGGCTCTTCAACATGTTGTTGACCAAGACGACGTTCTCGTGGTACACTAGTCTGCCTCACAACTCCGTCCAGGATTGAGACGAGCTCGAGGCTAAATTCCATGAGCAGTTTTATCGAGTAGTCCCCGAACTATCGGTTGCCGACATTGCATCGTATTAGCAGAACATCGGAGAGACGGTTGAGGAATACCTTAACCACTTCAAGACGGCCAGAAACCGTTATTTTGCACGGATGCCTGAATCTGAGTTCACGAAAATAGCGTTCAACGGGTTCCACTTTAGGACGCGCGATAATTTTGAGGATCAGTAATTCGCCAACCTCTTTGATTTAGGCGTCCGAGATGCTCAATATGAGCAGTTCTGCAAGAATAATAGCAACAATCGGCTGCAATGGAGCCGAGGCAAAGATTAGAAGAAGGCGAGGAAAAATGACATCGCCTTGGTTGGAGAACATTCGACACATGAAGACCCGAATGACGAAAATCGGAATTCGGCTGATGAGGTCGAAGTTTACGCGGCTGAGTGGTTAAAGGATCGCCCGCCATACAAATGTCAGTTGCTTAAGCAGACAAGAATTCAGGAATACAAAGCTCGAGCATCGGCTAACGCATACAGGTTCGAGACTTCCAAGGCCGATCAGATATTCGATCGGCTGCTTCAAGATGGGAGGATCCGGCTCCAAGAGGGTCAGACTATCCTGTTAGTTATATACCCTATAAGCCAATCGGTGACACAACTATAGGTTTTGTATCTTTATATCTTTCATTAAATTAATAAATTGGCATTTATTCATATTATTGTCAAGTATATATATATATGAATCGTCCTTAGAATTAATGGTAAAAGAATCATATTCCAAAGATGTTAGGAATTTAAGATATGTATTCTTTTGTAATTAATTATTAAATGCTCCTGATCATAAGATTATCACGAGGGCGGTGATAAATCCGGTTAGATCAGTGTATATTGTGCTTTCCTTATGGGATGACGAGTCTTAAATCATTAGTGTGGTGACACTAGAGCAAGTATACAGGTGAATGTTGGAGAACATTTTCACTGAGCGTGACCAATTATGAACAATCACATGGATGTCTACTCACTCGTCAGTAAATTATTCCATGCTGTAGTGGTGCGAGTGATCCTTTGTGTCACGCCCCGAGTTCAAAATCCGCGTATAAATTTTTTTTTTTTTTTTTTTTTTTTTTTTTTTTTAAAAAAAAATCAGAGTTTGAAAACCAGCCAGGGCGCAACAGACCGCCACATATATAGAAGAGTCCCAATCCCCCTTGGGATTGAGCCTTTTCTATATATGCACGGCTAACATGGCAAGCAACATCAGAGTACAAACTAAACTACAATAACTATTAAACTTATTACAAATTACATCTCTTTTACAATATAAGTTCCACTTAACCTTTAATTTATTTACACGGCTGTCCAGGGTCGATCACCTATCTCGATACTCACCAAACCGTCCAACATCTCAGCACCTGCTCGACCTGAAAACAGTCACCGAGGGTGTGAGACACACCGGAGTGTATCCCAGTGGGCACGACGAGCCGAGAAATAGCAGATCGTACCTACTGGTATACAATACTAGAGGATAGTAATAGATCATGAGTTAGGGTAAAGCAGATATATAACTGGTACTGTAAAGAAAGCAAAACTTATAATCTGGGTACAAGCATAGGAGATAATTTTAGCAGAATTTAAAACAGGACAACCATGTATCAGGATAATCAACGCATCAAGGAGTTAGGACAATCAGCAAGATAACAATGAAACTATAATCAAAGGCATCACATAGAATCATATACAGATAGATAACTAGAAGCCAGATCAAAGAATCAAGGAAGTATGTTAAAGTAACTTAACAACACATGCATCAAATAAATGAAAACACAAAGACCCAATCACAAGCTACCATATTGGCCTTCACAAGACCTCAGGCAAGGCTGCCCACCTGGCACCACCTGGTTGACATTCCCTCCACTGAGGGTCACGGGTTGCAACTGCTAACCACTTTACCGGTAAAGAACATCGCTACGGGTAGCAAATCCGCTGATGTTCGTGAAGTACAACGGTGCGGGCGAATCATATGCAAATGCTCAAGCTCACGGTCCACTGACCGGGTAATCGGCAACAAGCCGGGAAATCCCTACTGGGATTGCAAGTGCAAAATCAACTGAATCTCAACTCTCATGCAGGATCAAGGCAAATCTCAACTCAGCATAAGCTCAACAGAAAAACTCAACTCAATCATGCAGACCAGCCAAATGATACAAAACTAAACACATATTTTTAAGAAAACTATTTTGAAAAATCCAAACCTTGAAGAGCGTTGCCCTCGTCCTATCAAACAAGAACAGACTCAGGCGACACTACAAAGCTTGGGTTTTAGGTCCAAACCTCGCAGAGCAATGCCTTCGTCCTATCAAACAAGAACAGACTCCGGCGACCCTACGAAGCTCGGTAAAAACATCAGTTAAATAAATCTATGTGTTCAGCAGTGTATCATTTGATCAGCAGGACATCCAGGCTCACCAATCAAACATGAAAATGTTCCAAGATAAGATATAAATACCAGAGGCACTATGAATAATCATGTAAGGCAGAATAGAACTGATAACAGGCATAGCTCAACATCTAACACCCAATCAAACAGACTAACCCCTTATGCAACTAAACACATGTTTTTAAGAAAACCTTTGAAAACAATGGGTTTTTGGGTCCCCAAACCTCGTAGAGCATTGCCCTTGTCCTATCAAACAAGAACAGACTCAGGCTACCCTACAAGGCTTGGTAAAAATATTTATTTTAGAAGATCATATATCTAGCAGCATAACAGGCGAACAACAAGGAAGCAGGTATAAAGCAGGCATGAGGTAGCAAATCACTGAATCAATGGAAAGGCAGGCTCAAGCATTAATAGATTGATATAATAATCAAGCATAGGAGTGCAACTAATGACCAATCAGTCAAAGCAATATATATCAAAGGCAGATAGGCTCTAATATAACTTAGATTGACAAAAATAGGAGTCCAACCAATACCGTACACCGAGGGCCGAACTGATAAAGCCCGGACCAAAGATAACCCACCTGTCAACGTGCAGGCGAACACTCGACTCCAACTGGACGTTCGAAAACTGTGCCAACCTAAATCAAAATGATGATTAGGAAACTACTCAACCACACCTATCCCGAACATTATTTTTATACTCTTGTCGCTAACGTGGTCTTTTAATGACTTAGACATCCATGTCTGATGACAATACTTGGGCCAATTTAAACCTTATATCCCATCTTTGGTAAAATTACCAAATTGCCCCTCCCGGGAATTCCTTTTGGATTTCCGGGAGATTCAGGCTTTAAAGCTTAGCCGCTGGCTCAACCAGATTCTACTGGGACTCAACAGTCGGCTTGGTGAAACCGCCGTAATTTCTCAAATTACGCGATTGCCACCCGGATACCGCTAAATCGACGATTTCGCCTATTTTCGGATCGTTATCCGATTTCCGCTCAACGGGAGCCGTTGGAATCCTAACGAAAAGCTTACGAACCATTTATATACTGCTCAAAACTGTATGCAGTGCCAAAATTGCATTTAGACCCCTAAGGTTTCTAGAATTCCCATTTTTAGCGTCATTTGAGCGCTGTTTTCGCTCGTTCTTTCAACACAGAAGTCCGATGACAGCGCCGTGAGTTTCAGCGTGTCCGTTATGACATGACGAAGCTCGTGCTCACCATTTGGGAGCAGCACGAGACCCGAGGAAAACTTTGGCCCATAAAATTCTTCTCTAACATAGCCAAGTTGCATTTTTGTTTCTTCGAGGCTTCAAACATCAAATCTAACGCGAGCATCGCGTCCAGTAACCCCAAATTAGCCTAGGGCACACTATCGCGGCTTCACTAACAGCCCGGAACTTAGTTTTGTTCCAACATTACTGAAAAAGGTTGATTTCTCTATATCTTTTAATCCGATCATCAACCAGACGAACTTTGTATATAAAAGTGTCTCTGGACAGTGCCAACACCCTAGGGCTCACCCTAGTTTCAGTCCAAAATCGACGGATCAACCAGATCCGAGCTCCTTGCTCTCTAACATTTAGACAAAGCACCACACCCACATCCACTCAGAATCATTTGATCTGAAGTGAGCACAGAGCTCAGAGGATGTTCACCAACAACTTTCATATACAAATCGAACTCTAATTTTAATCAGAAATTCTTTGAAACATTTTATCAAACACCTTATGGGCATTATATATATACTAATAACTAAGTTGTTCCCGAGCTCGATCTCTGTACAGGGCAACTAGGGGACTTCCAACTTAAAGGAGAAGAAGCATACAAGGTTTAGGGATTTACCTGGGAGTTTGAACGGCAACGGGAGGCGACGACGACAACCCGCGGCCAACCTCACCCGAGCTCGGTGGACATTAATGGTGGAACTCAACCGGAGGCTTTTGAGACCCAACAACTTGGACCGAACGAGTCCTCTCGACTCCCCCATGCCTCCTATGGTGGTGGCCGGCAGCGCGGGCAGCAGCGGCGGCCGGAGGGGAGCTCGGCCAAAACATGGACCAAAGTGGTGCAACTTCGGTTACGCTAAACCATACGTTAGAATCCGCATGCAAATGGATGGGGGGCTTCCTACAGACCAAGAGAACTTACCTGGTCCATTTTCCCATTTGACGGAGCTCCGGCGATCGCCGGAGATCAAAAACTCCATTTCTTGGTAATTCCGGCTACCATCAATGGCGGATTCCGACCGGCGACCCCCGGGCCGGCGCAAGATGGACCAAGATGATCCTCTCGGTCCCCCGATGCTCGCTGAGTGGTTGGGCGGCGGCACGGGGCTGCGGCGGCGCCGGACGGCGAGCTTCGGCCATGGTTCAATTTTTTTTCTCGGTTCTAGGGCAGGCTTGATCTCCCCGGATCCACAACCGGTCAACTCCAGACTTTAAGGGAAGCTTGAAGTCACCGAGAAGAAAGGGATCAACGGCCCGATCTTGGTTTCGTCGGTCGGTTGAAGCCCGTGGTCAATCTCGGCCAAAACAAGAAAATCCGGCAATAATGCGTTCCCGCCGGCAGTCGGGAAGGAGGCGACGGCTCGGGCTCGCCGGAGAGAGAAAAAAGAAAGGGTGGTTCCGGCGGCGGCGCGGCAACGGCCGGGGTCGGGAATGCCCAGGCTCGGACGCTGCCACCCCGAGGACTCCCCATTTGGAGTTTGGTCCAACTTATACCTCCAAACCAACTCCTTGAACCCCAACCCGAGAGCACTCAAATCTTTGCGCGGTGGTTTCGTGGCTGCCCCGGGGACTGGAGGAGGCGGCCTGGGTGCAACGTTTGAGAAGGGAGAGAGAGGGACGCGTCGGTTGAGAAGGATCTACAAAGGGAACTCCGCGTGAGAAGGTTTCCGAAGCGTCACGCGTAGTATGTATAATCGTGCATGGTTTGCATAATTACACAAACCCCCCCCCCCCACCTCAACTACGTCCATTTCAAATTCAGTCCAAAACCAGTGTAACCACTTCACACTTAAGTCCCTTCTTAACTAAATGGCATAATTTTAACTACTTAAAATATAGGGGGTTTTCTTGTAAAAATGCCATTTTCTTCTTATTTTACGCTTTTCGAGGAGTTTCGCTTGTCAAAACGAAAAACGGATTTCGCCATTGCGTCCGGCACGTTGAAATCTTCAAAGTAGCGATTTTTGTTTTTCGACTCGATGTCCAGATAAATTTTGGATCCACAAAAACTGTCCAATTTTACAGTTTTCACGCTTCTCGAAATTCCAGGGTCGTCAGACGAAATTTTCGTCTGCGCCATTGCGTTCAGAACGTCGAAAATAGTTAGAATTGACTACTCGAATCACTATATTAGGGGTCCAGACGACGATTTGGCGGACATTGATCAAGAGCGAATTAAAAAATCCAAGGTTACTGTTCATCTACAGTATTACTTAAGTAACAGCGCAAGAGCACTGTTCCATTGGTCCGGCCTAATTGTCCTCTTCTTTATTAAATTCTGGAAGATCCGACCGTCGGATCGAAAAGTGCTGAATATGAAACTTGCTCAGTTCAACGAGACGATCGCAACGGTCAACTCGGATTTCCAAGATCATGTCCGGATTGGAAATTAGCCTTTTTATCTCGTAATTCGTGCAACTTGCACACCGGCAATTGATCAAACAGATCGAATTTGATCTTTAGAATCCAACTCAGGCTAAAAATTCACCTTTAATTTATTTATTAAAAATAAAATATTCCGGGTTACTACACTTTGACCTGAGGCACCACGGTTATCTTACGTATGGGTAACAGTAGTTTGACTGTGTAAATACTTTATACCCTAATCATGAGTTAAAGTCTACATATGTTGGCTACAGTAGATCATGCATAAAGATAGGTGTGTGTTAAGATGGAATCTATCACCCTCGGTAGAGAGGTAGTTATCCTATATTATCTGTTCTTTAAGATATAAAAGTCTTTGGCCAAGGCCGTGTGATTTTATGAAAAGGAGTTTTCATATATCAGTTAATGATCAGATAAGATATATAATTGAGTAATGGGGTTTGACGAGTTATCCATAACCTCAGCTCAATTAGGACAAGTGATAGAAGGATTTAATCACACGGTAACTACACCTAGAGGTTTAGTCTATTATTCATTCTACTTGGATTGCCGCGACATACTGCTAGGTGTCACTCGTGGATTGTGGGACCCACATAAGTGATTAAAGATAGTTAATCACAATCAATTGGGAGAGTCAAAAATATTTTGGTCAATCGAAAGAAGTTCCGATGGTGACACTAAAAGAGATTAGCGTCACATCTCACAACCAGGTAGGATTGAACCTATGTGGTCACACACAATAAAGGTTGCGTGTGATTTTGTGCTTAGAGAATTTATAAAGACTATTTTGATAACGAAGTTATTTGCTAAGCTAGTTAGCAATATATATATATATATATATATATATATATATATATATATATATATATATATATATATATATATATATATATATATATATATATATATGTAAATGTTTACGGGGAAACCAAAAAACTTACAAACTATTTCTCTCTCTCTCTCTCTGTTAATATAATTAATCATTATTTGATTAATTAAAGAGAAAGAAAAGTGAACTCATGCGTTCACTCACTCTATTAACGGCACAACTAATTGAAAGGAAAAGAAAACTTCTTTCTTTTCTTTCCTTAGCTTCTCGCATTTCCATCTATTAAATGAGAGGAGTTTACTTCCTCTCATTTATGGTGATGGTTTCTTTAGTTTTTCTGCCATTTTGCCAACTATGAGAGGAGTTTGCTTTTCTCCTATTTATGGCTCTTAAGCCTATAAAAGAGGAGAAAGTAATCTCCCTCAATTATACGAAAAGTGAAGATTGAGAGAAAAGAAAAGAAAGTCATTGATCCAATCATATAGAGCTCTCTTGTAATCATAAGAGAAAGTTTCCCCTATAATAATTGGTCTCTATATTATTGTTAATTCTCTTGAAATTGCTAGCACAATTTGAAAATTAATTATTCTCCACATTGATCTAAGAAATCACGAAAAGGAGTTTCGAGATTATATTGTGTGAAGCACAGATCCCGGAGCAGCCTTGTGTGGATACACATAGAGGCCGGACAGTTGTGTAGCTCAAAGGACCGGAAGTTCAGATCCAATATCAACCGACAGACAATTTCAGTAATCAGCAAAGGTTGAAATTCTAACCCTTATTTAATTAGATTAGAATAATAATTTTTGTGTGTCTCACGAGATGATCTTGTAACACATTTATATATATACAGTAATATCATAAATGTTATGATGTTAAGGTATATATGATTAGATCATATTTATGATCATAAAATTTATTTCCGCTGCATTAAATGCGTTTGCATGCGCATCCGCTTCCCTTACAGTGGTATCAGAGCCACCCTCGTGCAGCCACAAAAATTATTCCTATTGTTGATTTTGATTTAGGGTTATATGAGTTAATCCTAATGCGAATGCCTATGCATGATTTTTGAAAAATTTATATTTCATACATATGATGTATGAAAATAATTTGTAATGATAATAATTGGGACCACACATGTATATAATTGATATATTATTATTATTATTATTATTATTTAATTTTATGATGGTTAATTAATTAAGTTAATATGTAATTAATAGAAAGGTTTTAATTATTTTTAACTTAATCAATTAACGTATTAAGGTTATATTAACATATTAATTGAAATTACATATGATGGGGCGTGTGATGCTACGATCAGATTTCATCATGTGATTTGGACTAATTTTATCATCAGCTTTTAATATAAATTTATATTAGATGGAAAATATAATTGCATTGGATGCAATTTGAAAATAAGATCTGATGAGATTGGAATAATAACAAATAATATTAAGTTGTAAAGAAGAGTGTTGTGAACACTCTATCGTGGCCTTCTACCGTTGTTAGGTGTGGGCGTTTTTCTTAGGGTTGAGTAGTACGCATGGTTATATAGGCTACTTGCACGAAGAAAGCGTAACCACCTTAACAACATTTGATGTTATATGATAAAATTATTATTGTACCCGATAACTGTTAGGTGAGGGTTTAATATTAATTTTATTCATATATTGAACGGTAGGTCAAACTTAACTAGGATGTGAGGCCAATAACTGTTAGGTGAGGCTTTTATGTCCTAGAGGCTAAAGAATGATTGCAATATGTTTTTTGAAACATTGGGCAAGAGTTGTCTACTCATCGAATTACTAATTACCAATAATTGTTAGGTGAGGTAATTTACAAAAATCGGTGAGAGCGCAATTCCCACTAGAAACCAATTTAAGAGGTTTCTGTTTCTTCACTAAAGGAGTGTGAAAATTCATAAAATTTTGTGGAGATACCATTTGATTAAAAGTCCATAATCAAATGAAATAATGAAAGATATATAACTAATTGAATATCTTTATCTTTTGCAGAATATGGCTGCCTCTAACACTGTCACTAAAATTCTTGACACCAACCGCTTGACCGGTCCTAATTTTTTTGATTGGCTACGGAACTTGAGAATTGTTCTCAACTCCGAGAAAATTGCCTATATTTTGACCACTCCTGCTCCTGAACTTCCAGCTGATGATAATGAGCAGCAGAGAGCCGCCTATGAAAAATGGATAGATGACGATAATAAAGTCAGGTGCTACATGTTGGCATCGATGAGCAACGAGTTGCAACGCCAACATGAGCACATGGACAGTGCATCAGCCATTCTACTTCACCTACAGAAACTGTATAGTGAACAAAGCCGCTCTACTCGATATGAGATATCAAAGCGGTTATTTCGAGCAAGAATGTCTGAATGCCAATCAGTTAATCATCATTGTTTGAAAATGATTGAATATATTGAGGAGCTTGAGAAGCTCGGCCTACGGGTGGATGCAGACTTGCAGACATATTTAATTCTGCAATCCTTACATGACTCACTTTCGCAGTTCGTCATGAACTTTCAAATGAATAAGATTCAGTGCACTCTCTCAGAGCTCTTGAATATGCTGGTGACAGCAGAGGGAACAATAAAAGGTAACAAGGGGACAATCTTGGCTATGGAACGGGCTTCTTCCTCCAAAAGAAAGTCTAAATGGAGAAACAAGAAACCTAGTAAGAAGCCAAAGGGTAATATCAAAAGACAAGTTTCTAAAAAGGTCATTACAGGAAAATGTTTCCACTGTAATAGAGATGGCCATTGGAAAAGGAACTGCCCCGAATACCTTGCTAGCCTAAAGAACAAGGCAAAGGACAATCCTTCTGAAGGTAAGTCCGACCTGCTCATTATTGAAACTAGTCTGTCGGTATGTTCTACTACCACTTGGATAAATGATTCTGCATGCACTTCTCACTTGTGCACCTCGATGCAGGGTTTAAAACAAAGTAGAAAGCTGAAGGAAGGAGAAATCACCCTACGAGTGGGTAATGGAGCAAAAGTTGCTGCATTAGCCGTAGGGACCTATCCTATACTATTACCGTCAGGCATAGTTTTAGAATTAAAAGATTGTCTTTACGTTCCTAATGCTAGTAGAAACTTAATTTCTGTTTCTTCACTATCAATAATTGGTTACAAATTTATTTTTAAAATAAATACTTGCTTAATTTATTTGAGAAATAAATTGATAGGCTATGGAACAATGATTGACAAATTATATCACTTACATATGGATGCAAGTGTAAATACAATTGAGCAGAAAATGAATGTCGTAGGGTCTAAAAGACCTAGAGAAGAGGTAGATCGCAAGTATATGTGGCATCTTAGATTAGGTCATATCAGTGAAGATAGGATTAACAAATTGGTGAAAGATGGGCTCTTGAGCTCATTGGCTTGCGAGCCATATTCGACTTGTGAATCATGTCTTCAAGGAAAGATGACCAAATTACCCTTTATTGGACAAGGAGAAAGAGCCACTAATATACTTGCCCTGGTGCATACTGATGTATGTGGACCATTTGATGTGCAAGCCAGGAGTGGTTATGTTTACTTCATCACATTTACTGATGATTATTCACGGTATGGGTATGTCTACTTGATGAGACAAAAATCTGAAGCCTTTGAAAAGTTCAAAGAGTTTAGACATGAAGTTGAAAAACAAACTGGAAAGTTTATAAAAATTCTTCGATCAGATCGAGGAGGAGAGTACTTAAGTACAGACTTTCTAAACTATCTCAAGGAAAATGGCATTATCTCTCAATGGACTCCTCCCGACACTCCGGAACTTAATGGAGTATCTGAACGGAGGAATCGCATTTTATTAGATATGGTGCGATCCATGATGAGTTTCACTGATTTGCCTATGTCACTTTGGGGGTATGCTCTCCTCACTGCTGCATATATTTTAAATAGAGTACCTTCCAAATCTGTTTCTACCACTCCATATGAGATTTGGCATAGTAGAAAGCCAACTCTTGGTCACCTCAAGATTTGGGGATGCCCGGCTTTTGTTAAGAAGCTGAAGACAGACAAATTGGAAGCAAGGTTGTATAAAGGTAGATTCATTGGTTATCCCAAAGAATCATTGGGATACTATTTCTATTTTTTCCAGGATCAAAATATTATTGTGAGCTGGCACGCCTCTTTTCTTGAGAAACTATTCATTCAAGAAGGAGGTACTGGGAGGAAAATAGAGCTCAATGAGAATGTCTCTGATGAGCAACAAATCTATAATGATCGACCAAAAATCTCTACTCAATCAGAACCATTGTACATACAACCACTTCGAAGATCTAGTAGAGTTTCCCAACCTCCAGACAGATATTTAGGATTTGTCGTTGAGAAGGTAAAAGAAATGTTCTTAATGGGAGATAAAGATCATAGACATGATCCTACTAGCTATAAAGAGGCGATGTTAGACATCGACTCTGAGAGATGGAAGGAAGCTATGAAGTCTGAAATAGACTCCATGTATTCCAACAAGGTTTGGACTCTAGAGGATTTACCAGTGGGTATAGTGCCTATTGGATGTAAATGGATCTTCAAGAGAAAAATTGGTTCAGATGGAAAGGTAGAGACCTATAAAGCAAGGCTTGTGGCGAAAGGTTATAGTCAACGAGAAGGTATTGATTATCAGGAGACCTTCTCGCCAGTGGCCCCATGTTAAAATCCATTCGAACCTTACTAGCTATTGTAGTATCCGCTGGCAAAATGTTATGGTTCCATCTTTGGGTCTACTTTTGTTAGTCTTTTTTCGCGTTTCGTTCAGGGGTCCGGGAAGGGGGACTAATTAATTCTGTGTTTCTGGACAGATCGTCGGGGCTCGCGAGTATTTTTAGTCAATAAAGCTCGCGAAACGGAGTCCGCCGGCGAAATCGGTTTTGGATTCCGACTCCGGAATCTCCCGGAATAAATTCCAGAAGGTGACGGTAAGCTCGGTTGACCAACGCGGGTAACCAGTCAGACCGGACCCCGGTTCGAACCCAACCTTTCGTTTAATTGGGTTTATTTTTGATTAGGGAACGGTTCCGTTCCTTTTTCCCCTTTCTCATTATATCCGTCTCAACCTCCCTCACCCTAGGGTACGATACCGAGCGTGGACTAGGAGCCAAAAATCCCACCCCAACCGTACCCTCTCCCTCACCAATCGTGCGGAAGATCCAGGCGGCGAGACCAAGGCAGAGAGGAAGACGACTTCACACCTCTTGGGGTCGAAACCGCAGGACCGGATCATCATTCTCTCGAGGTGAGCACGTTAGGGTTTACTTTTTCTCGTTCTTGTTTCTTGTTCTTGATCAGAGTAGTTCGAGGAGGAGGGGTGAGGGCATCGCCGGAGTCCGGCGCAGACGAAGCCGCATGCGGGAAATGCCCGCATGCGGACGGCATGCCGGCGGCCGCGCAACCCCGCATGCGGGCATCCCCCGCATGCGGGAGGGCTGCCGCCCAGCCGCGCGTGGGGCTGGGGGGCGCGCAGCCCGCATGCGGGTCAACCCGCATGCGGGCGGGCTGCCGCCCCAGCCCGCCGCGCGGGGCTGGGCGCGCGGCCCGCATGCGGGCAAACCCGCATGCGGGCAGCGGGGAGTTGGTGTTGCGGGTGGGTCCGCGGGAGTCGGGCCGCCCGCGTTGTCGGTTCGCCCGGGGACGCCGCCACCTTCGCCAAACTGGCGGGGCGTGGCCGCGGTCGACCGGGAGGGCTGGGTGTTCCGCGTCCCCCTTACTTGTGTGTACCTTTCGGGATGTTGATGGAGTTACTAACTCCGGTGAGACGGGTTTGTGTAGGTCCGGGCGGGCGCACCGGGACGCGAAAGAACCCGAAGTCGACCAGCAGCGCGACAGCGAGAGAGGTGGGTTTCTTTGAGCCTAAGTATAGACTCGGTGTTCATGGACAGTAGTTTAATTTCATATTCGTAATACTAATGCTGACGGTTTTCTATATTGCGATATTATTCTGTAATCGGTTCATTGTGCTCATGGTTGCGACACGCGCACCCGCGGTCTGGCCACCGCAAAGGGTGCTCTTTTCCGGGAAAGCGGTCTTCGACCCGTGTTAACCCACAAGGTGAAGTGGTGGGGGCCCCCGTAGGTGTGGGGTTTGAAGCATCAAAAGGTGGGGGAAAAAGGTGCGACCTGTCGGGAAAGGCATCCGACGAGGTCAGGTGCCCCAAGGTGTGAGCGGCGTGTTCTGTCGGGATAGGTGCTCGATGGGAACAAGGTGTGTAGGTGTTATAGGTATTACAGATGTTGCAGGTGTTACATGTGTTTGCGGGTCACACTTCCAGTGAGTTGAGTGGGTGCTCCGGATAGTTTTACTGTTGGGTTTGGTTTTCCCTTTACTGCTTATTATCATTATCACATGTCGCTGACTCCCACTCCGTGACAGGTTCTTCCAGGGGTGAGCGGTAGGTGGCGGTGAGGTCGGGACAGGAGTGGTCGGGCTGCGAGGAGCCCTAGTTTGTATCCCCTTTACTTTTTCCTGCATTTCATTTCATACTATCGACTACGGTGTGGTTCGCGATACCCTTGTGGGGTCGGTGTGGATGTTGATTCCCGGTGTTCCGGATTTGATATTATGTTTCCTTTATTCGCCCGTTGGCCATTTTCCAAGCAAAGTAACTAGAAAAGGACTTCGAAAACTATCTTTTAAAAATATGGGGTCGTGTGGGCCCGCTTTTGCAAACTCTGTGGATTTATGGCATCTTTCTAAACCGTTTCAAAACCTCGGGTCGTGTGGGCCTGTTTTCAAAACTGTGAGTTTATCCTTTCAACTTGTTTGGCGACGGGCGTTCTCTTTAGTTTACATTGTTGGTTGAATATTTGAGACTGTTGTGATTAATTGAATGCTTGTATTGAGAGATTGTATAGTGCGACGCCGTGCATATACAGGGGAGACTCTGCCCGATTTTCGAGTAAACCTGTATATGTGGCGGGTCTGGGCGCGCGCCGGGGAGGTCTGAATCAAATCAAAAATTTATTACTAAAGGAACTTGAACTACCAACTCTTTGTTTTCCGCTGAGCGAGACCCCCGGGGCGTGACAGCTATAGCTGCACATTATGATTATGAAATATGGCAGATGGATGTGAAAACTGCCTTCCTTAATGGATATCTTGAGGAAGACATATATATGGAATAGCCTCAAGGTTTCACCTCTAGCAATGATAATCATAAAGTGTGCAAGCTTCAGAGATCCATATATGGATTAAAGCAAGCATCTCGGAGTTGGAACACTCGTTTTAATGATGCAATCAAATCGTTTGATTTCACCAGAAACGAGGAAGAACCATGTGTGTACAAAAAGACTAGTGGGAGTGCTGTCACATTTCTCATATTGTATGTGGATGATATACTTTTAATTGGGAATGACATTGGGATGATGTCATCGATCAAATTGTGGCTATCTCAAAATTTCTCCATGAAAGACTTAGGCGATGCATCCTATATTTTAGGTATAAAGGTCTATAGAGACAGGTCTAGACGGTTGCTTGGCCTATCTCAAAGAATGTACATAGAGGAAGTACTGAAGAGATTCGGTATGGAAAATTCCAAAAGAGGTCTATTACCTCTCAGACATGGAATCTATCTTTCCAAGAAGATGTGTCCTAAAACACCTGAGGAAAGAGAATGTATGAATAGAATTCCATATGCTTCAGCTATTGGGAGTCTAATGTATGCAATGCTATGTACGATACCTGATATCGCACAAGCTGTGAGTGTCACAAGTAGATATCAATCTAACTCGGGTATGGAACACTGGGTTGCAGTTAAAAATATCCTTAAGTATTTAAGAAGAACCAAGGATATGTGCCTAGCTAGTCTTTGGAGGTGGTGAGTTGAAGCTAGAAGGCTTCACAGATTCTGATTTTATGTCAGATGTTGATGATAGAAAATCTACATCAGGGTATTTATTCATATGTAATGGAGGATCCATTATTTGGAAAAGTTCCAAACAAGCAACGACTGCCGATTCCACCATGGAGGCAGAATATATTGCTGCATCAGAAGCCTCAAAGGAATGTGTTTGGATCAGAAAGTTCGTTGCAGAACTCGGTGTGATTCCAGCTATTAAGGAACCAACGCCGCTTTTCTGTGACAATAATAGCGCCATAGCATTAGCTAAGGAGCCAAGATCTCATCAGAAATCCAAGCATATTGAACGGCGATATCATATAATCAGAGATTATATTGAAAGGAATGAAATACTCATACAAAAGGTTGCTTCTGCTGACAATGTAGCAGACCCACTAACCAAAGCACTCACTTAACAAAAGCTGGAAGGCCATCTTGAGAAAATGGGTCTACGCTATATGGGTGATTGGCTTTAGTGCAAGTGGGAGATTGTTAGTTATATGCCCTATAAGCCAATCGGTGACACAACTATAGGGTTTGTATCTTTATATTTTTCCTTAAATTAATAAATTGGCATTTATTCATATTATGTCAAGTATATATATATATATGAATCGTCCTTAGAATTAATGGTAAAAGAATCATATTCCTAAGATGTTAGGAATTTAAGACATGTATTCTTTTGTAATTAATTATTAAATGCTCCTGATCATAGGATTATCACGAGGGCGGTGATAAATCCGGTTAGATCAGTGTATATTGTGCTTTCCTTATGGGATGACGAGTCTTAAATCATTAGTGTGGTGACACTAGAGCAAGTATACAGGTGAATGTTGGAAAACATTTTCACTGAGCGTGACCAATTATGAACAATCACATGGATGTCTACTCACTCGTCAGTAAATTGTTCCATGCTGTAGTGGTGTGAGTGATCCTTTGACCTGAGGCACCACGGTTATCTTACGTATGGGTTACAGTAGTTTGACTGTGTAAATACTTTATACCCTAATCATGAGTTAAAGTCTACATATGTTGGCTACAATAGATCATGCATAAAGATAGGTGTGTGTTAAGATGGAATCTATCACCCTCGGTAGAGAGGTAATTATCCTATATTATCTGTTCTTTAAGATATAAAAGTCTTTGGCCAAGGCAGTGTGATTTTATGAAAAGGAGTTTTCATATATCAGTTAATGATCAGATAAGATATATAATTGAGTAATGGGGTTTGACGAGTTATCCATAACCCCAGCTCAATTAGGACAAGTGATAGAAGGATTTAATCACACGGTAACTACACCTAGACGTTTAGTCTATTATTCATTCTACTTGGATTGCCGCGACATACTGCTAGGTGTCACTCGTGGATTGTGGGACCCACATAAGTGATTAAAGATAGTTAATCACAATCAATTGGGAGAGTCAAAAATATTTTGGTCCATCGAAAGGAGTTCCGATGGTGACACTAAAAGAGATTAGCGTCACATCTCACAACCAGGTAGGATTGAACCTATGTGGTCACACACAATAAAGGGTGCGTGTGATTTTGTGCTTAGAGAATTTATAGAGACTATTTTGATAACGAAGTTATTTGCTAAGCTAGTTAGCAATATATATATATATATAAGTTAGCAATATATATATATATATATATATATATATATATATATATATATATATATATATATATATATATGTAAATGTTTACAGGGAAACGAAAAAACTTACAAACTATTTCTCTCTCTCTCTTAATATAATTAATCATTGTTTGATTAATTAAAGAGAAAGAAAAGTGAACTCATGCGTTCACTCACTCTATTAACGGCACAATTAATTGAAAGAAAAAGAAAACTTCTTTCTCTTCTTTCCTTAGCTTCTCTCATTTCCATCTATTAAATGAGAGGAGTTTACTTCCTCTCATTTATGGTGATGGTTTCTTTAGTTTTTCTTCCATTTTGCCAACTATGAGAGGAGTTTGCTTTTCTCCTATTTATGGCTCTTAAGCCTATAAAAGAGGAGAAAGTAATCTCCCTCAATTATACGAAAAGTGAAGATTGAGAGAAAAGAAAAGAAAGTCATTGATCCAATCATATTGAGCTCTCTTGTAATCATAAGAGAAAGTTTCCCCTATAATAATTGGTCTCTATATTATTGTTAATTCTCTTGAAATTGCTAGCACAATTTAAGAATTAATTATTCTCCACATTGATATAAGAAATCACGAAAAGAAGTTTCGAGATTATATTGTGTGAAGCACAGATCCCGGACCAGCCTTGTGTGGATACACATAGAGGCCGGACAGTTGTGCGGCTCAAAGGACCGGAAGTTCAGATCCAATATCAACCGACAGACAATTTCAGTAATCAGCAAAGGTTGAAATTCTAACACTTCTTCTAATTAGATTAGAATAATAATTTTTGTGTGTCTCACGAGATGATCTTGTAACACATTTATATATATACAGTAATATCATAAATGTTATGATGTTAAGGTATATATGATTAGATCATTTTTATGATCATAAAATTTATTTCCACTGCATTAAATGCGTATGCACGCGCATCCGCTTCCCTTACAGATCCCTCCATACGAAGAACTCTGAAAATGAAATTTCTGCAAGTGGCACCATTCAGGGAGCCACAGAACCGACGACTGCACTGCCTTGAAAAAACAGATCGACAAGGGTCGGCTCATCTTTGCCGACCACAAAAATAGTAATACTAACCCTTCTCCCCCGCAGGTGAATATGGTGGACACGAAGGGAAATAAGCCAGCTTCAAAATTCGAGTCCCTTGAAAAATGGGTGCCGGCAAACATCGTTTCTCGGCTTTGCATGCGCTGCAAGACCGAGATGACCAGTGAAGAATAGGGTGTGTTCTTCCTCGGTATGCCCGAGGAAGTCAAGAAATAGTTCGCTTTTCCTAGCCTGAGCAAAGGCGAGACTCGCCGTGACCCGGCGCCGGATCAACATTCGGCCAAGGGGTCCGACGAGCAACCGCCTAAGAAAGAGGACGAGAAAGACGAACAGGACCGGGCTATCCAACGAGTCCTGGGTGATCTTTACGGCCTAAGGAGGCCGAGGCTGCAAACAGACAGCTATGGGGGACTAGGAGCCCCACTACGACAACAAGGCCCCCACTTCGGCTACCAGAAAAGCTGAGGTTAGAGGGCACCCCGAGGAGCCGTTGGCCCAAAGACCGAAGAAGGACAAAGGAATGAGCCACAATCGCGCCCATATCCGGCCAGGCCCCGCGAGAGGCTCTACTAGCGCATGGGGTAGAAACCCCGAATCTTGCATCACATAGACAACAGGCTGTGGCATGGGCAACCCTCTTTGCGCCTGATGTTGAGTTTCCCTAGCTTACGGCGGGAGAAGTGGACCCTAGTTCCGCTAACGGAGCAGCTCCAAATTCAGCCATGGTAGAGGCGAAAGATCCTCAGGGAACATCTGAGGAAAGTGGACCCGCCGGCTGAAGGGACAGCCGAACGGCGATCCACTGTGCATGGGCCGAACTGGTGGTACGGTTCGGCCATGACAAAGACACAAAAACATTGGCAATAGCGAGTCCAAGCCGATGCAAAGAGGGAAGCGACGACGGCTCGAGGGTCGCGGCCTGGATCGGGCAAGGCACGCTCTATACTTCGCACATCGCTTCAGCTAAGGCGGAACGATTATGAGGCTGAGGGGTCGAGTGCATCGCCTCGAGACAAAATATCCAACAAGCGTCTGTCAGGAGCTGCACGCCCAAATTCGAGCTTTCGAGGCAACGATCTGGCGCAAAGCCAATGCCTCGAGAAATCGCGACAAGCGTTTTCTAAAGGAGCGAGACGCAGAGGTTTCGACTACTACCTCTTCGGTCGAGGAGACCGAAGACGAGAAGCCTCAGGTCGATGATGATTCGACCGAGATAGGCCTAATAGGGGCCTATCGAATGGATTTTTGAGTTGGGCTCTACCTGAGTCCGGAAGAAAAAAGCCGGCTAAAAGGGGTCGGCCGGAGAAAATTTTCGGCTACCGCGGGTTCAAAACCGAAAATAGATGAAAGGCTATGATCGGCTAGAAATGCTGAGAATAAGTAATGCAGCCGAAGCTGTTCTGATAGAACGCTTCAATGAAAATGCACAGGAAAACGGCGATAAAGCTTTGTATGAACGTCTGAAAATTGAAGCCAATCAATAAAAGATATCTGAAACACAACCATCGTTTCTAGGAGGATGTGGAGCAAAAATGTAAGAAAACTGCACATTTAATAAACTGATACATATACAAATTGAAAAAGAGTAAGTACAAAAGTGTTTCAGAAAAGGAAAAGTCGTGGTCGACGACGCGGGTTGGAGGTAGAAATACAGGACTGCCACCGAGCTAAGGTAAAGGCGGAGAAGAACTGCCTTATGGAAACCGAGACACCCGACCAACATGAAGTCGACAGGTCTCTTGAACTCCCACGACAGACGTGTGCCAGGCAAGATGTTCCCCCCGGGAAGAAGGAGGCCGACCTCGTAGGAAGGCCAGTCGAAGCGTGAGAACACGTCTCCCCGACGGGAAAAACTGGATGCTGAGCGGCTCGACGGGAGAAGATTATAATTGTTGATATACATGTACTTTGAATGGCATCAAGTATACTTAATAAATTTAATTTTAATTTTAAGTTTTTATAATTGTATAGCTTTTGGCCCCTGTAGAAATTAAATTCTGACTTCATCCCTAGTACCAGGTGCTTGGTGCTATCGATAGCATAGTAGCCGGACTATACACACACACAAACACACACACACACACACCTAGGGTATTATACTATTAATAGCACAAAGTCATTCGTGCTATTAAGTTTTTGACCTTGGATGAAAAAATGTGTGGTTAGAATGATAGTGGTTCTCTAAAATTTAGTGGGTAGTTGGTTGAATAGTATAATCTAAGGGTTGAAAATGATCAAAGATGTTGATCTAATGGTGGAAAGCTTGGTAGCACCAAGTATTTGGTACTATCGATAACATAGTAGCCGAACTCTCTCTCTCTCTCTCTCTCTACATATATATATATATATATATATATATATATATATATATATATATATATATATATATATATATGAACGTCTTTAAAAGTATTAAATTATTGGTGCTTGTAGGTTTTTAGCCATTGGATGAAATAATGTATAGTTAGGATGATAATGGGTCTCTTGGGTTTAGTGGGTGGTTGGTGGAATAGTATGATTTAAGTGTTGAAATTAGTCAAAAGAATAATATAATTGTTGATATACATATATTTTGAATAGCATCAAGTATACTTAACAAATTCAATTTTAATTTTAAGTTTTTGTAATTGTATAGCTTTTGGCCTCTCTAGAAATTAAATTCTAGCTTCGTCCCTGCTACTAAGTGCTTGGTTCTGTCGATAGCATAGTAGTCGGACTATATATATATATATATATATATATATATATATATATATATATATATATATATATATATATATATATATATATATATATATATACCTAGGGTACTATACTATTAATAGCTCCAAGTCATTGATTCTATTATGTTTTTGATCCTTGGATGAAAGAATGTGTGGTTAGGATAATAGTGGGTCTTTAGAATTTAGTGGGCAGTTGGTGGAATAGTATAATTTAAGGGTTGAAAATGATCAAAGAGGTTGATCTAATGGTGGAAAGCTTGGTAGCACCAAGTGTTTGGTACTATCGATAACATGCATGTAGCCGAACTCACTCTCTCTCTCTCTCTCTCTCTCTCTCTCTCTCTCTCTCTCTATATATATATATATATATATATATAGGAAAATACTAAGTGTACATCCGTTGTAGGGTGTACATCACACATCTCACCCATCCAATAGGTGGGATGTGGTGAGGGGTCACTTCACAAATTGTGAAGTGACCCCCTGACCCTTAGATGGGTGAGTGTAAGATGTACACCTCCTTTGGGGGTGTACATTTAGCATTGCTCATATATATATATATATATATATATATGAGTGCTTTTAAAAGTATTAAATTATTTGTGCTTATAGGTTTTTAGCCTTTGAATGAAATAATGCACGGCTAAGATGATAGTGGGCCTCTTGGGTTTAGTGGGTGGTTGGTGGAATAGTATGATTTAAGTATTGAAATTAGTCAAAAAAATAAATCTACTAATAAAATACTTACTAGCACTAATTGTTTGGTACTTTTACAACCATAGTAGCCGAATTATATATATATATATATATATATATATATATATATATATATAGAGAGAGAGAGAGAGAGAGAGAGAGAGAGAGAGAGAGAGAGAGAGAGAGAGAGAGAGTATGTGTGTGTGATTGTGTGTGTGTAAATAAGGTTATCTTTCTTTGTATTCTATTTAAAAATTAACACTTAATAATCCAACTCTTTCTATAAAATAAAAGTGTATTTCTAAAAAATCCTATAAATATCTTCGTATGTAGGTGATCTCACTAAAATTAAAATATAAAGTATTTCTTTTTTCTTTTTGCTTTTAAATAATTATTGAGAGGTAAACAATAACAGGTTTCTTCATTCTAAAAATACATGTTATAATGTAACATGATTAACTCTTAAATAATTATAAGACTAAATTAAACAAATCCCTTGCGATTTATTTGTATTTAATTATAATAAGTCCGAAAATTTGTGATAATTATTGAAATCAAAAATAAAACTATAAAATTTGTTTAATAAACTATGGATTTTGGTAGCAGTAGCAAAATAAAAGATCTCTTTTATTTATTTATTTATTTTTTTTCTGTTTACAAGGTGCTAGGTACCAACTAGGGCCGACAATCAAGCTCGTTGTTTGAGAGTTAGAGCGTGCTCCACTCGAAATGAACTCGACGACTAGGGCCGACAATCAAGCTCGTTGTTTGAGAGTTAGCACGTGCTCCACTTGAAATGAACTCGACATCGATTACTCATTTAATAAACAAGCCGAACATAAAATAAATTTTTTCACTTGAAATCTTAATGAGCTAAATAGAAACGAAAACCAGCGGGCTTGTTTTTAGTTGGATATAGCTCGTTGTGTGTGTATATATAAATAGAGAGAGAGAGAGAAAAGAGCTAGAATATTATGGATAGCAAATAATTTGTTACTATCGGTAATATATATTATAAATTTTATTATTTAAATTTTAAGTCAATCCTAATATGAAAAAAATTATATTTTATAAATTTTAATTATTTAATTAAAATTTAATTTTTAAATTTTTTTTCAACTCTTCACTTAGTAGGGGCTCACAATTTAATTAACTTACTATTTGCGAGACCACGTGTGTTTTGCTTATTAATAAAAAAGGCCAACGTGAACTGAATTTTTTATCTGGATATTTTAATAAACTAACCAGCTTAACATAAACTAATCAAGCTTAACATAAACTAATCATGCTCCTTGCTCGTATACAGCCCTAGTGCCAACAACTCTCATGGCCATGGCTGCAATATTGACTCCACTCACCAACCAAATTAAAGTGCATATTTCACAAAAAAAAAAAAAAAAAAAAAAAAAAAAAAAATGCACCCAAACCACATTATAATTAGGATTTCTATTCTTAATTCCATTTCTAATAATTTAAAATGGCATTCCAACAAATTTTACCAAACCCTAACAAGGACTGGTTTTGTTCTTTTTCTCGTATTTTCTTTTCAGTTATTTTCTGCGTTCTTTAAATAAAAAAAAATTGAACTTGAGCAACTTTATATATAAAGCGATATGCCTCTTCTTGTTTCCCTCACTGCTTTCTCGCAGGTCTCTGCATCAATATATTCAAGCGATGGCTGAGAAGGTGCTCAAATTTCCAACTCTCTGATATTTCTCCTTTTTCTTTTTTTTGAGAGTTAGCCAACCATTTTCAGTGAAATCAAATTTACATCAGGTAGTACAAATAGCAGGTAATTAGAGTGTGCAGAGTTTAACTATTACGTGCAGAGCTAGCTCTGAGCAGTAAATAGTGTTTAAGAACTCATTGATGTTTGGTTTTAGAGATAAATATATAATGAGGGTGCTTATTCCTAACATTGTTGAATATAAATATTAAAAATATTATTATCAAGTAGCATATGTTTTCCATTATATGTTTTCTACACGATACGAATATTAACACAAAACACGACATGATTTGAGTAGGATGATTCAATCTCACAGTTCTCATCAGCTATCATGCATGCATATATGCTTGTTGTGCTCAATTCCTTTTCTCTGGCATGGAGCTAGCTTAATTAATATGCCAATCACTTTTGCTCTTACGAGTGCGTAGGAGAAGATCTCCACAATACTCCTGAAAGTAGACCTGGATTGCTGCCGCTGCAGTACAAAGATCAGAAAGGTTTTGTGCAAGCTCCAAAGTACATTCTCTCTACTATATATTCAAGCTTCCCTTGCACTGCCTGCCATGCATCTCTCTCTCTCACCAAATTCTGTGAAAATATTAATTAAAATATTGTTTTCAAAATTCACCTTCTTTAATATGGTATAAGCTTATGCTTCACCTTAATTTCTTTAACATTACTAACTGTGCCTCTCTTTCTCCTTCTTTAATTGCCAACTCTGGAGAACGAGAGAAGATCCAGACCATCTCATACGACGAGAAGAAGAACACCGTCAAAGTTTCCGGCCCTTTCGATCCCCTGAGACTGTCGAAGAAGCTGCTTTGCTTGGCTTGCGACGTGATCAAGGGCATCGAGATCCTTCCTCCTCCACCTCCCCCACCGCCGCCGAAGCCGCCAACTCCTCCCCCGCCCCCTCCCCCTCCCCCGCCACCTCCGCCGCCGCCGCCGCCGTGCCTGTGGCCGCCGAAGGTGCTGTGTCCTTATCCGCCGTGGCAGTGCCCTCCCCCACCCCCACCCCACCCCCGCCTCCCCCGCCCCAGCCCCCGCGCCCGCCCCCGCCCCCGCCGCAGTGTCCGTGGCCACCGAAGGTGGAGTGCCCTTGTCCGGAGTGGCCGGGCTGCTGCCGGCAGCCGTGCCCGTGCCCGTGGCCGTGCTCCGAGCACCAAGGAGGAAGGGGAGGGCACCGGTGCTGCTCGTGCGGGAAGACGGACAGCGGATGGTGCCCCCCGCCCGGCTGCCGCCACTGTGGTGGTGCTGGCGGCTGTTCCTGGTGCGCCGGCGCCGGCTGCAAGATCGTCTTCGAAGGAGGCTCTCCGTACGACTGCGCTACCATGTGACCCAACTTAATTACTTACCTTTCACGTATGCGGTGTGTGTGTGTATATATATATATATATATATATATATATATATTGGTGTGTTTTTCTCTTTTATTATTTTCTGTATAATATAAGAAGAATCTATCTCGTACAATCTGGTGCGATATGCTGGAGCTATTGCTGTAAAATTAAGGACTCCATTTTTTAAATACCGCTCTAACGAATAGTTGTCTCAAATAAATTGTTTTATTAATATTTATTTTTGTTAATTTTACTCGCACTTTATAGGTTGAGATAGTATATTTTTAAGTATAGTTATTAAGCATCGAAACTCAAAAATAATCGTACAAACAAATATTCACATGATTTTTTCGTACCGTTATCATTAACACTTTCGTAAATAATTTAACAATTATTTCTAAATTATTAAATTTATTTGACAGAACACTCAAATGTATATTATTGTTTAAATATTTTATATAGATATATTTAAAACACAGAATAAGGTACTCAATAAATTATAAATCTTAAATAAAGATGTATCATTTCTCTTCTAGTATTTCTGAAATGAGTGGTTTAATAGTGTTGAGATAAAAAATCATCAGAGACATGGTGTTGGGGTCGAAATGTGATCCACGATCGGTTTTCGGGGTGACCCTCGAGATGTGTGATGCGCTGCGTGTCAAAAGAGATCAAGCGATCGGGCCGAAAAAATATCCGCTCGGCCGGATTCTTTTCAATCAAACTCTCGCAGAATTCGACTTAGAGAAGCCGAACTGAAATTTGGTGATAAAGATTGACACGACCTGAATAGCAAATTGGAAAATTATATTGCTTTGGAGGTGGGTTATAAGGAACCGATTACAATTAGAACTACTCCTAGAAAATACTGTAAGTGCTGGCATGAAAGCTATTTAGGAAAGTGATAAACTTAGTCTAGAAAAGCGATAAATTCAGGTTTGAAAGGTATTGAAGAGTATGGGTGGTCACTGGCTTACGAGGTTGCAGTACTCTTTTTTCTTCGATGATTCATGTATTTATAACTGTTCGAATCATGTGTATAATTGTCGATTTTAATAATCGGCGTGATCTAAGAAAAATCATTGCATATCTCTCAATTATTTTCTTTTGAGTCAATTCTCCTCAATGGGATATTAGATATTTTCTGTCCATATTCATCTCCTAAACGGCGTGCCGAAGCGTGATCTTCGGCGCTTTCCAATGCTGGACGCCGCTTGCCATTTCGGAGTCAGTTACGAGATTCGCGTTCGAATCCCGTACTCTTTCCTTTGAGGGTCTAATCTTTTGCAGCTCGAGCAGCCGAGAGTTGACTGTAGCTTCGCCTCTTTCGTCATTCGACTGAAACGATCTAATATTCGCTTTCGACTGAGGTCGGTCCTAGATAAGCCGATAACTCTTTTATTGGCCGCTTTTCCTATCGGCTGATATCTTTAACCGATGATGTGCGCCACGTGTCGTACTCTTACGTGGCGATATTTTTGATCTCAACACATGGTAAATATGACTGAACTGGTTAAATCAAATTAAAATGTGACACGTGGTACAAAAAACAGTTAAACAAGTTAATCGATCTAGACAAATCATAAACAAATAAAAGACACTTAGATTTTATTAGAGAATAATCCAGAATCGACTGTTCGAATAAAAGATGGATCATCGACTTCTTTAACCGATTGATAATAAAAATTAAAAATAAAATCAATTCTCGACTTCATAAGCCACCGAATAAGAATATAAATCAAAACCTAAAATACTTAACTTTTAAAACAATATGAAATTATCAGGTACGGAACAAATGCGAGAGAAATATCGTGGGCCACTCATTACCCGGAATCATGTCACAAAACCGTAATGGCACGCAATATTTGAAAATAATGTGGTCTAAGAAAGAAATGTCACTACGTCACTACTTTGGGAATCACGTTACGACCAGTAATAATGCGGTACATCACATCACTTTTATGCTAGTGATGATAAATTAATGATTAGTCACCTAAATTAAATTATAAAACTTAATTATAAAGTAATAATTAAAATTATAATAAATTAAAGTTCGAAAAATAAAATATCACCTACCTTATAGTTTGGGAATCAAGCAAGCAGTTTATTCTATAAAAATCTATATATCAATTTAAATTAATTTTATTTAAAATTAATTTAACTAATAATAAAACTAAAAATTATATAAAAATAAAAATAAAAAAAAATAATTTTAAAATATTTTATATCTGCTTTAACGTACGATTTGAAATTAGTGGATTTTGAAAGCGAATGAATCCATTATCCCCCATGATAAAGAAAGATTCTAAACCATTTAAAATTAATTTAACTAATAATAAAATTAAAAAATATATAAAATAAATAAATAAAATAAATAAATAAATAAATAATTTTAAAATATTTTATATCTGCTTTAATATACGGTTTGAAATTAGTGGATTTTGAAAGCAATGAATCCATTATCCCCCGTGATAAAGAAAGATCCTAAACCGTTGTTGGGACGGGACACCAACCAATGTAGTGGTGGGCCGCTGATACTGCCACACTAAAATTATCCCTATCCAACGCGTACTTGAGTTCGGCACTGATTGATTCATAAATAACGAATATTATAATTATTATTTTTATTTATAAAATAATTTATTATTTTAAAATAGTCAGAAATAAAAATAAAATTATATTTGATTTATAATTTTATTATTTTTGAAAAAAAATTGAAACTTTGTTTGGTTAATTTTATAGAATAATAAAAAATGATGAAAAAAAAAAGTGATTGTTGAATTTAAAATAAAACATAATTTAATAAAAATTTTGTTATAATAATATAATATTTAAATATAAATAATATGTATATATTAATATATAGAAATACTTATTTTATAATAAAAATAATTTTAATTTAATTTATAATGTTAATAAAGTTTAGAATTTAATCTTGAAATAATACTATTCCACAATATTCCAAATTATTTCGGAATAATTAAAAATAATAAATTTTGATCGGAATAAAATATTTTGACCAAAAAAATATACTGTTTGCTAAAATAGCGGAGATTGCTCAATTAAAATTAAAATTTTATTTTAACAATTTTATAAATGTGAGATTGTATAAATATATTAACTAAATTTGTAAAAATAAACTGCGCATTTAAACTTTGAGCTATGCTATCTGTACATTCATTTTTGGGTGTGAGTGTAAGATGTACATCCATTTTGAAATATACATTTATTTCGAGTTGTACATCTAGCATTTACCTTAAATTTTTGAGTTAAAATTTCAAAAGGTTTCAGATAAATTGTATATGCTTGTACCAATTTTTTTTTTTTTTTTTTATAAAAGTTAAAATATTTTTGAACTAGCGATTTAGAATTTATATTATTTATATCGTAGCTCTTTAAATATTATAGATTAGGGCTATGTAATCAGATTTGACTATCTTCAAAATATTTTCTTTAAAAAAATTATAATTTTTACCTATAATTTTTTTAGAAAATATCATTAAATATAATATCTATTATATTAAATTATAAAATTGAAAAACAATCTAAAGTAAAATTTTATAAGTATATTGCTCCACTATACTGACTTGTTTATCACTCCACACTTCCGAGAAAAAGTTTAGAATACAGCAATGATATATATAAGTATACATCCCTCTAGGGGTGTATATCTTACACCCCACCCTATTCTGAGGTGGGATAAATTTTACTCGTCACTCGAATAGAATTCTACTCGTCATTCGATATGATGAGTGAAATAATATCCACCTCAGGATGGGATAGGGTGCAGAATGTACACCCCTAAAGGGGTGTGCACTAGCATCTCTCATACAGCAATGATATATTACTGATATAGTGTCATCCAACCAATTAATTTACTGTATTTAGGTTTATCCATCCAATCATAATTTTTAAAAAAAAAAATTATTATACTTTTCTCTGGAAAGAAAAATTGTAACTTATTAATTTCAAATGAGTGGTGTAACTATTTTTTTTTGAGGAAAGGCAGCATGCTGCCGCTTCATTCATTGCAAATGAGTGGTGTAACTATTACATAGTAGACTAAGGAGTATTTGGTTCCGCGTAAAATAAAATTGAAAATAATTTTCGGTATGAAAATTAGTTTTTTGTTTTTTGGTTTGACGCAAAATTATTTTTTTGTAAAAATATTTGTATGGATTCAAAAAAATCGACAAACCGATAATTTTACTTATTTATGGTTTGGAACTTTATTTTAAAGTGTTTGCCTGTAGTAACTTTCTAAATGATTAGAATCGTACTCTTTTCGTTGAAAAGTCGGTAAATTAATATATATTTATTAATTTACGGTTTAGAACTTGATTTTTGCCTAATGAAATCATCAGACATCGAACGAAAAATTCAAAGATCACAAACACACGACTCTAATTAGCCGCCCATGAAGTCACAATTATAATTAAACTCCTAATATTTTATAAAATTACATAATAACTAATAAATTTGGAGTTATTAAGCTTGTTATTCAAATCCGCAGATTTTTGGATAGGACACCAATGGATGGACCTCGATACTCTGAATATCGTGCTCACTGTTTAGAGGTGGCATGAAGTCCGAGAACAGTAATAGCTCAAATCATATTATTTTTACGCTAGTGATAAATCAATAATTATTCAACTAAATTAAATTATAAAACTTAAATTGTAATAATTAAAGTTATAATAAATTAAAGTTTAAGAAACAAAATATGTATCTTATATTTTAAAAATCAAACATGTAGTTTATCCTAAAAAAAATTTATATATCAATTTAAATTAATTTTATTTTAAATTAATTTATCTAATAGTAAAAATAAAAATTATATAAAATAGATAAAAACAAATAATTTAATTTAAAAATATTTTATATTTGCGTCAACGTACTTTTTGGAATTTGTCTGATGTTGAAAGGCATGAATCCATTATCCACGAGGATCAAATGCTGTCTTCCTAAAGCGTTGTTGGGACGAGCCACCAACCGATGTCATGATGGGCAGCTGATACTGCCAGCCAAAAGTTAACCCTTTCCAGCGCGCAACAGTGCTGGGATAGATGACAGATGAGAGTAGGGATGTTGATGGATGCCGATATTCAAAATTTTATTTAAATTTGAATTCTAACCAAATAAATTTATTTTATATTAAATAAATATAAATTTAAATATAGATATAAAAAATAAAAGTTTGACGTATTTAGATTTGGATATAAATTTTGGCTGTATCTGATCTTAACCCGAATCCGAATTAATTTTACGTTATATAATATATATGTATATAAATATTTGATATTACATTTAAATTTATATTTTAAATATGTTTTGAAATATTGTAAAGAGAAAAGAAGAAATAATTATTTCGGGTTTAGATTTTTGGGTTCGAATTTTAGATTTTTGGTCCGGTTCGGATTTGGATATGAATTTTTAAAATTCGTCGGATTCGGATTCGAGTTTGTAGTCGGATTTGGATTTGAATTTTTAAAAATTCATCCCGAATTCGACCCGCTAACATCCACTACACCATAAATCATCTTTGGTGGCATTTTCTTGATGACTTTTGTAAAAAATGCCAGCAAATGATATGTATTTGGTGGCACTTTTAAATAGGGATAATTGCCTGTGTACCCCTGTAATATGATGAAATATCTGATTTACCCTTCTTATTTTTTTCTTTCAAATATACCCCTAATACGTTCCGCATTTTTTCTGATATACCCCTATTTTGAGGGTATATCAGAAAGAATTTGGGTTTTTAGAAGGTATATTAGAGAGCAGATTTTTTGAGGGGTAGATATGAAAGTTGGGAACTTAATAGGGGTATATAGGCAATTGCCCCTTTTAAATAAATATCTTTAATAAAATTTTATATTTATTTATTTATTTATTTTTTTAATTCGTGTAATTTTAAGATAACGGTGGCACTTTAATATAAAATAATTGCCACCAATTGAGTACCCCATAAAAGGGCCACCGATAAATATTAAGATTGCCATCAATAAATAATTAAAAGTGCCACTAATAAAGGATCCCTTTAATGAATTTTTTTTTTTTTTTTTTTTTTTTTACGCACGGGGGAACAAAACTCACGCTCGCGCGTAAGGAAAAAAAAAAAAAAATCCGAAACCGGCTTCGAATTAAAAAAAATTCCAAACTGGCCCTTCTTAATTTGAAACAAAAAAACCTAGCTACATTGAGATCGATCACGCGTACAGACTCTTTGCCCAAACCCCAAACCCTAACTCCTCTACAGCTTTACTTACTTGCTTCCAAGCCCACCTCGTCGACGGCGACGGCGACGGCGGCGACGACGACGACGAGCGGGAGATCTGCAACGACGACAAATTCTTCTACAAGCGCCGCCGCCGCCTCCTCCTCCGCCCCTCCGCCACGCCCGCCGAAAGACTCCCACCTCCTATTCTCCGCCCCTCGCCGCCGCCACCGTCACCGCCACTGCCGAAGACTCCAGCCTCCTCTCCTCTGCCCCTCCGCCGCCGCCGCGAAAACTCCCACCTTCCTCCTCCTTCGCCACCTCCGCCGCCGCCACCGAAGACTCCCACCCTCCTCCTCCTCCGCCCCTTCGCCACCCCCGACGAAGACTCCCATCGCCGACGAAGACTCCCACCCTCTCTTCCTCCGCCGCCGCCCAGCGACGCAGAGGCCGAGCTCCGGCGCCACTGCAGGACGCGGCGCCGCGTCTGCCTCCTCGGCCTTCGCGACAAATATCTGTGCGCTGATTGGTTCAAACAAGTCTTTCCATAATTTCAAGTCTCGTCTCGATCTTCGAGACATGGGAATAAGACACGATCTTCATCCAGTATCAACTGAAACCAAAACTTATCTACCCCGTCATGCTTCTCCATGAGTAAAAAGGAAAAAGGAAGATTTTTGTAAATTATTAAAATGAGTTAAATTTTCTGATGGTTATGCAGCAAAATCTCAAATCGTGTACATGTTAAAGAGAGAAAAAATTTTGGACTCAAGAGCCATGATAGTCATGTGTTGATGCAGCATTTGCTCCCATTAGCTGTGAGAAGAATCTTGCCAGAAAATGTTAGCTTGCCTTTGATAGAGCTAAGTAATTTTTTTAGGAAATTGTGTTGTAAATCTATTCAGGTGAAGGGTATACAATAATTAGAAGATCAAATAGCTTTGACAATATGCCATCTTGAGAGAATATTTCTTCCGTCCTTTTTCGACATCATTGTCCATTTGCCAATTCACCTTGCTAATGAGGCCAAACTTGCTAGTCCAATACAATACCGTTGGATGTATCCAATTGAGAGGTATACTATGATATTAAGATTCAACTAGCAATTTAATAAATTACTATATTTATCTAGTTATTTTTTCTATTTGGGTTCTTATTTTTATTTATTTAGGTTTCTTTTGAGATTGAAGTCATATGTACGAAATAGAAGACATCCAGAAGGTTCGATTACGGAAGGTTATTTAATTGAGGAAAGCATAACATTTTGCTCTCGATACTTACAATGGTGTTGAAACTCGATTCAACCGTCTAGTTAGAAATGATGATCCTAATGCTTGCGACTTAACTAAAAGAAATGGATTATTTTCCCATATTGGTCGTGCACTAGATGATGGTGAAACTATAACTTTGGATTATACAACCTGGGTACAAGCTCATCGATATGTGCTATTTAATTTTGATCACATAAGCTCTTATCTTGAGTAAGTTCGTAAACTTGAATATTAATTAAAAGTCCATATGCTATAATTTTAATCTTAATATGTGTATTTAGTTAGGCTACTTTATTTACAGAAAACATCTTCCAGAAATCAAGGCACAAAACCATCGAGCGCGAAGGCGTGATGTCGAGCGCATTCATAATGATACTTTTCATGATTGGTTTAGATCTCATGTGCGTATACTTCACTTTGAACTTAACTTCTTAACTATTATATAAGTAAAATGTCGACATTAATTGGCTTGTCATTGTTTAATAGTCATAATTTGATAAGAGAAGAGAATGTGGAGTTGCCTGAGGAAATTCAATGGTTGGCATCAGGTCCTCTAATGACAGTAAGGAGATATAAAGGATATATTGTTAATGGATTTAGATTTCATACGAAAGATGTTGAATAGAGACGAAGAACACAAAATAGTGGCGTTATTGTTGTTGTGAGCACCTCAAGTTTTTCTAGTGCAAAGGATCAAAATCCTATCAAAGGAGATGTTGCATACTATGGAGTTCTTAAAGAGATCATTGAACTATACTATAATGAAAAGGCAAAAATTGTGTTGTTTAAATGTGATTGGGTAGATGTGCGTTCTGAAGGCAGAGGAATTAAGAAGGAAAATTTTGGTTTTACACTCGTTAACTTCAATCGATTATTATATAGTAATGAGAATATAGCAAATGAACCTTTGTACTAGCATCACAAGTTGAACAGGTGTTTTATATACAAGAACCCTTAGAGGAAGATTGGCATGTTGTAGTTGGTACAAAACCTAGAGACTTGTTTGACATGTCTGCAAAAGAGGAAGAGTGTGAAGATGAGTTTGAACCAATCAGCGCACAGGTATTTATCGCGAAGGCCGAGGAGGCAGACGCGGCGCCTCGTCCTGCAGTAGCGCCGGAGCTCGGCCTCTGCGTCGCTAGGCGGCGGCGGAGGAGGAGGAGGGTGGGAGTCTTCGTCGGCGATGGGAGTCTTCGTCGGTGGTGGCGGAGGGCCGGAGGAGGAAGAAGCTGGGAGTCTTCGGGCAGTGGCGGTGGCGGCGGCGGAGGGGCGGAGGATGAGGAGGGTGGGAGTCTTCGGCCGGCGGGTGGCGGAGAGGGGCGGAGGAGGATGCGGCGGCGGCGCTTGTAGAAGAATTTGTCGTCGTTGTAGATCTCCCACTCGTCGTCGTCGTCGTCGCCGTCGCCGAGGTGGGCTTGGAAGCAAGCAAGTAAAGCTGTAGAGGAGTTAGGGTTTGGGGTTTGGGCAAAGAGTCTGTACGCGTGATCGATCTCAATGTAGCTAGGTTTTTTGCTTCAAATTAAGAAGGGGCCAGTTTGGAAATTTTTTTAATTCGAAGCCGGTTTGGGATTTTTTTTTTCCTTACGCGCGAGCGTGAGTTTTATTCCCGCGTGCGTAAAAAAAAATTTTAATTAAAGGGATCCTTTATTGGTGGTACTTTTAATTATTTATTGATGGCAATCTTAATATTTATTGGTGGCACTTTTATGGGGTATTCAATTGGTGGCAATTATCTTGTATTAAAGTACCGCCAATTATCTTAAAATTACACGAATTAAAAAAATAAATAAATAAATAAATATAAAATTTTATTAAAGGCATTTATTTAAAAGTGCCACCAATACATATCATTTGCTGGCATTTTTTACAAAAGCCACCAAGAAAATGCTACCAAAGATGATTTATGGTGTAGTGGAGAGTTCGGTTATTATGCTATAGATTGCGTCGAGCATTTTGTTCTATCATGTTTTTCACCGTTTGATCTATCTCTTTGATCATTTTGATAATCTTTTAGATTATACTATGTTTTCAACCACACACTAAATCTTAGAGATGCGCTATCATCCTAATAACATATTCTTAATCCAAAGGCTAAAAATCTAATAGCACCAATGACTTGGTGTTATCGATAGCAAAGTAGCCTAATTCTCTTTATATATATATATATATATATATATATATATATATATATATATATATATATATATATATATATATATATATATATATATACTATACTCTTATGAGTAAAAAAATTTCATACTTATAAGTTTTTATCTCTTGGATAAAGAAATGTACGGTTAGGATTATAGTAGTTCCTAAGATTTATACTATTTCACCAACAACCTAGTAAATCCTAGGGGGACCACTATCATCCTAACCGCACATTTTTTCATCTAATAGCTAAAAAGTTATGAGTATAAAGGGGTTTATACTCATAAGAGTATAATAGCCCTACGCTATATATATATATATATATATATAGTCCGGCTACTATACTATTAATAATACTAAGTTATTGGTGCTATTAAGTTTTTTATCCTTAGATCAACCCCTTTTATCATTTTCACTCGTTAGATTTTACTATTTCCCCAACCACATATTAAACCAAGAGGGCCCACTATTATCTCAACTACATATCTTTTAATCTAAAGGTTTAAAAACTTAATAGCATCAATGACTTGGTACTATTCATAGTATTCCAGTCTAGCTCTCTCTCTCTCTCTCTCTCTCTCTCTCTCTCTCTCTCTCTCTCTCTCTATATATATATATATATATATATATATATAATATATATATATAGTCCAGCTGTTATGCTATCGATAGTATCAAACATTATTTGCTACTAGATTTTTCATTGTTAGATCTACTCTTTTGATTATTTCATCCTTTATATCATACTATTTTTTCAACCATCTACTAAATCTTAGGAGCCCATTATTATTCTAACCGCACATATCTTCATCCAAGAGTCAAAAACCTAATAGCATTAATTACTTAGTTCTATAATAACATAGTAGCTTAGTTCTCTCTAATATATATATATATTATATATATATATAGTGGGCCCTTGGATATAGAATAATATATAAGTAGTGGTAATATAATGATCTAGGAATAAAATAGTGGATTTAATGGTAAAAATTTATAGCGTAAATGTGTGTACAAACATAGTAGCCGAATTTTATAAAAACTAAATGTGTCCCAATTTGTTATTTGTAGATTATCGTTAGATAATTTCTTGACTAATTTACCATTAGATTATACTTTCTATCAACTACCTACTAAATCCAGGGTGATCGATAACATAATAAATCTCTAGATATATCTATAAATATAGTATATATATATTATATATATATATATAAATATTATATATATATATACATAGTACAAGCTAGGTGCTATCAAGTTTTTAGCCGTTGGATGAAAATGTGCATTATGTGGTACATAGTGTTCCTATTTAGTAAAATCTTAGCAATGTTTGGTTCGAGGATAAATTTTCGAGTATAATTTTTTTATACTGGATTATAGCTTTATTCGATAAAGAAGTATAAAGCTAAATTTCTTTGACTAATTTATACCATTTAAATATGGAATAGTGGAGGCTGAAAAAAACTATATATTTAAATGCCAAGGTGTCTTTTGATTGAAAAATTAATTTAAAAATTATATTTATGAAACAATTTAATTTATAGTAAATATATCTTATTAAATAATAATATTTTTTATAGATATTTTAGTAAATGCAAAATCAATTTTATAGTTATAGATGAAAAATAGTTCAAATTTATAGAAGTTAGATTGAAAAAATAGTTATCCCCCAAATTTTAGATAGTTTTTATAGTAAATGCTTTATAGATAGTTTTTAGCCGTTGGATGAAAAAATATGCGGTTGGGATCCCATTATTAGGGTTATCCTAGGTCCGTTAAGAAGTGGTTTTTTTTTATCCCCTGTGATGTTTGAATAGGGTGATAAGGTTAGAATAAAAAATCTTAGGGGACTACTATAATCCCAACGCATATCTTTTCATCCAACGGCTGAAAATAATTATTTGGTGCTATCGATAGTATTCTAGCCGGGAATATATATATATATATATATATCTATATATATCATATATATATATATATATATATATATATATATTCAAATATTTATAAAATATATTTAATAAATTAAATTTTACTTTTCAAAATTCTAATGTTTACAAAATTAAGAATAAGATGCGTCACGCTCCAAACGGGTGCAGTTGTTTTCTCCTCATTTTACGGAATCGTGGCCTGGTATCATGTGCTGATGTGCATGACTTTGCGAATGTATGTTCGGAAATTAAGTAATCTTCAATGTAAGTTAATTAAGCTAAAAATGTTCAAACCTCACTTTTATCTATCGTGTATTCTTGAAAAAATTTGAAAGAAAAAAATGCAATACAATATCAAGCTTCAAAATGCCATGTTGGGCCGAGTGACCACCGAAATAAGTGAACTCTATTTTTACGCTTTCAATAAATTAATTAATAGTTATTTTCTCATAGCTTAAATGAGGATTGTGATTGAGATGTACGGACATTTTAAATTCGAATCACATCACATTTTTAATATTATTAAATCTGCATTCTTAAATGATATAAGATATTAATGGTATTTGGTCCAACTACCATAAAGAGAAAGGCATTGCTTTGGATTCACTTTAATATTATTAAATCTGCGTTCTCAAATGATATAAGATATTAAATTTGGTCCAACTACCATAAAGAGAAAGGCAATGCTTTGGGTTCACTTTAAGAGGCCTACTAGTGATAAAACCCTAGGGACTCGACTGAGGCAGGCAATCTAGCTGGTAAAT
The DNA here is from genome assembly GCA_029168755.2 of Tillandsia fasciculata. NCBI lineage: Eukaryota > Viridiplantae > Streptophyta > Magnoliopsida > Poales > Bromeliaceae > Tillandsia > Tillandsia fasciculata. Next base: position 4,407,952 of record CM054941.1, on the reverse strand, counting down.
TAGGAGATTAATAACTTATTTTAATAAGCGAGCCCACCACGATTCTGCTCGTTTGTGGGGTATAGGATGTACATTTCTTTTAGGGTGTACATCTAGTATTGCCCTTCATATATGGATATATATAAATATACATTCCTTTTGGGGTGTACATCTTACACCCCACTCCATCCTGAGGTGGGGTGAATTTCACTCGTCACATCGAGTGACGAGTGGAGGTATACCCATCCCAGGATAGAGTGAGGTGTAGGGTGTACATTCCTTTTGGGGTGTACACCTAGCATTGCCCTTCATATATATATATATATATATATATATATATTATTTATTATATATGATATATATATTTTATAATTATTTATTTATTGATGATAGAGTTTTAAATCAACGATAGTATCGTTAAATAATTAAATAATTTAAATTATTTAAAAATTAAATTTTATATTTTTTGATATATTTTCTTGACCATTAAGTGGACACAAAAATAAACTATTGAATATGAATATCCTTCAAAAAGTGATAATAAAAATCTTATAATCAAGATCGAGAGTATACATCTTATTTTAAATAGTTTAAAAAATTCTATCCAAAATTTTATCGATTTCGATTTTTTTATACTGCTAAATGAGCAAGCGTCTCGTATCTAATATTAAAATTATAAATTTTATATCTATTTGATCGTCAAGTCAACAATGTCGAAAAGATTTGAAATTTAGTTTCTAAATATTTTCAATGGCATAGATCATATTCAACAGTGTCGTTCATCGATTTGAAAACTCTATTATCGAAAACAAAAGAATGATAACGAAACATGCTTGCTACTTTAGCATTAAAGCTCAACTATATATATATATATATATATATATATATATATATATATATATTACAAATTATTATTATTTGGATAATAGGTGAACCAAAATATAAAAAAAATTATATTTTGTAAATTTTAATTAGTAGATTAAGATTTTAATTTTAAAAAAAAAAATTCAACTAATCGCCTAATAGTAGAGTTGATAATCTAATTTGCTATTTACGAACCAGCTCATTTTCGACTCATTAATAAACAAGTCATACACCAGCTGAATTTCTCAACCAGATATTTTAACGGGCCGGCTGTGGTCCAGCTTGTTTGCCAGACAAGCGGACCACGAGCCAGCCCAGCTCACTTGTGTCGGGCGAATAAAGTGTGCCCCAAGCCCCAATGTAATTTGGGTTCCTCTACTTAATCTCTAAAAATTTTAAATGACATCCTAATCCTAATCTAATTATGATTTTAACTCCAGTTTACAACAGTTCAAATCTTACCGAACCCGACATAGAATGGTTTGTGTTCTTCTTGCAGCGAAATAAGAGAGGCCTGATTCCCCCCTGTTCCCCTCACTCCTCCCTCCCTCTTGTTGGATTTTATATGTTTTTTTGGTGACTTTAAACTTATGGTTTTTGGCCTTTGGGCTTTTCTAGACGGCCCAATATCAATGGGCTTTGCCTGCAAGCCCAAACTCATTTCCCCTCTATATGTGATGTTTAGTACCACATCAAAAACTCATCACATATAGAGTGTGTATATTAATTTCCTCACTTGTGCATGTATTGGTTAGGAAGTGAGAGCAAAGTTTTTCCAATACACACACCTAGGCTGGGCCGCGCGCGATCTTGATTTGGCCCATTTGAGTTTTACTTTTTGCATTTAAAGCCTTCTTGGGAACTTGCTTCTTGGGCTACCCAAGAGCCTCCCTTGGGAAGGCAAGGGAGGTCTTTATGGGCTGCCCGAGAAAGCACCCGTTGGAACTTGTCCTCCTAAAGGGTTTTGGGCTCTTTAAAAGGAGAGCATGAGAGAGCTTGTGAGCTAAGAAGACATATACAGCATCTTCTCTTAAGCTACAATCTTTCTCCTTTCTAATTTACAGAAAAGTACACTGAGATTTACACAGTAATTTTCCTCTTTGAGTTTCTATTTTGCTGGATATCTGAAAGACGTTGGATTTGCTACGCACCATTCCAGAGTCGTTGCCGACGGGGTGGACAGTGGTCGTTGTATCGCTAGGGGTGATTGCCGGAGCCTCGCACGTGGAGGGGCAATCTCGCTTCTAGGACTGTGCTCACGCACGCCTCGACTTTCACAGGCTTCATCTAAACTTTGATTTATAGTATTTCGAGTTTAAATTTAGTTTAAATTATTTAAAAGAATTAATTTGAAAAGATAAATTTTTCCAACAATCAAGAAGCGAGATTTAATCTTTTCATATAATTAGTGAAATACAGTGTATTGTACTGTGAATAAGATAAACTTTTAATTAGTATAATAGTTGATATTTATGTTAGTATTGTTACTATAGAATACTATTGCCACTGTTAAAAAACTTTTGCAACCTAGTGTACTCTGTTGCTTTTACATTCATTCGAGACTGCTTAATTATTTTTTTTTTTACTGATTGTATTAATTAATTAGAATAATAATGTGTTGCTATAATTAATCTACATAGAACTCTGTTTGTACTATCAACTCTGTTAGTACTATACAATTGTTGTAACGTTCAATTCTTATTAATTGATAATATTGAGTTAGAACTCTGTTAATATTTTACTATAGTATCTTTGTGTTTATACTATTAATAAATATTGTTGATAATATTATTCTGCTATACTGTTTAAAATATAGTTTAACTGTTATCATAACGTACTGTACAATGTTACTATAAAATTGTTAGTATACTTCGTAATTGAACATTTTAAATAGTTAATCACTCTACTCTGTTAGTATAGTTGATTAATTAAATATTATTGTATAGTTAATCATTACACTATTAATTAAATTAGTATAATTATTGTTGATTAAATCTAAACCCATCAACTTAGATTAACTGTTTTAAATATAAAATAATTTTGTGACATTATAGTAGGTTTTTATTTAAACAGATTAATGGAGGATTCGTACTCGGCGAAACCTTTTACCTTTGATGGTCGTAATTTTAGAAGGTGGTAGAATTAAATGCGATTCTGGCTCACCACGCTGGGACTTGTTTCTGCTATCTCAGATCCTATTGAGAATGGTAATGAAACTGCACCTGATTGTGCTATTCAGTCTGTGGCAAATCACCCTCAGACTCGCAACCAGTCTCAGAGTGCTCCTACTCCTCCTGGTGTTGCACCTTCACCTTTACCTGTGCCTCCTACTGATCCTACTATGATTAATTATTATTGTCTAAAACGGATCCTTAGCACCCTATCTGATAAGCTTTATTATATTTACTGTAGTAGTCAGACTGCTAGGGAACTCTGGATTTCCTTAGAACAAAAGTATGGCCAGATTGATCCTACTAAGAAGAGATACCAAGCTTCAGATTTGCTCAATTTTAAATTGGTAGATAGTAAACCAATGTCTGACCAACTACAGAATTTTGAGTACATTATTGAGCAGCTTAGATCTAGTGGTATAGATCTAGATGAGAGTTTTCTAGTTGCCACTTTAATAGATAAGTTGCCTCCTTCCTGGTCTAGCCATGCCAATGATCTAAACCACAATCAAAGAGAATTTTCCTGAATTTTGTCCTAAGATCTCTTAGGTTAGAAGAAACCAACCGAGCTAGATATAAGAAGCCTAGCGAGCCTTCTACCCAAGCCAACCTAGTAGAGAACCCGAAATCTAAGGGTAGAAATTTCCAACCCTTTAGGAACTTTAAGAAGAAGCCTTTCCAACATAGAAAGTTAAACTCAAACTTTAAGAAGCCTGCACCTAAGGGGAGTGGAGTGAATTCTGGATGCTTTGTGTGTGGAAAGACGAACCACTTTGCGAAGGACTGCTATTATCGTAAGACTCGACCTTCCGCGCCAAAGAAGGGAGCTCCTCCTGAGCGTCAGCTGAACATGTTGACTGATGTACCCAACCCTTCTGACTCCACTATCAGGTTAGGAACTAGCTTACCCGAGGTTAACCTTGCTCTTAGTTCTTCTGATTGGTGGATTGACACTGGAGCAAATGTACATGCTTGCTTTAACCGTTCTTGGTTTTCCACTTATCAGGACTCAAGTGGAGGATCGGTGAACATGGGAAATGCAGCATCTTCGCGCGTGCTTGGGACTGGTCGAGTGGATCTGAAGTTGACCTCTGGGAAAACTCTTTCCTTGCACGGCGTGCATCATGTTCCTGATCTTAGGAAGAACTTGATTAGTGCTTCTCTTTTAGTTCAACAAGATTTTAAGTTTGTTTTTTAATGTAATAGGGTAGTAATTACTAAAGGAGTGAACTTTATTGGGAAAGGATTTTTGAGTGATGGTTTATTTAAGCTTTCTGTGATGACTTCTTCTATTAATGAAAGTATGATTTTGAATGTTGTTTCATCTGATGTTTGGCATGAAAGATTGGGACATGTGAATTTAATACTATTAAGAGATGATGAATTTTGATTTAATTCCTAAGTCTGTTTCAAATGATCATAGATGTGAAATATGTGTGCACGCTAAGGAATCTAGAAGACCATTTAGATCTGTAGATAGAGATTTTGATCTGCTAGAACTTATACACAGTGATGTTTGTGATGGATGTAGACCCAGTAGGGGTGGAAGCAAATATTTTGTAACATTCATTGATGATCATTCGAAGTATTGTTATATTTATCTGATTAAGAATAAAGATGAAGTTTTGAATAAATTTAAGATTTATAAAGCTGAGGTTGAAAATCAATTGGATAAGAAAATTAAGATTTTAAGATCTGATTGAGGAGCTGAATATACATCAAATGAGATGACTGTTTTCTGTCAAGAATTTGGAATTGTACATCAAGTGACTGCACCTTATACACCTCAATCTAATGGAGTAGCTGAAAGGAAAAATAGAACTTTGATGGATATGGTAAATTCGATGATTATTAGTTCTGGTGCACCCGAGAACTTGTGGGGTGAAGCTTTGATGACTGCTTGTGTAATTCTAGGACAGTGATCCTAGAATCGTCGAGGGGGATGGGGCTTAGCCCACAATAGAAACTACCGGCGACGGCAACCCAACCTCTTGGAGGTTCAATGGGTAGAAACAAGTCGAATTGGTAGTTATGCGGAGCACTGCTTTTATATACTCATCCCTATGGCGACAGTGCTCATTTATGCAAGTGGATAGTAAAGGTTTTACCCTGAATGGTTCCGAGACCCTTGAGGCGGGGTGTGACCTTGCAGGCACCCTTATCGGACCTACTATATGTGTGTAGTCGTGAGGCCGCGACTGTGGGAAGAGGGCGGTTCCCTAAAAACACACATGAATCGATATGAGCGCATGGTCATAAAAGCGCTAACCCGCATAGAACCTAAACGACTGTACCATATGTACTGTTTGTGGAAATGCGATTCACCGGCTTTGGTTCAAGACGAAGTCCACCATTATGCCCTCGGATGTACATAGACCTGTACTAAGTGAAGGTTCAAACCCGAAAGGTACCTTCGTCGAATACGTGGTATAAGGGATCCAGCATCTGTTTTAGTTTTTGTATTTCGTTTATTTTATTTTGTATTTCGATTTTACAAGTTTTAAATCATGTGGGGATTGTTGGATTTTATATATTTTTTGGTGATTTTAAATTTGTGGTTTTTGGCCTTTGGGCTTTTCTAGGCGGCCCAATATCAATGGGTTTTGCCTGGGAGCCCAAACCCATTTCCCCTCTACATGTGATGTTTAGTCCCACATCGGAAACTCATCACATGTAGAGTGGGTATATTAATTTCCTCACTTGTGCATGTATTGGTTAGGAAGTGAGAGCAATGCTTCTCCAATACACACACCCGGGCCGGGCCGCGCGCGATCTTGACTTGGCCCATTTGACTTTTGCTTTTTGCATTTAAAGCCTTCTTGGGAACTTGCTTCTTGGGCTACCCAAGAGCCTCCCTTGGGAAGGGCCTTTGTGGGCTGCCCGAGAAAGCACCCGTTGGAGCTTGTCTCCTAAGGAGTTTTGGGCTCTTTAAAAGGAGAGCATGAGAGAGCTTGTGAGCTAAGAAGACATATACAGCATCTTCTCTTAAGCTACAATCTTTCTCCTCTCTAATTTACAAAAAAGTACACTAAAATTTACACAGTAATTTTTCTCTTTGAGTTTCTATTTTGTTGGATCTCTGAAAGACGTTGGATTCGCTACGCACCATTCCGGAGTCGTTGCCAACGGGGTGGATAGTGATCGTTGTATCGCTAGGGGTGATTGCCGGAGCCTCGCAAGTGGAGGGGCAATCTCGCTTCTAGAACCGTGCTCACGCACGCCTCGACATTCACAGACTTATCTAAACTTTAATTTATAGTATTTCGAGTTTAAATTTAATTTAAATTATTTTAAAAAAATTAATTTGAAAAGATAAATTTTTCCAACACCTCTCCCTCTGGTCTCTACATCAATCAGAGTGTTCAAGCAGATTTCCTACTTTCTGATATCTGTTTTTTCGTTTTTTTCTGAATGGTTGTTGGTATAAATAGCTAGACGAGTATTTTCACCGAACAAAAAAAAATGGAGTTTACATCAAGCAATTTCTGGATGTATTTTCACCGAACAAAACTGGGACAACTCGTTTGAGTGTATTATTGCAATTTTTTTTGTTCTTATTCAGGGACGAAGTTATGTTAAGGCAGAAAGTAGCCATGAACTTTCTCAAAATTTTAATATTATTTAATAATTTTAAATATTAATTTAATATTTTTTAAATGATAAATATTTTTTATATATCTTACTTGAAATGTATATTTTACATCTCATTCGTAAGGTTGAATTTTACTTGTCATTTTAAAATGACGAATAGATGAATGCCCATACTAGAATGAATGAGTATGATGTAAAATGTACAGCCTAAATAAGATGTACAGCCATGATATAAGTTTTTAATATTTACTTAATAATTTTTTGTACCAATATAATTTTTTTGTGTATATATTTTAAATAGATAAAAATATATTAACATACTCATACTTATAAAATATTTTGAAATACATTTTTTAACTCTAAATTTTTTATTTTATATTTTTTTTAATTTTTCACTAGTTAGCTTTTTATTTAATAAAGTAAAATATTACATTAAATTTAATAATTTTTTAATTTAATAATTATTAAATATTATAATTTTATTTATTAAAAATACTAAGAACTAGATAAATTAATATTAGATTTAGTAAATTTTATAATTATATGAATATAAAAATATAAACAAAATAATTAAAAAATAAACATCTATAAATTAAAAATTAATTTTAATATTTTAATATTAATGATTAAATTAATCATTTTTTAAAAAAAAATTAATTAAATAAAATTATATTTATAAACTAAAATTTTTATTTAAATATATTTTAGTACCTCGCAACATTAAATTCGAGCTTCGTCCTGTGCTTGTCCAGTGTGGCCGGGGAATGTATTGGAAACAAACAAGAAATTACTTCATCTGTACGTGGATTCATAAACAGTTCATCGAACAAGTGAATACTAAGCCGGTTGAAGTAAAAAAGAGAATTAGTTGTATTAGGGGTAAGTATAAATTTTGAAATAAGTTTGAAATAATATAAATTTGTGTTTGGTTGGGTATTAGGTTAGTACAGTTATAAAAAAAAAAAAATATTTGAAGTGATTAAAAAATAAGAGGAATAGAGAATTGACTTTTGTGTTAAATGACGAAAATACCCTTGCTTTTAGTTCAGTATTAAAATTGATAATTAAAGATTGTATTTTAACTTTTTAAATATAACAATTTCATATTTATTTTGCTTCTCATGTTTGACATACCACTTAGCATACATGTGTTGATTTTATTTATGCCATTCCAAATTTATTTTGCTTCTCTTGTTTGATATACCACATACCATACATGTGTTGATTTTATTTATGCCAATTATGTTATACCCTTTCATATTTATTGAGCACACCTGAATATTTTAGTTTCACATAAAAAAAATATAAATTAGTACGTACATTACCTACAGATGCGTCATTTTAAAAAAGTATTTAATCCCGCTCACACCGGTCGAGCGGACTTGGAGAACCCCCAAGGCAATATAGTTGCAAAAGAAGGTGGAAGCGGATCTCGCGCCCAAGCGTGGATGCGTACACAGAATTGGACCGAAACAATGGATGCATGTCAGTTATCGTTGCTGACTGAGGAACATACCTTAGGCAACAACGTTGATGAGTCTTTCACTAACCTTGCGTGGGTTAGGATTGTTAGCGAAATAAATAGTAGAAATAACATAAACCTAACCAAGGATCAAGTAAAGAATCGGCTGAAGGTTTTGAAGCGTATATTTACGTTGTACCACTGCTTGATAAACAAGAGCGGGTGGGGATGGGACTATGTCCTCAACATTCCCACGGCTGGCGATAGTGCTGATTGGGAGGCCGTGATTGCGGTAACGTGAATTCATTTCGTTTTCAACAAATTATTACCGCATAGATTCCTTATTACTTTTATAATATAACTAACCTATGTCCAAGAAAATCCCGCTTATGCCAAATGTAGTAATAAGTCATTTCCTCCGTATAAGGATTTTGAGTTCCTTACGGAGAAGACTACCGCAACCGGTAGATATGGCTTTTCTTCTATGATGCTGCCCACCACAATCATAGTTAGCTCCTCCTCATCATCTCCTGGTGAGGATGATACTATAATAGCTCCAAGATTGTCAGGATTATATCTCTTACCGACTCCATTTGAAGCAGGGTCATCTGGCCCATCTATGAATGATTTTATGAGAGGTACACACACGTCAAGGTCACCTAGCCCTCACCCTACAAACAAACCTACAAGTGGGTCTGGGAACAGCTCTGCAGGGAAAAGGCCTCGTTCCCCACTACCCGACACTACCCAACGAACAAACCGTTCGTCGACCGGTGGACGAAGAAAGAAAATTGAAGGCATCAGTGAAGCCGTGGCAGAGATGGTTCAGATTGGAAAAGATAAGTTAGATCTAGTACGACATATGTATCATAAGGAGTTTGAAGCTCGACGACCTGTTCCGAGCATCGAGGATTGTATGAGCCGAATCTATTCTCTGCCAGGACTCATAAGTGAACAGGTTTTGGCTGCCGGTGACGCTTTGAAAGAAGACAAAAATCGACAACTTTTTATGACAATGAGTGACGATCTTGCATTAAAGTGGGTTGAACGGCAGATAGCTAAAGAAAATATGATGTTTAGGCAATTTTTCCCGCGCATGTAGTGGAGTAATCCAATGTGGACATTTCTATAGTTCAGTGTAGTCCTTTCTTTCGTATGTTGGTTTAGTAACCGGTAAGATTAGTCTATGTGTAATTTCATTAGTTAAAAACTAACTTTGTAATATTTAGTCTCGCACTTTGAGTAGCTAACTACTGACTTTGTAATATTTAGTCTCGCACTTTGAGTAGCTAAAAACCTGACTTTGTAATATTTAGTATATACTTTGATTGGCTTAAACTAGACAATATTTGAATGTTTGTCGTCCATATCGATACAAGTTATATCATGTCTAGTTACTATGAAAGTTCGCTAAATTGCTACAATTTCGTTGCAGATATAATGGATGCTTCATTTTATCAAACTGTATTTTCTTCGACTTTTGTTGTAAATTTGTTGACTATATTAGATGATGATGATGACTATTGGGTGCAAGTCATAATCATGCTCTTTGACGAAGGATACATAAATGCATCTATTTAATTTGCAGACAACCATGTAGTGGAGTCATATAATGTGGACATTTATATATTTCAGTGTGGTTCTTTCCTCTGTAATTTGTTGCAGTAACCGGCCAGATGAATGTTTGAGCTACATATGTATAGATATTATATCATGTATGCTTACTATCAAACTTGGCTAAATCGCTTCAATTCCGTTGCAGCTTTAATGGATGATTCAATTTATCGAAGTGTATTTTCTTCTGCTTTTCGTGAAAATTTGTTGACTATATTAGATGATGATGATGACTATTGGGTGCAAGTCATAATCATGCTCATTGACGAAGGATACATAAATGCAACAAGTACAATAAGCAGACAACCATGTCGTACCCGTCCATTTACTGGGCATCACTTTATTTGTGATATTCTGAATGGTCATCCAGACCGGGGGTACAATCATTTTAGAACGACGACAATTACATTCATTGCTCTCCGCGATGACCTTGTCGGAAAGGACCTTTTAATTATCATACGGAATATGACTGTTGACGAATAGTTGGGGATTTTTCTATTTTGTATAGGACACGGTGTAACAAATATGGTGATCGCTGAAACTTTTCAACATTCGGGGAGAAACAATTAGTCGTCATTTTAACAATGTACTACGAGGCATTATTCAATTAAAAGATGAATACTTAACTTTGCCGCCAAGTAATTGTGTAGTGCATCCAAGAATTAGTAAAAATCTGAATTTCCATCCGTTCAAAGTAAGGGACAATAACTTTTCAGAAGTTAATTTGTACTTTACAATGCTCAATTTGTAATGTACTATTTTGTGACATTTACATATGTAGAATGCAATTGGGGCGGTAGATGGTAGGCATATTCCGGTGATTGTAGAAAGGTACAAACAACCACGATTTCGGTGTCGCAAAAGATTTACATCGCAAAATATGATGGCTGCTATTTCCTTTGATCATAACTTTTTTTTTTGTATGCACCGGTTGGGAAGGATCTGCCGCTAATATGCGAGTACTCAGATGGGCCTGTGAAAGTGGAGGTTTTACAGTTCCTAAAGGTATCATTTAAAAAGAAATATTTATTTAATTTTCTTCATTATTATTGGTTTAATTTATTTTTCAAAAGTTGTATACACTTCTGTTATATCTACAGGAAAATATTATCTGGTCGATTCCGGATACGCGAATACCGATAGATTTCTGGCGCCGTACAGAGGTGAGCGTTACCATCTGAGTCAATTTGATAGTAACACACGTGGTCGTATACATCGTTCTCCGCGGGACTTGTATAATCATCGGCACGCCCAATTAAGAAATGTGGTAGAGAAGACTTTTGAAATATTAAAGAAGCGATTCAAGATATTAAATATTGCTATACCGTTTCGTTATAGAGTGTAGTGTCTAATTGCTATGGCATGTTGTGTAATCCATAATTTTATTCAACGGCAATAAGAAAATGATAGATATTTTAACGAAGTGCTAGACCCATAGCCTCCAGAGGATGAAGTGGAAGTGACGACTACATTTTCTAGTACATCAGAGTCACGGCGGGGAGACGACATTCGCACACGTATTATCGAGCAATTGTGGAATAATAGAAGTTAGATAAATCATTGAAATAACTATAAGTTTGTAAAAGTTAGAATTAATGTTGTAATATTATGTTAGTCAGCTTGCTAAATAGTTTATTTTGTTTATATGTAATGTTAATTGGACTGTTAATTAAAAACTCGTGTTCTCCGTGTATGATCTAATTTGAATTATTATTGTGACGTGATATTCGATTTCTATGGTAGTACAGTTGTGAGATCGTTATTGTTTAATAATAATTTCAATCTCCATATCATGCACTCTTTTATAATATTCTATATTTAAGTATTGTATAAATATTGACTTATATTTTATATTAATTAAAAATCGCTATTTGATTATGTTATTGTCTGATAGTTGTTTTAATAGATTTTTGTGCAACCATTTTATTTAAAAATGTATTGCGCAACAGATTTTTAAAAATAAAATTATAAATTTTTAGTATATAATGTCATTTTTTTAATATTATTATTGAATTTTAAAATTTTATTTTGCAGAATACTAATATTTTAATTTTTAGATAATATTAATAATTTTTAGAATAATAAAAATTAAATATAATTTTATATAACATCTAATTTATTAAATAATATATATAAAATTTATTATATTTAAAAAATTATAATATAATCTTTAATTATCCATTTTAAATTTTAATTAAAAATAAAAATATTTTCGTCGTTTAATATAAAAGTAAAAAAATACCACTGAGAAAATCAACAACAACAACCAAAAAGAGCAAAAAAAGCAAAGGGTACCTTCCAAACCCAATCAATGGCTCTTCTTACAGAGGGGTCCAATGCCCCACTGAGAATCCGACTCACATAGTCCCTCTCAACAAGGAGACCCACGCATTCATCGGATTGCAGGGGGAAATCCATGAAAATCGCTCCTTTCCAAAGAACCCAACCATGGCCATGGCCGTGGGCGTTCTCCACCTCCTCATCATCAAAACCCAAGATGCTTTTGTTGTCCTCCGCGCACAGAAGGATAGATGCTGCGGAGTCAAACATCGAAGGCTTTGTTCCCTTCAAAGTTTAGGGTTTTAGAGAGAAAGGCCCAGTTTTTTTCTTCTTCCTTTTTGTTTTACCTCCTCCTCCTCACCTCCTCCTTTTCCCTTTCAAATGGGGCTCCTCCTCATAGAGAGAGAGAGAGAGAGTGAGGAACAATAATGGATAATGTAGGGAACCCTTCTTTGTTATTGGGTTGAGGTGGAGAGAGAGAGAGAGAGAGACACGGCGGGGAGACGACATTCGCACACGTATTATCGAGCAATTGTGGAATAATAGAAGTTAGATAAATCATTGAAAATAACTATAAGTTTGTAAAAGTTAGAATTAATGTTGTAATATTATGTTAGTCAGCTTGCTAAATAGTTTATTTTGTTTATATGTAATGTTAATTGGACTGTTAATTAAAAACTCGTGTTCTCCGTGTATGATCTAATTTGAATTATTATTGTGACGTGATATTTCGATTTCTATGGTAGTACAGTTGTGAGATCGTTATTGTTTAATAATAATTTCAATCTCATATCATGCACTCTTTTATAATATTTCTATTTAAGTATTGTATAAATATTGACTTATATTTTATATAATTAAAAATCGCTATTTGATTATGTTATTGTCTGATAGTTGTTTTAATAGATTTTTGTGCAACCATTTTATTTAAAAATGTATTGCGCAAGATTTTTTAAAAAAAAATTATAAATTTTTAGTATATAATGTTCATTTTTTTAATATTATTATTGATTTTTAAAATTTTATTTGCAGAATACAAATATTTTAATTTTTAGATAATATTAATAATTTTTCGAATCAATAAAAATTAAATATAATTTTATATCACATCTAATTTATTAAATAATATATATAAATTTATTATATTTAAAAAATTATAATATAATCTTTAATTATCCATTTTAAATTTTAATTAAAAATAAAAATATTTTCGTCGTTTAATATAAAAGTCAAAAAAATACCACTGGAAAATCAACAACAACAACCAAAAGAGCAAAAAATAAGAAAGGCGTACCTTCCAACCAATCACATGGCTCTTCTTACAGAGGGGTCCAATGCC
>CM054941.1:4357854-4394552 GCA_029168755.2 Tillandsia fasciculata | reverse complement strand
CTTTGCTGCCGCGACTGCGATCTCTGTTGATGCGAATGCTGTTGCTGCTGATGTGCGGTGGCCTCTGGGATCCACCAGGCCCCGCCGCTCAAAACGCCCGCGGCCGGAAAACTGAGGCCGTGGCGGTCGTGGCGGCTCTCCACGAACTGGCCTGCCCCCGTCGTCCTGCGCTGGTCGCTTTCTGTCAGCGAACTCTGAGTGACTAAGCCCCCACGTCTGGCGACGACGTGGTCTCCCCTCTCAACCCACTGTGCATGCTCTGCTGCCTCCTCCAAGGTCTGTAGCCTTGAGCATGCACCACGTATAGATCTCTGGGCGCAGGCCCGACTCAAAGAGCTCCACCTGGTGAGGTCCGTCCCTGGCGACATAAGGTACGCAGTTGAGCAACCGCGTGAACTCCTGAAAGTAGTCCAATGCTGTCCGGTTGCCTTGCTGGAGATTCTTCAAATCATCTTCCAGCTTTTTCTTCACACTCGTGGAGAAGAACGTACGTATCCAAATCATTTCTTCTTGAACTCTGACCAGGGTAGCTGTCGAGTGATCTGAAATTCCAGGGGCTCCACCCGACGCCACCATGCATCAGCATCCCCGTCTAAGCAGTGTACAGCCATATGTACCCTGTACTTCGGGTCAATGAAGAAGTCCCGAAATAACTTCTCCATTGAGGAAAGCCAAGTCCCGATCTCCCAAGGCTGAGTATTTTCCGCCCTGAAAACCTGGGCGGTCCCCGCTTACAGAACTGAGTAAGTTTGTCAGCAAACTCCTGCTCCTCTGCAGGAGTCAATGGCCGGATTGCTCCCTGAGCAACAGGGAATGCCGGGGTCACTGGTACAACTGGGGGATTCACGGCAGGGGAAGAAGGTACGGGAGAATTCTCCGAGGGTGCTACAACAGGCTGCGCCCTCTGTTCTAACATCTGCGTCAGCCGGCTCATGGCCTCCTCCTGACGCCGAACAGCTTCAGACATCTGGGCCATCTGAGCCTGCAGCTCTTGCACCTCACTCTGCTGGCCCTGCTCGGACTCCTCCTGATCGGGTTCAGGGGAATCAGGCTGAGAACGCGTCAACATTCTACGTCGCGGAGGCATCCTACCACAAGAAACCAACTCAGTATCATCACCCCACACGACCCAATCTTAGCGAAAGTCAAAGACATTCTCCTATTTCTGTGACTTTATGTTGTCTGCAGCCAACATAACTGTCCACCAGAAATTTGGGTAAGTCGATCCTTCTTACTTTACTGGAAGAGTCAAATAAGTAAATCAACGACTTTCGCAAAATGTCACGTCTCTCATACCCTATTATCCTAGGGTCTGCCAAAAGCCTAGGGTTTCCTAAGTCCCAACTGACCTATCCCTAAGCTCTGATACCAACTTTAATCTGTCACGCCCCGGAACCCGGGCTCGTCTACAGATCCGCCGTGCACACGGGATTTCCGCGTACACGAAGCGCTGGTAACCTGCTCCGATATAATATGAACAATAAAAGAGCATAATATCGAGCTGAATAGAAGAACCACATAGTATTTCAGACTGGAAATACAAATACAACTGTAATAAGTACAATAATCTCCCAGCTCACCAAAATAGTACATCCAGCTGGCGGAAGCCAGACCCAAAATAAAAGGAGAATATCACAGTCTGAGTGGAGGTGCAATATCTGTCTAATAGCTCTCAGCCTCACAGAGATCTATCTATTCAGCGATCCCCTTACCTTTATCAGCTGCCGATGGCCTAGCGGCTCCCGCAGACGACTCTGCAAAAGAAGAAGAAAGAGAGAAAAAAACAATGGGGGTGAGAACTACCAGATAAACCAGTAGCCTCCCCTAGTGGGTAAAACCTCAACTCTGACGCACCCACTAGGACTACTAGAGGCAACAGGAAAGAACAGTGGTAAGCTATAAAGATGCTGAAAGAAGGAAACTACCACCACTATGCCTCTAAATGCCATGCAGCAGAAATGACTGAATGCAACAATACCAAACATGCCTGTCTGAAATAACTCAATCTGGTGTCACTAGTAAAACTGGTACTGCCTGCTGTGCCTTGCCAAATCGGGTATGCTGGCCAACGCCGATCCCGATAGGGGATAGTTGCCAAATCGGGTATGCATCACCGATAGGGGATAGGAGTCTCGGGACTCTAAGCATGTTGCAACACACTCCGGAGTGGCACTCGAGGGGAGCGACCCACACGAGTAAAATATCTCAGTAATAAGTATCAGAAGTGCCATAAAACAGCAGGACTGGATCATGACTATGATCAAAGTGGGAAAACCATCCACTAGGAAAACCGATCCCCAACTGATGCAATAAATAAACCAAACTCAACCCCAATCTGATGCAAGGATAAACATCTGGTCAACCCGCCTACTGTCCGCGGTCACCGCAATACCCCACAAGTCCACAATCTAGCACAACCTTGGCTACACTATCCCAAACCCCTGCTCACACTTGAGCAACAACATATGAATGCAAAGGACAACAATGAAACATGTTCAAATCCCAATATGATAGTGTAGCAATGAATAGTGGCCTTACCTGATGTCCGGGCATGCATGCAACTGTCTTTATTTTTAAAAGTTGTAAAATAGTGTCAAAGGTTTAAAACAATTGATTTACTGAATAAAAGTCATTTGCATGCGAGATCATAGCCTTTGTCTCAATCACAGTGTCCCAATATAAGTCATCATATCTTTGTGGGGTTATATTAAATTTTAGGGGAGTTTGTCCCAGCGGTCCTTGTCATTTGTCATATTAATTTGTCCCAATGGTTCTCATTAATTGTCCTGTTAGTTGTCCTGTTAGTAGTCCTGTTAGTAGTCCTGTTAGTTGTCCCAATGGTTCTCATTAATTGTCATATTTTAGGGGATTTCTAGTAATCCCAGTGAGCTTGTCAAAAATGAGGTAAGCAACAACCGCCCACCTCGAACAGCTCAAACAACACCCCAGGTAGTCTCCTGGTTGTCCACAGTCCTCAATCCTGCAAATCAACGCTCCCGGTATAAATACAAATCCCAAAAAGTACAATATTTGCTGTTTTTCAGACAGCACGGGAAAAGAGGAATTTTTCACCTCTAAAATGAGCTCCTAAAATCCCAGAAAAATCACGGTTGCGTTCCTCGCGAAGAGTAGATCAAAATCGACTCTTTGAAACGCCTCGATCTGATGCTCCTACGCAAGATAAAAATCGGAGAAGTCGGTGCTGTCCAAAAATTACCACAGTAAAAAGGGGGGTCAAAGAGGACTCGGGAATCGTGCCAAAAGTACGAAACGGAGCAAAATGATCAACACGGAAATCGAAGCCCTACCTCTTACGGTCGCGCTGCCGCAAAAATCGTCCAAAAATTCCACCCGGTTAGCCCGCAGTGAATTTTCGACGGAACTGCGACGGGAAATGGGCCTAAAAAGAAAATCGTCGCAGTGCGCCGCGTCGCAGATATCTCACTATCTGTAACTCCTAAAATTCTGAGATTTTAGAGAGAGAGAGAGAGAGAGAGAGAGGAAAAACTTTCGTATAGAACACTTTCTCTGATTCTCTCTCTAAGGCTCGCAATCCGAGGTGCAAAGAGAGGGGGTGGGGGACCTCTTATATAGTGGGCCAAAAGGGAATATTCCCACACGGGATCCGATCCGAACAGGAAACACCAAATTGACCAACCAGAACGCGCCACGTGTCCACAAACAGGAAACAGCCGGTGCAAGCCCACTCAGATTTCGCCACGTGTCCACGTGGTGCACATGGCCGGTCCGCGCTCCGGGTCTTCCGGAAAATGTCGGCCAACGGGGTGCTGCCACGTGTCACCTTCCCACGTGCTTCTAGAAGCCGGCCAGCCAATGGGAGCTGCCACGTGGCACGGGGGGGTATTCGGTGCTCCCGGTGCACGCCTGGCCCATGGACCGCGCACCCGAGCCCCCTGCCCGCGCCTGCCCGCGCGCCCGCGCTCCTCCGCGCTCCGCCGCTGCCCCGCCGCTGCGCCGCTGCCCGCCGCCGTGCGCCGCCGCCCGCCGGTCGCCGCCGGCCGCCGGAACAGTAATTCCGGCATTAACAGTAACATTGTGCCGAAAAATTAAAGTAATATACCATTTCGACCGTTTTCGCGCGCTGAGTCCAAATACGACGTCCGTTTCGCCAAATTCTCATCCGAAATTTTGCCGAAAGCTCCCGAAAAATTCCATTTGCTCTGATTTTCGCGCAGAGTCTATATTAAATGTCCAATTTTGATTCTACAAGCTCTGTTTCACCGAATAAGCTCCATAGTCACTGTTTAATGTTGCACAGTACCTGCGGGAGTCCGGATCATCACACCCAGTGATAACAATATCATCAACATACACCAAAAGAAGAACAACTCCAGTAGTTGATTTTCGAAGAAACAATGAAGAGTCATATTGGCTTTGGACAAGCTTAAACTGAAGCAAAATAGAGCGAAACTTTTCAAACCACGCTCGAGGAGCTTGTTTTAAGCCATATAATGAACGATTCAATTTGCAAACTTCCATAGTAGAAGAGGAAAACAAACCAGGAGGAGGTGTCATGTATATATCTTCATTGAGATCACCATGGAGAAAAGCATTTTTGACATCCAACTGTTGAAGCGGCCAGCCCTGTGAGGCGGCAATAGCAAGAACTGTACGGACCGTAGTCATTTTGACTACAGGAGCAAATGTTTCATGATAGTTTATCCCATACTCTTGTCGGTTGCCTAAGGCAACCAATCTTGCTTTATAGCGATCGAGGGATCCTTCAGAGCGAAGCTTTATTGAATAAACCCATTTACAACCAATGGGCTTAACATGAGGCGGACATTTAACAATGTCCCAAGTCTGATTATCCTGAAGAGCACGAAATTCCTCCTGCATTGCCCGCTGCCAACACTCATGCTTCACTACTTCTGAGTAAGAAGATGGAACCGAATGGAGGACAAAGCAGCAGAAAATGATGTATGATAAGAGTCATACCGAGGAGGAGGACGAGAAACTCGGGTAGATCGCCTCGGTAAAGGTGGGGCAGGAGCAGATGACGGATCTGGCTCTGGAATGGGCTGCAGTGCACGACGTCGAGTGTAGACAACTCCAGGTTTGAACCGGTCAATAGAAGAAGACGTGTTATCAAAAGTAGGAAGAATAGCGACTTCAGGGGATGAGCTAACATGAGTTGGAAAGAAATGTTGACTTTCAAAGAAAACAACATTTCGAGAAAACACGAAGCTCTTTTAAAGAAGGATCATAGCAAACAAACCCCTTATGATTAGTACTATATCCCAAAAAAAGCACATTTCACAGATTGAGCAGAAAGCTTATGGCCTTCATGAGGAGGCAAATGAACAAAACACACACAACCAAAAGTATGCAAATGTTGATAGGGAGGATGCTGATGATGAAGACGAAAATAAGGAGAGTCAAGATCAAGAGTTCGAGAAGGTAGTCGATTAATAAGATAAACTGCTGTAGATAATGCTTCTACCCAAAAAATAGGTGGAACAGAAGATTCGAGTAATAATGTCCGAGCCACCTCTAAGAAATGACGGTTCTTTCGTTCGGCCACACCATTTTGTTGAGGCGTATATGGACATGAACGCTGTGACAAAATGCCTTTTTGATTCAGAAAATCATGAAATGCATTAGTCATGTATTCTCCACCAGAATCAGATCGAAGAATCTTAACAGTGGCAGAATTTCGACATACACTAGGAAGGATTTAAAAGTCAAAAAAACTTCAGATTTAAAACGGAGAAAATAAATCCAAGTAAACCGACTATAGTCATCAATAAATTTTACAAAATATTTATACTGACCATGAGAAATAACAGGTGCAATTCCCCACACATCAGTATGAATAATATCAAAACAATTTTTCGCATGACTACCAGCAATAGAAAATGGAAGCAGTTTACTTTTTCCTAACTTACAAGTAGAACAATCAAAGGAAGCACGAGAAGAATAAAATTTATCTTTATTGCCCAATAAACCAGAAGTCAATAAATAAGACAAAATATCAGAATTGGGGTGTCCCAAACGTTTATGCCACCTTTCACTTTTATTGATAATAGTAGAAGAAGTCAAAGCAACATGATTAGGAATGGAAAGTTGGAGTGGAAACAGTCGTCCTACTTTAGGCCCCTTCGCAATCACCGTCGCCGACGCCTGATCCTGCACATAACAACCACCATGAGAAAAATGTACATTACTAATTGTCCAACTGATAGAAGATTATTAGAGAGTCCAGGTGATACAAAAGCATTGTTGAGAGTTGGAGTAATATCTCCTACAGCAGTAATAGGTAAGGTGTGTCCATTTGCAACCCGTGTTACGGCATTTTGGTGTTGGCATATTTCGTGAGTCAAGTCAGTGAGTTGAGTCGGAGTCTTAAAGGGATCAAATTGTCAATCAGCAATCAAAGACTTAGAGAAGATTCAACAAGAGCTCAAGTTGGCACTCAGTGTTTTGAGTCTTGAAGATTGAAGGTGAAGAATTGTGGATCAATTACATCAATCTCAAGAAGAAAGTATTCAAAAGGATCAGGTATGTTTAACTAAATAATTTTGGTGATCCGAATACTTTCTTATAGTGTAGAAACACTTGGAAGAATTTTTTATTGCATAAAAATCAAAAACTGGACATGGGACATGTTCAGGATCCGGATCAGACAGTCCAATCCGGATCCCGAAGGGTGCTTGTTCATTGGCAAATCCGATCCGGATCAAAGGCCAATTCCGATCCGGATCCCGAACATGGGATTTTGCTGAATTCATGAACGATCCGGATCGGGCCTTGCAATCCGGATCCCGAACCCTTGTTTTTCTGGAATTGTCAATCACGTTACGACGATCCGGATCGCAGTAAATCCGATCCGGATCGCCGTCCTGAAAATTTCCAGATAAGGTAAGTTTTTGATTCTTATCTCTTTCCAAAGGTTTCTAAACTATAAATAGACACTTAGGGTTTCTCAAGAACGTGGGACAATACCGAAAACACTTGAGAGCAACCCTAGAGGCTAGGTTTTTATCGTTCTTCTTTTTAGCCTCTTTTAGGTCAATTCGACGGTTCTTCCAAGATCTATCTTTTGTCGAATTGATCTAATCTTTGCTTAGAGATTTCTTTCTACGGTTCTTCAATGATAATCTAAGCAAAGGATCACCATCGAAGCCTATATTCTTATCGGCTGAGTTTGCGTCGTGGATTCGACGTGGCATCGTGGATTCGGTGTGTTGAAGGCGTTTCGTGGATTCGAAACGTGTGCTCGTGGATTCGAGTGGCGTTCGTGGATTCGAACGTGTGCAGTGGACGTGCAATCGGTGGAGCGCAAGGTCCGAAGAAGTTGAAGGAGGGGTTTGAGTCCGTGGAGTCGGTAATCACCTTGTTATTCTTCTTTTCTTAGTGGATTGTTATTGCGTGTTGGTCCCGTGGTTTTTCTCCTGGATTGGAGTTTCCACGTAAATCTCGGTGTGTATTTTTATTTTCCGCATTGGTTTTTATTTTGCACTGAGATTTGATTTTTAAATATTACACCTATTCACCCCCCTCTAGGTGTTTGATAGTACCTATTTAGATCCTTGTGGATCCTTAATTAAAACCTACAATTGGTATCAGAGCGGGTTTTAGGTTTATCTATCATGTCGGGTGAAAGTGGTAATATTTTTAGACCTCCTCTTTTTGATGGGACCAATTATGCATATTGGAAAGTGCGGATGAGAGCTTTTCTCATCTCAATTGATGAGCGTGTTTGGCAAACCGTGGAATACGGTTGGGTGCATCCTGTTGAGGAAGTAGGAAATTCTACTACCCCAAAACCTCGCTCTAGATGGTCCAAAGAGGAAATCGAAAGATCTTCTTACAATGGGAAAGGTATGAACGCTTTATATAATTCTCTTTCCTCGACTGAGTTTACAAGAATTTCCGCGTGTGAAACCGCGAAGGAAATTTGGGATATTCTCAAAATTACACATGAGGGTACTAATCTTGTAAAAATTCAAAAGCTCCAGATGCTTACAAGTCAATTTGACTCTATTCATATGGAAGAGCATGAATTGTTTACAGATTATTACACTAGACTTCAAGATGTAATTAATACATGTGCTAATTTAGGAGAAAAGATCCCGGAGTCGAAAATTGTAAGAAAGATTCTTCGGACTCTTCCGGAACGGTTTAGGGCAAAGGTTACCGCCATTGAAACCGTTAGTCATCCGGATGAGATGAGTGTAGAGGAATTAGTAGGTGCTTTGCAAACTTATGAGATGACTTTTCCTACTAATCAAATTTCTTCCAAGTCTTCTTCTAAGCTTACAGGTATTGCATTCAAATCAACAAAGGAAGAAGATAGCGAATCAAGTTCCGACGATGAAATCTCTTTTGCCGATTTTGAAGAACAATTGGCGCGGATCACAAAGAAATTTCGTCGGAAATTTTGGAAGAATCGAACCGATGGATCTTCATCCACGAAACCATCTAAAGGATCATCGGGTTCTAAATCCTCTAAACTCAAAGGCGTTGCAAAACCTTCTAAAGAAAAAGAAAAAGATGATTTCGAAGGGGAAATCCGATGTTATCGATGCAAAGGCTACGGCCATATTTCAACGGATTGTCCTTCTAAGAAATCATACAAAAAGAAGGCTTTGCAAGCAAAAACTTGGGACGATTCTAGTTTCGATGAATCGACCTCAAGTGAAGAGGAAAAAGAAAAATTTGTTGCTTTTCATGCCTCTCAAATTCCCTCTTCTAATTTGTGCTTATCATCTTTAGTCACTGACTCTATTCCTTTGATTTTGCATGAAACATCAACATCCGGAGGAGAGTCATCAAGTGAGGGGGAGTCGGACGAAGAAGAACTCGTTGAGGCATACCAACAACTTCTTGCGGAATCAAAGAAGATGGCCAAGCATATCAAGAAGTTGAGGAAGCAACGACTTGAGGTTCAAGACGAGAATCAAGCTTTAAAGATCAAACTTCATGATCTCGAGGAGGAACAAGGACGTTTATTGGATAACAATAAAATCCTCCAAGAAAAGTTAAACCAATCGGAGACAAACGCAAAATCATATATGGACAAGATTGGTTTTCTTGAAAAGCAGTTTGAAGAGATTCATGTCACCAACCAAGCTTTGACCAAGCAAGTTCATGAACTCAAATCCGACATACAAAGGCTTTCAACCGGTTCCAAGAAACTAGATTGTATGTCCGGATTAGGTCAAACAAGCAAGGTTGGTTTGGGATTTAAAAAGAACCAAACTGTGCAGGCTTCAAGTTCCACAATGAAATTGAAAGGAAGAACTTGTCACCTATGTGGACTTGAAGGACATTTGGTGAAGAATTGCCCGAAAAAGAGAAAGAAAAATCCTTCGGCAACTTCATCTACGGAGCGGACTCAACGGAATCAAAAGACACATCAAGTCAAAGGAGTTCACTCAACCCACCAAAGGTCCGAGCCACAACATCAATCATACAAGTGGATTATTGCGAGGCAAAGACCTAAGGTGGATCAACAGTCAAAGCGGACAACCCCCGGCCACAACGAATCAAGACAACCCAAAATCCAGCGATTTTGGATTCGGAAAGGTGATATCTTTCCTTGTCTTAAGTTCTAAATAGCTTATGACTGTATGTAATGCTTTGATTGGTTTTCCCTTCATATTTTTCTTAATCTTTGCATTACATGTTTTTCAATGCTCTTTGTTTTTATACTTTGTTTTTGAACAAAAGGGTTTTTATTGAACAAGTGCATTGAATAAAAAGGGCTTCACGTTCATTCACTCCAAATTAATTTTATATGGATTATCAACTTTACTCCATAATCATAATCTTGAAGATACTTCATTATAGGAGTTTTTGATAGTTATAAGCATCAAATTTTAGAAATCATGTGTGATCTTTAGATGCTTAATCTATCTCGGTTGTGTGAATTCTTTGTGACAACACAAGTGCTATAAACATTTCTAAAAATCCTGTGTTGCACTTAAGAACAAAACACATTGAACTTAGATATCATTTTCTTAGAGAGCTAGTTGAATCAAATTTTCTTCAACTTTCATATATTTCAACTGAGGATCAATTAGCTGATATTTTAACAAAACCTTTGGATCAAAAACGATTTATTCATTTGCGTAAGCAATTGGAATGCTTTCCTTGAAATAATCTCTTTTTGAAACCAATCCTTAGGTTAGGTTTTGTTTTTGTGTTTTTGTTCTTCATCTATGTTTTGTACATAGGACATTAATTGAGCATTGGTTATATTGACTTTAATTGCATCTTTTCACACATTTAGAAATTTATTATGCTTTTGACATCATAATATTTCGATGTTGAAATGATCATTTATGTTAATTAATTCATCTTTTAAGTGATCAAAGTCAATTTCTCTCTCAATGATCTCTTGGTATAGTCATTATCTTATTTGACTATTTAGTCGAGTATGAATGCGGGATCAATTTTTGGTTGAATACCTTATATATTAAATAATTGATAGCCAATTGAGGGGGAGTCAAAGAAAAGTAAAATGCTCAAAAGATGTGGAAAGAGTTACATCCCAATGAGGAGTGTGAAAACTACCACCACATGGAGGAAAAAGATACCCCATGTATGCCAAGCAAAGTTTTTTTTTAAAAAAATGATGATGAAATGCATGTTGAAATACTTGACTCTGTCAAATTTCAAGGTTGGTATAAGGTGGGATTTTTAACGAAAGATGCTCAAAGAGCCACTCTCTTCAACAGATTGTCTAGATATATTATCTAACTTATCTGGGATTTCAAACATCTATTGATCTTGGTATTTCATTTTCTTTACCAAATTGATGATTTGATAAAGGCATTACGCATAAGATCATGTTAGATGTGATTGAAGTTGTTCAACTTTAAGGATTTTAATTTTCATAAATTTTCGTTTCATTTTTGAGTATTTTTGATAGATTTGGTATAATCTATTTCTTGTTGCATGAAACGATTACTTTTGTTTAAAGTTGATGCGCTAAAGTGCTTACATACTTTTTCTGGTTTTTATGGAATTTTTCTAAATTATTCTGATGAAAGAAATTTGGATCATATACCTCAATCTCAAGAAAGGGTAGAATTCAAGATTGATGTCATTTGGAAATCTCCGTAAGTCATCTTTGTAAATCCGTTACATCTTGATAGAGTTTGGATCTCAAGATTATTTTTGATGACTTGTGTTTGATGAATATAACATGAAAAACTGTTTATAATGTTTTATCTTTGTTTTTCATGATTTAGGAGTAAATCTTTTTAATTTTGTGAAATTAATTGGATTGAATGACATCTGTGTGAATTCATTGTTTAAAGCACTTAAATTGATTTCTTGATGGAATACAAATCGGTATTTGAAAAGATTCTAAAATCTGGATTTGTTTCAAGAAATTATTTGATTTTTGCTTTCTGGTACCGGTACGCAATCTGCATTTTTGTTATATACCGGAACTGAGCTTTTATCTCTCTTTCTCTATGAACTAATGTTGTTAGTGATTTCCTTTTGTCTAGTATGTTCACTGTTTGACAATTTGTGACAAAAAGGGGGAGAACAGAAATAATGATCGTATCACAAAGGGGGAGAACATAAAAATGCTCAAGACAGGGGGAGAACATGGAGAACATGGAGAACATGTTAGAGATGCTCAAGATAGGGGGAGATAAAGAAAAGATTGAAAGAGCCGAAAAACAAAAGAACCAAAAGGACGAATCAAATGTAGGATTTTAATTTCTAACGACTAACGTTTGATTTTGTTTGGAGTTTTGTTTTGCAGGAATTACATCACTTTAAGACTCCAAGTCCTAAGTCATAGAGTATGTTCTAGGACTGTTTGGTTCAAATGTAATTTTGTATTTATTGGATCTTTCACGCAAAGAAAATCAATATTTTGGTGATAACATTGAATTTTGATTTTTTGGTTTAAGATGAGTGACTTGAGCGTTTTTATGTATTTTTGGGTTTTGTCACGAAATTGCCAAAGGGGGAGATTGTTACGGCATTTTGGTGTTGGCATATTTCGTGAGTCAAGTCAGTGAGTTGAGTCGGAGTCTTAAAGGGATCAAATTGTCAATCAGCAATCAAAGACTTAGAGAAGATTCAACAAGAGCTCAAGTTGGCACTCAGTGTTTTGAGTCTTGAAGATTGAAGGTGAAGAATTGAGGATCAATTACATCAATCTCAAGAAGAAAGTATTCAAAAGGATCAGGTATGTTTAACTAAATAATTTTGGTGATCCGAATACTTTCTTATAGTGTAGAAACACTTGGAAGAATTTTTTATTGCATAAAAATCAAAAACTGGACATGGGACATGTTCAGGATCCGGATCAGACAATCCAATCCGGATCCCGAAGGGTGCTTGTTCATTGGCAAATCCAATCCGGATCAAAGGCCAATTCCGATCCGGATCCCGAACATGGGATTTTGCTGAAATTCATGAACGATCCGGATCGGGCACTTCAATCCGGATCCCGAACCCTTGTTTTTCTGGAATTGTCTATCACGTTACGACGATCCGGATCGCAGTAAATCCGATCCGGATCGC
This sequence comes from Tillandsia fasciculata, assembly GCA_029168755.2. NCBI lineage: Eukaryota > Viridiplantae > Streptophyta > Magnoliopsida > Poales > Bromeliaceae > Tillandsia > Tillandsia fasciculata. The sequence goes on along the minus strand of CM054941.1, from coordinate 4,382,033 downwards.
CGTCCTGAAAATTTCCAGATAAGGTAAGTTTTTGATTCTTATCTCTTTCCAAAGGTTTCTAACCTATAAATAGACACTTAGGGTTTCTCAAGAACGTGGGACAATACCGAAAACACTTGAGAGCAACCCTAGAGGCTAGGTTTTTATCGTTCTTCTTTATAGCCTCTTTTAGGTCAATTCGACGGTTCTTCCAAGATCTATCTTTTGTCGAATTGATCTAATCTTTGCTTAGAGATTTCTTTCTACGGTTCTTCAATGATAATCTAAGCAAAGGATCACCATCGAAGCCTATATTCTTATCGGCTGAGTTTGCGTCGTGGATTCGACGTGGCATCGTGGATTCGGTGTGTTGAAGGCGTTTCGTGGATTCGAAACGTGTGCTCGTGGATTCGAGTGGCGTTCGTGGATTCGAACGTGTGCAGTGGACGTGCAATCGGTGAGCGCAAGGTCCGAAGAAGTTGAAGGAGGGGTTTGAGTCCGTGGAGTCGGTAATCACCTTGTTATTCTTCTTTTCTTAGTGGATTGTTATTGCGTGTTGGTCCCGTGGTTTTTCTCCTGGATTGGAGTTTCCACGTATATCTCGGTGTGCTATTTTTATTTCCGCATTGGTTTTTATTTTGCACTGAGATTTGATTTTTAAATATTACACCTATTCACCCCCCTCTAGGTGTTTGATAGTACCTATTTAGATCCTTGTGGATCCTTATATTAAAAACCAACAACCCGGACATGTTCTGAACCACGATATGCGCGGACATTTTTAAGCAAAGCCACCGAGCCAGTCATATGATTTGATGCGGCAGAATCAATAAGCCAAGATTTAGATGGAGAATTACCATTACCGTTACCGTGAAGTCCTAGAGCTGAAAAGGCCGAAATAATCATTTGTTGCACCATTTCAGGAGTGAGGACTGTTTGCTCAGCACTGTGATTGACTGCTGTTGAGGTTCCAGCTGGAATTTGACCTGTAAAAGGATTAGTAGTAGAAGTTTGAAATGCAGTCTGACGATTTTGGGGCCAAATTGAACATTCTTTGATGATATGTCCAGACTTTTTGCAGTAATTGTAAAATTTCTTAGCACAATTTGCAGCAATGTGACCATAATTATTGCAACTAAAGCACTGAACTTTACTCATATCCCTGCCTTTGCCTTTTCCTTGAGCCACAAATGCCATAGGTGTTGTAGTCAACCTTTCTTGTTCCAGAGTGGCTTGGGTAAAAAGACGTTGTTCTTCACGAAGTAATTCACCAAAACATATATCCAATGAAGGAGGAGGATGACGACTCATCAGATTAGAACGAACGTTCTCAAAATCTGATCGCAATTTCATCAAAAATTGATCGCGCTTGCTAACCTCATAAACAGCAATTACATCATTGAGAGAATCTTTCGACACGGTAATACAAACAATATCAAAAAATTCAGTCCATAATTGTTGAAAACCGAAAAAATAATCTTGAATAGATAATCCTCCCTGAGTGTAATTTGCAATCTCGCACTCCAATTGAAACCTTCTTGCAGAATGTGTTTGATTGTAAACTCTTTTTAAATATGCCCACATGTCTTTAGCAGTTTTATATGGACGTAAATTAAGAATAATTTGAGAATCACATGACCCAATAATCCAAGACATCACCCTAGCATCTTTGACTTTCCATTGAGACAATTGTGTGGCATCCGTAGGAGCTGGAACAGTGCTATCAATATGTCCCCATAACTCCTTTCCAGTGACAAACAATTGAAATTGAAACTCTCATGCGGTATAATTTTTTCTGGTAAACTTAACACAAAATTTAGAAGTGCTACTCGCCATAAGAATAGTTCGCACCAAGAAAAAAAAAATCACCAAAGAAAGCTAAAATTTTACCGAAATCGTGAGCTATCTTTCCACGCCAAATTCCAAAACGTAAAGGTACTGCACCCGTGCACAGATCTGCCACCACTTCGCTGCGGCTCACTGTTTGTTTCAGAATCTCTGATCCAAAGAGAGTAGCAAAACAATCCAAACAAACCAAAAAAAAACTTCTAAAACCAGGGCTCCGATACCATGATAGAATATTGATTGAAAAAGATGATCGTCTCTTCTTTTCTTCTTATTCAATTTATAGGCCCATATACAATGCTCATCTCTTTCCTTTTACAGCCGTGCAATCTAATTAAAGAAATATAATGAATATGAAAATATACAATTACAATGAATATGAAAACTAATAAACTATACAAATTAAATATGAGCTTTATATGGTAATAAGCTATATGTGGTAACAGTTTTCCGTCTAGGTTCGTCCCCTCATTCATCGCGCCAGAGTGTGATTCTCGGCGCTTTCCAGCGCTGGGCGTTGCTTGCCTTTCCGGGCTAATTGCGGGATTTATGCCCTAATCTTGCACCACTCCGTTCAATATCTTTCCTTCTGTAACTTCAAACAGCTGAGGATTGACCTTGATTTCGCCTCTTCCGTTGCTTGACTGAGGCGGTCTTGTATCTGTCTTCGGCCGAGAGACGGTCTTGAATGGGACGATAATCCTCCTGTTGACCGCTTTTTCTATTTGCTGACGCTTTCAGCCGATAGTATTCGTTGCGTCTTGCGCCTTTACTGTCATGCGCCCAAGACCAGCATGAAACAAAAACGTGGGTCTCCCCTTCTTCGGTTTAATCAATCGAAAGTGGATTCCGACTCCGCCTGTCTGATCGGGTCAGTTCGATGTCTGGTGGCAACCGAAGTTAGTCCTAGACGAAGCATTGGTCCTCTTCATCGTCTGCTTCTCCTATCGACTGATGCTCTTAGCCGATAGCCTATGTCACGTGTCGTATTCTTGCGTGACTGAGATCGGTCTCAATCGAGACGAGAGCCCTTCTTTGTCAACTCAAACTCCTGTCGGCTGATATCTTTCCACCGATGGTTGACGCCATATGTCACTTCCTTGAGTGATAAAAATTCTGGTCTCAATAATATGTTGAATTTCAATATTTACCTTATTTTTAAAAAATATTAATATAAATTAATGTCTAAATTGTAAATTTAAAATTTCTTAAATTAATTCTTAAATTATAATTCTAAAACTCATTAAATTAATTTTTAAATTAGAGCAAAATTAATGTCTAAATTTATGGAAAGTAGGTTCGGGCACGCCTATTTTCGGCTATTTAATGCTAGGGACACCTCTCTTCTTCTTTTTTCTTTTCCTACTCGCATCTGTGGGTTCTCAAGAGAGAAACGGAGAGCGAAGGAGAAGGAGAGGGAGAAGGGGAGGGGGAGGGAAGAGGAAGGTCGTGAGTGTGTGAGGAGTGCCGTGGAGAGCGCGGTTCAATCAGATGACTTGAGCACCGGCGGGCATGCATCAGATTTAACTGCGCGTCGATTTTGGGATAGATTTCTCTTATTTTATATTATTTATTTGAATTTTTTGAGGTGATTTTTTGTTGTTATAGATTTAGCTCGTTAGTGTTTTTGGATTTAAGTTTTGTGCCTTTTTGTCAGATTGTTAGGACCAAAATTTGCTGTCTCGAGATTGAAGTGGGGTGCTGTCGAATTTTTTGGGGTAGAGTCGTTCGCTTGTGGTGATCACTGTTGAGCGTGCAGTCTTTCCGCCGACCGTATTTAGTCGAGATTGTAATAGGTTTCGAGTCGTCGAGAATGGTAGAGTATTGATTACATTTGCTTTCTAGATGTAGGAATTTTTACTGCTTTTTATTGTTTATTAGATGTAGAAAATGCATGCTAGCGATTGGTTGATGTTTTATTAGTATTTGGACTGTTCGGGTTGGAATTAGAAATTATTATTATTTTATTACTAGGGGTTTTATATGGGTTATTTGATTGCACGGATACTGGGATAGGTGCTACGTACTTATAACATGATTTGGCTTGTTTGATTATCAAGTGATCCATATTGTTGACCCGAGTTGACCTTTCGTTTTGTGTAGTTGGTTATTAGAGATGGCTGATACCTAAGTAGTGACATATGTGCTACCTCATAGAGGTATAGATAATATCCTACCTTTGCCTTGGTGTTTTGTGGACGATTGTGTGTGGGGGAGGGGCAGAGGGGGAGGGGCTTCCAGTGTAGGGGTCTCATGAGTTGACCTTGGGACGTTGTTGTTCTATGTCGTCGGTGATCTGAGGGATCATCGTTTGATCATAACTTGCATGCCACATCGAACTTTAGTGGATTTATTAGTGTGATATCAGAGAGAGAGATAGCTGGATAATTACAGGATAGTGGAGTTAGGCTGGCATCTACTGTTGATGGGGCACCGACGAATGTGTTACCAGAACAGTAGTGAGAGATTGACAGTAGCCTATTTGCTGTCGAGCGCATCACCGGCTGTGTAGTCCGAGCAGTAGGCGACGCAGATTCGACCGGGCTGTTGAGATGGTCAGCTCAGAATTGGGTCTAGTGTACCGATGAGTTGGGTAGTGTTGGTTTTGTTATGCAAGTTGGAATGGTGAGTTCTTTCATGTTCGTTGGGTTTTCTGTTGTGATTGGGGCTTGGGTAGGATTGTTTTGGGTTTCGGTTTAAGGCATTATAGCGTAATGTTTTGTTTTATCTTTTATTTATTAATTATACTTTGTTACTTGTTTATTTTACAGTTTTTTCTATCTTGTCTTTCGTAAACTTAGTAGGTAGGCTATGATTATCGCTAACCGTACCGACTGGGAACTACTGTTTTGTAGTTCTCACGTCCGCTTGTGGTCTACTTTTCAGGGCCTTCCTAGCCAACTCCGAATCAAGATAAGAATATTGCGCCGTAGATGACAGCTACCACCCAGTTATTTTTGGTACAGGTGGACCACCTGTTAGTAGCTTTGTATAGTTGCACTATACTCGAGACTAGCCAGATCAGGACATTTTACTTGTATTTATTTTTGTGAGGTAGATTTGTAAATTTTCGGTACAATGAAAGATATTAATTTAGTTTTTATTAATATCCTGATATATGCTTAGCTATAAATTATAGTTCTTTTGTATGCTAGTTTTGAACGTTTTGCATGTATGGAATGCATCCTCACATATGGTGGATCTTTTGCGTGCTCAAAAATTTTTGCTGTGGACTTGAAACATGACAAATTTAAAAGAGAAATACTAAAGCAACAATCAAAGTAGAGTTGTAATTTCTGCAACCAAAGACGTCTACAATCCATAGGAGGACTATAATAATCCTATAATTCTTCATCTAATTAGATATATAGTAGATAAAATTGTGTGATAGTAGAAATAAAATTTTATATATTTTTATCAAAAAAAAAAAAAAAAAAAAATGATGTGAACATAATTAACTGCGACGAAGCATCCTTTACTTGTTGGGTAGCTAAAGCATTGTCCTATGCCAAATAATTTTTCTTTGAAAAAGATGTGCGAAAACAATTGAATTAAAAATATCTTACGGAAACAATTGAACCAAAAACATCTTACCATACTACCTAAAAGCTTAGTCATTACAAATAATAATAATAATAATAATAATTACATCCACGTAAATTATAAAAATATATTTAAAATTTTTAATATTAAAAATTAGAGTATGATAAAACTTGTACCAAAAAGTAAGGCATCGAATGAAAAAGGTGTAGGATTTAAACCTACTCTCAGCCGTACATGTAGTGCTGTTTTCGAAGAGAAATATTAAAATTTGTATTATATCTATTCAAAAAGTAACATCTTTAACAAAAAAATTTATCAAAATTTTATTTTATAATAATAAAAATTTAAAACAATGTCACAATTTTTTAATGGATTAATTGAGTGTGAAATTTATATTTTACTTCTGAACACATAAGTATCGTATTTTATTTTTTTAATTATTTATTTTCAACATCTTGTATATAATTTTTATCGAGAATTCACTTAGGTACAGTTTGGTTCTGAAATTATGAGCTTGTGAATAAATTTTTTTATTTCTGAAATAGCTTGCTTTTTCGGAATAGTTAGACATAAAAGAAAAATAGTGTTTGATTTGAACTGTTATTCTTAAGAATAGCTAAAACTGTATTTGGTTCATTTCTTAGAATAAGCGAGAATAGTGAAAAAATAATCATAATATTTTTATCAAATTAATTAATATAAAATATTAATTAAATAATAATTAATATTTATATAAATTAAAGTTTATATTTTAGTAAATAATACCATTTATTTTTTTAAATTAAAGTTAAAAATTTTAAAATTTGTATAAATTTTAAAATTTTAAAATTTATTAATGCAAAAAATTTAATTTTTAAATTTGTATAAATTAAAATATTTCTATAAAAAATTTAAAAATTTATATATACAAAATTTGTATAAATTTTAAATTTTTATATTTTTACATTTTTTAGATTTATAAAAAATTAAAGTTAAAAATTTTAAAATTTATAAAATAAAAAAAAATAAATTTAAAATTTTATAAATTTTAATTTAAATAAAAAAATAATAATTATAAAGTTGTTTCGGGATGGAAACAACTTTATTCCCACAAATGAAAAAAATTGTTACCTTCCCATTTTATTGTGTTTGGAGAATAAAGGGAGAATAAAGGAGTTATCCCTTTATCCTCCAACCAATCATACCAGATTAGATTTGACTTTAAACCAAGATTGCAGGAGAAGAAAAAATCTAATGTCTAAGCAAGCCCAAATCCAAAGAGAAACTAATCACAGTTCCCTTGAATTTTTTTCTCCTTCTCCACAGAGAAAACTGGAGAAGAAGGATTAGAATCGAGAGATGGCTCGCAAATGCAATTTCGCGGAGCTGAAGCTGAACCCGCTGCTGCGCTTCACACTTACCATCCTCGCCCTTGTCCCGTGTGTCTGCGGCTGCGCCATAGTACTCGTGGGGTAATATCCTCTCATCTCTCTTGTTTGATTATAAGTTCAGAGATTCGAATTTCTGTTCATGTGATTTTCGTATTGACATATTTCTTAGCTAATGATAAGACCGATCGAGGATTCGAGCTTTAAATTTGAGGATTGAATCCCCAATTTCGAATTTAGGATATATTGTTTCTTTCGGAACACACAATTAATGTATCCAAATAATTTTCTAAATTAAGTATAATGCTTTGATTTGCAAAAACAGGAAAGATATTTTACATGAAACTAAACACCAAGCTTAATTATGACTCAAAATTTATTTTCTATCTTATATATATATATATATAGAGAGAGAGAGAGAGAGAGAGAGAAAAAGAGAGAGAGAGCTAAGCTTCTGTCGATAATATATCCTATTTTCGATTTTAGAGTATTCAAATCAACAGTCCACACTTTTAAATATGATCTGAAATTTATAAAATTTTTAGAAATAAAATTTTAATTTTTTTCGACATCGTTTACTTAGTAAATAAATTACGTCAAAATGAACGGTAAAATTTAAATAATCTTTAAAATTTAAGAATAAAATTTTTGAATTCAAAATTAAGCATACTGATCTTGATTTAAATAACTTTTAAATATTTTTTTTTATTAAAATTTGAATAAATTTAAATTTTTCTATACTATTAAACTACAAACTCGTCATAATAATCATTAAAAATTAATAATTTTAAAATAGTTTGATTATAAAGTAAACTAGGTCGAAAAAATATAATTTTTTTTAAAAAAATTGTAAATACTTCAGATCATTTTTAACAAAGTGGATCGTTGATTTAAATACCCTAAAATTGAAAATAATACTGTAGCAACGACAACTCCGGTATTATCGATATCGATAGTATAGAAGCCTGCTGCATGCATGCCGTTTTGTTTTTTGTTTTTTGTTTTTTTTTTGTTTTTTTTTTTTTTTATTTTTGAAGAGAAAGAGAAAGAGAAAGATAGCATGCTATTCATTCGGCAAATGACAGGTTGGTTGGAAGGTACGTATGCTGCAGGTGCGAACTTACAAAAGCCATCGTGCAGGTCGGTCTCTCTCTCATGGATGCCCCCTGCTTCGTCTTGAGGACTTTCAATACAGGTTGGCGGCCTTTTCGATCACTTTTTCTTTCATCTTTTTTTTGGTGTACATTTTATACCCATTCATCTAAGAATGGGTGAATTTTAAGAGATCGCTTCACAATTTGTGAAGGAGCAATGCTATATATACACTCCAAAAAAGATGTATATCCTACACCCACTCATCTAAGAATGAATGAATTTTTAAAATTCACTTCACAATTTGTGAAGTGATCCCTCACCACACCACACTCATTGGATTGGTGGGGTGTGGGATTTATACCCCAAATCCAAGTGTCTGCTAAAAGGTATAATACTATTTGATAAAATATTATCTTAAAAGTAGTGTTACTAGAAATATATATAGAAAAATAAATTTTGTACATTCCAAAAGGGGTGTACATTTTACATTCTATCAATCCTAGAGTGGAATAAATTTTACTGGTCACTTCGAAATGACCAGTAAAATTTATCCCACCCTAAAATAAATGAATATATATCGTGCACCCGAAATAAAATATACAGATAACATTGCTCATATATATATATATATATATATATATATATATATATATATATATATATATATATATATAAAAGCACCTCTACATTTTTTTTTATTCATCCAGTTCTTTCTAGCATTAAATTTCAATTTATGCTGCGAATAGAACTGAGCAGGTCTAGCTTATATTTAATATATGAAGGTTTTTCTGCATATATATTAAGAGTCCGGATATTATATTTGTAAAAAAACTAAGTAATTAGTATTTGTAAGTTTTTACCGTTAGATCTATCTCTTTAACTAATTTCATCTCTTAGATAATGCTATTTTACCAACCACCAACTAAATTCAAATGACCTACTATCATCTTAACCTCACTTCCTTACATTCAAGAACTAAAAATTTTGCTAAGTTTTTTTTTTTTTTTTTTTTTTTTTTTTTTTTTCCTCTCGGAGGGTTGAGACCTAGCTGTCTCACTTTGTTGCTAAGTTCATCCACCAATTGAATGAAGCGGTAGCATGCTACTTTGTTCTAAAAAAAAAAAAAACTAAAAATCTACAAGCACCAATGATTTGATACTTTTAAAAATATATGAGCTCAATTCTATATATTAATATGTGCATTTTGAATTCGCGCTCTAAGACTTTCACAAGAAAAAAAAAAAAGAAAAAAAGAGAGTTATCAATGTTCACATGCATGAGATATTTCAGCAAATTATTTATTCTGCACCTTCTCTGCTCTGTACTAGATTAACTGATTAAGTGGTGATGTATTGCAAAGGAAGAATTAGACAAAGAAGAACAAAATCTAAAGAGGTAACAAAAGATTGGGTAGAACAATTATTATCTAATTTTCTAGTGAGAATTCGTCAGTACCTGCCTCTTATTAATCATTTTGATCAGTGATTTTTATTTCTCCACCTTTTTTTCTTTTCTTTTTTTCTGTACCCAATTTTTAATTTTTCAAGTGGCAAAGGACTTGATGGTTGATACTCAAGACTCAGAATTCGAAGCCTAATTGTTTCATATTTTCAGCTAAATTTATTAAAAAAATAAACGAAGCGGGTAGCATGCTATCTTTCTCTCAAAAAAAAGAAAAAGAAAAAAAATCTTTCAATATTAACAACTTAATCAACCTATATGGGATGACCTTTTCTTTTCAAAGAAAAAAAAAATTATTTTGAAAATGCATGCAATGGATAGAGAGACTTCTTATTTTCAGGGTTAAAAACTATAGAATTTTTTAGAAAATAATAATCTCAGACAGGCTCCTAATTGAACATATATGCCATAAAAATAGCTAATATGAGCTAAACCGAAATTGACATCCTACAGCGGTCACGATCTTTTGGTAACATCTTATGTTTGTATTTTTGGAGTAGTTCTCATTACAGGTTTATACACAGTACTGGACCAACTCTACTCATACTAACTTGTTGACTTACAGAGCTACGTATTTTCATTCATAATTGGATCAGGATAAACTTAGACTCTTCTAGTTGCTTCTAAGTACGAATTCCTCGTGTAGTCGGAGTGACTAAGAAAAATGGAGAAATGCAAAACAATTGTTAATTTTTCTTTAACAGCTTAAGCTAGCAGAAAATAGTGCTTTTATAATAGTTGCGAGTGGAGGAGATAATTTTTCTTTGTACAAAAAACATAGTTATGTTTGGTCATACATATTACTATTTGTTTCGGCCCAAGTAATTAATTTCGGTGTACATATAACATAGGCCAGTTTCAGATTTAGCTGCTTAAGTTATCATAGCTATAGTAATTTAGTAATTGGACTATTCAAATTACTCTTGTTGAATGTTCTTTGAGGTTGACCAGAGCTTTTGAACTGTTTTCTTGATGCTTTTTTTTCTAATAATTGATACAATTTGATAGCTGAACGATCCGACGGACAATCGAGAGAAGTGCAGTATGACACTGCACCATGGGCATCGGAGCGCAATGAATCTCTGTCAAGCTATCATGTCAGCGCAATGCTGCCACAGCCAACACCACCGCCGTCGTTATCGTCGCTGTCACCTCATGCAAAAGTTAGCAATATCAGATCGACGAATTCACTGACTCCGCCTATAGTTATCGGCTATCCTAACATTGGCTTCAGCTACGAAGAATTGGCATCTGCAACAGATGGCTTCTCGAATGGTAATCTCTTAGGGGAGGGCGGTTTTGCGTACGTGCATAAAGGGAGGCTCAGAGATGGCAGAGAAGTTGCTGTAAAGCAGTTGAAGGCCGAGAAAGGGTGGGCGGAGAGCGATTTCCGTGTCGAGATTGATGTCATAAGCCATGTGCATCATAAGCACCTCGTTAGCCTGATCGGATGTTGCATCACAAAGGAAAAGATGCTTCTCGTGCTTGAATACGTTCCGAATGGGACTCTGCATTATCATTTGCATGGTAAATATTTAGAAACACAAGTTAGAGAAATTGGCAGTACTCTCTTACTCAGCTCTTTCATGAAAAAATCCAGTACTTAATGTTAAACTTAAGTACTGGATACAAGAATTTGCTCATCCTTTTACGATTTTTCGGATGGTTGGATTGATGTTCTTTAACATTTTAGTATGATAACTACTTTACTTTTACAGGGAAAGGCGTGTTTATCATCGATTGGCCAACTAGATTAAAGATTGCTATTGGTTCTGCTAGAGGGCTGGCATATTTGCATGAGGAGTGTGAGTTTCTGAATTTCCTACTTCTTAAATATTTCCAATTTTCTTTTCCTTTTTTTGGGTGTGTTTTGCTTACTTGTTTCTTTGATGAAATCGCAGGCCAACCGAGGATTGTTCACCGTGATATTAAGGCAGCCAATATTCTTTTAGATCGTTCCTTCGAGGCGAAGGTGCCGACAATTGTACTATTTGCATTTTAGAATTGTTCTTCTTTTCTTTCTTTATACTGGTATAATTAGTTCTATTTTAGTTTGACAATTAAGATTTAAGCCGTAACAGTAATGACGCTTATAAACAACGAGAACCAGTAATATCTAATTCCTAGACAAGATAAGGAAGTAGTTTTCAAGGTGAACATCAAATGAGTTGTGCTTCTCAGTCAATTTTTCATTAGCAAATTCATAATAAGAGAATGACTCTATTCCAAGTCTATGAATTGGTCTTAAGGTATGTTAACTGCTGAAAGTAGCGAAAAAGTGATGTTTTCTCTTCTTAAACTTCCCTATTTCTTTGATGAAACAAAGTTGAACCGTAACTAGATAGTTAGGATTGAAAAATTTTCAAGATTTTCATAACTAGAATTTCGTGCAAAACTTCGACTTTACCTTGTCCTATTGATATAGAACAAACAAAAGAACATCCAGTAATTACAGGAATTAAAGGAGCATGAGTTGTAATGTAAGATTATCTTGCCTTATAGTGTTTTTCTGAGGATGTTTTACTGATACTATGGGAAAATATATTGGTTGAGGGACAATTTGGCTTATTAATGATATTTGCAAGTGCTTGTTTTAGTCTTAAGAGAAAGAAAACAAGAACAAAATGAAAAGGTAATATAAGTGATGTTGTTTAGGTTGAATGTAGGTTGCAGATTTTGGTATTGCAAAGTTTATCAACGACGGCAACACCCATGTTTCGACTCGTATAATGGGAACTATTGGGTAAGATTATTGATATCTCATTGTTTCCAATTGTATATATCAATATTCATGCATGCTACTTAACAACAATGTATTTGATTCGTAACTTTTGGTTAAAATATATGTATGCCTTTCCATTTTTACATCCACTTGTTTGATAAATATAGATATTTAGCTCCGGAATACGCTTCTACGGGACAACTTACCGATAAATCCGATGTTTTCTCTTTCGGAGTGATGCTTCTGGAGCTGATCACTGGAAGAAAACCTGTTATGAGTAGTGCTAACTCCACACTCCTCAGCAGTTTGGTTGATTGGGTTAGGTTCAATTGCCTAGTTTCATTTTCGAACGAACTTGTTAATCGATTTTACGTAAGATAACATATATATAGTTTGAACAAGTTACATATTATGCAGGCAAGGCCTTTGCTGACAAGAGCATTGCACGACAGAAACTACGATTCCCTCGTCGATCCGCGGTTGGCGACAGACTACGATCCTAACGAGATGAAGCTAATGGTTGCCTGTGCTGCTGCTTGCCTGCAGCACTTGGCACCGCATCGGCCACGGATGAGTCAGGTATCTCTTGCCCTGGGTGAATTATTTAGCAGTTGACTATATACTGACCTATATATGGAACGTAAATCCATGCAGGTCGTGCAAGCATTGGAAGGGATTGTATCATTTGAACATCTGACTAATGACGCAGCTCAACACAGTCAAACTGCAATACATAATTTAGATGAGATCTCCATTACAACTACAAGCAGTACAATGGAATCATCGACAGATTCCAAGGATTCAGCTCATTAATAGAGTTTAAAAGACATTAGGACGAGGCCATTCAAATCTTAATTGGATTATATATGATTAATATTTAAATTTATTAAAATTAAATTAATTTGGATTTAAATATTAATTAGAGTATAATTCTAATTTAAATAGATTTGGATACTTCTTGAATAGAATTTGATATATAGCTAGCTTCTATATAGAGAACTTTTATGTAAAGTACGGTTAAAGCCACCTGACCATACTTGAGAGAAAGTTGACAATGATTGTATGCATCTAGTGGACGAGTGCATACAAGAAAAGTCTTCTTTTGGGTTTATAAAAGAGGGAGGAAGGAAGAGTGAGATAAATTTAGGAAAAGAATTCGGATTGAAGCTACTCTGTATAGAAGAGAGGAGTCAGTTGTAATTTTTCTCTTAGTTAATAAATTTTTATTTCACCCGAATTTTCTGTGTTTAATTTTTTTCTTTTTTTTATTGTGGTGGTGTCGGTTCCAGTTACTATTAAGAAGACGGGCTTATGATAAAAATTCGATTTGATATTTTTATTGTGAAATTCTACCACCAGGCGGTACCGGAAAGGATTGCAGGTTCACAAAATCTGATATCAGAACGAGTAGTAGATTCCCAACAAAAACTAATGCTCAAGAGTACATATATTTTGCTCTTCATGTATTTTATACATGTTTTTTTCTCAAATGTATTTATCCATAATTATTTAAGGATAATAAGTTATTAATGTTGTCATCTAGCATGAGAAAAAATTGTGAAAAGAAATAATTTTTAGTTGACATAGAAGAAAAGCATTAAATTTGCTTTTTTTTGACTCATCAGATGTAATTTTCAGACTTAAAAGAGTAACTGTGTTTGAACTTTGAACAACTAAACTTGCTTGCAATTTCGAAGTAAAGATCAAAATTGGAATGATGTTATACTTTTTTTTCGATATTGAAATTGATTGTGTGAAAAGAGTCTTTTTTTTTCCTTTTTTTTTTTTTTTTTTTTTTGAGTTCTAGTGCATTTTGATTCTCATTTTAGTTTTAGTTTGACCTGAGATTCAAAACTCAGATGTTTTGCATACCAGGATTTATGTGTAAATGCTGCTAATACTAAATTTGTACCATTTCCTATTGGGAACTAGTTTGGCTCAGTTTGAGCTTTAGTAGAGAGACAGTTTGAGCTGAATGAGAAGCAAGAACAGTTCTTTTAAACTCACCGCTTACCGCTAATAGTCTCACATTTAGAAGCTCATTGGACTTTACTGTGGTTTACTATTATAGTGGGCCGGATCTTTATATTTGGTATAAATAACCAGGAACCCGCAATAGTCCCACATATGATCATTAATAATAATAACAAGCACTAATAATTACTATGGGCCGGGTCGTATCTTCATCACCCACAACTAAGAAGTGCAAAACATGAAGTGAATGAAGTTAAAAAAAAAAAAATCCAAACATAATCACAGTAATGCAAGAAGATTTATATAATTCATCCACGGATACGAAGAGATCATATGTACTATCAAATTAAGGAGATTACAAGATTTGATTAGAGTTTATCAATTTATTATAATTGGCATGCAACTTTCTAAGAAAAAAATCCTTCTTGCTACAGTTTTTTTGAAACAACTTTCGATTTCGCGAATCCCGTTTCGAAATGACTAATAAAATTTCTCTAGCTTGAATCAAGCAAGAAGAACAAAGGTGCTCCTTTACCAACTCTCTCTACACCTCTCTTCTCTCTTACAAGAAAAAAAACTCTAGAGAGCAAAAGAGAATTCACACTAAACCATGTCAAATGGAATTCCTCTAATAACCCCACTTGGCCCAAAATGTCAATGGGTCAACTAAAATCCAAAACCTAATACTAAGTAGTCCATTATATGAATTATTAAACTAAATCCAAAATGAGACCATATAGACTAATAGATGAATTTGATGACACTAAACCCAACAACTACAATTCAAATTGTGGACTGACTGGTTGCTAAATGCCAGCCTAGTAATACTTGTGAAATTTAAAATTTATTTGAGAAGCACAGCTAAACAAACTTGTATATCGATCTTTTAGATAATATGATATCAGCGCTACTGCTAATGCTCCTCCAATTTAAGAAGTGCTCATTTTTATAAAAAAAATACTAGTTGTACATTCCAAAAGAAAAGTGTATATTTTACATTCCATCTATTTTAGAATAGGATAAATTTTACTCATCACTTCGAAGTAACGAATAGAACCCTCATTCTTAAATGGGTGGGATCGATGTGCATCGTACGCTCCAAATAGAATGTATATATGACATTGCTCTTTTTAGAAGCCCTGAATTCAATTTCCGTATCGACCTTGAATCATGCTTAAGCTCCATTTATATTTTCTTTTTCACAAAAGTACTTAAATAAGTCCACTCCAAAAACTTACAAATATATATATATATATATATATATATATATATATATATATATATATATATATATTTTAACCCTTGTTTGTTACTCTATATATATATATATATAATTAAATTGTAATGGCCTAGCCCTGTGATGCCTCTTTAGAGTAACAAACAAGGGTTAGTGATGTTGTGAGCACAAAAGATAAATGCTAGATGTACATTCTAAAACTAAAATGAGTATACATGTTATATCTTATTTATTTTAAAGTGGGATAAATTATACTTGTTATTTTGAAATGACGAATGAAATACTATTTATCTTAGAATGTACAAGGTGTATATCATATAACCCCAAATAGGATATATGGATAGTATTGCTCAGCACAAAAATTATTATTTGTAGAGAAATACATAGAACCATATATACTTGCATTTAGGGACGATTTTACTGACGGTTCAAATTTTGAAATTTCATGAATAACACTCTGAAAATATGTTAATTTAATATCTATTTTTATACAATTTAAAATAGGATGTTACCATTTTACCCCTACTTTTGAACATTTTTTTATTATAATTTAGTAGGTAAAGATATAAGAAATAGTTTCACTTATAACCTTCTAAAATTTAAAAAAAAAAACTATAAATATCTTTATATATATGGTTACTTCCAGATTAGTCCTTGAAATTTATAATTTCTTACAAACATATTACCACTAAAAAGAATTCTTGTGATTTAATCCCCAAAACTTTATTTGTTTACTTATTAAATTAAATAAAGATATTAATAATTACTTTATATATTATATGGGTATTTTATCTTAAATTTTCTAACTAATAACTTCTTATGATTAATGTGCTAAATAAATTATTTCAGACATTATATCAGTTTAGACAGCTCAGATTGGAACAAAATAATTTATTTGGATTAGTTTCAAGCTGTAAGCTGTCAGAACCATTTTGTTTGACTCTCTTGATTATTTTTAAAAAATGTAAGAAAACTTTTCGAAAGACTAATTTAGACTTCCGAAAGTTTGTTTTATCAAATGTAAGCCAAAACTTATCGAAAGACTCACCGCATACTTCCAACTGATTATTGGCTCTGATACCAAATGTAAGCCAAAACTTATCGAAAGACTCACCGCACACTTCCGACTGGTTATTGGCTCTGAAGCGAAAACTTACTTTGTGACACTTCCGACTGGTTTTGACTCTGATGATACCAAAAACGATCCGACTCACTAGCAATAATAACTCGTCACCCTAACAGTCCTAAAATTTTTAAGGAGTTATTATTTCTAATGTTCATATCTCATTAAATTCAAAATAATTTTATTCATATTCGATATAGGACTATTGGAGACGTGACATACAGCCTACAAATGCTTCACATTGGAACTTCTGCGAGCCGTTTCGGCAGTGATTTCGTGAACGCTCGAAAGTTGGAACGGAATTGAGGAGCCAAAAAAAATCTAGGTTGTGTTTGGAATCAGTTATAAATTAAAATTATTTATTTTAGTAATAAATATAAGCTCAAGAATAAATATAAATAATATTAATTTTGTGTTATAAAAAAAAAAAAAAAAAAATTAAAATAAATAAATATTTGGATAATTAAAAGAATATTAAAAACGAAATAATTAATTATAATAATAATATCTTATATAATAATTAGTTTCAATCCAGCTTAATCCTGAATCTTCACCTTCTCTCGTCTTTTATAAGTCTAGAAGACTTCTTTCTTTAAACGCATCTGTATGTGCATCCAAAATTATGGACATCTTAGCCATGCCATATAGATGTGACTAAATTCTAACCCCCCACCATATCATATATATATATGAATAAATCCAATCGCCACCGTGGGTATGACTAAATTCTATCACCACCAAAATAATAGCAGCTATGTTATATTTATATCTTACATAAAAAATTATCCAAATTATAATCTCAATAAATTTTTATTCTAATTAATATTTAAATTTTAACAAATTTATCTCTTTAAAATTTAAATATTAATTTTAATCCAACTAGGATTCAATAATAACTGGAAGCTTCCAATCTTGCTGTAAAATAAATGTCAGAAAAAATAAAAAATAATGTTTGGATAGTTAGATTGGAATAGTAAGAATAAGAGTAATTCTAATTTTAAAATAATAATATTTTATAAAATTAATTAATATAAAAATATTAATTAAATAATAATTTAACTTATTTAATTAATTATTACTAGATAATTTTAAATATTAATTGATAAAATAATTAACAATAATGAGTATTATTGATAAATAATTTAATTAACTATAAATAATTTAATTAATTAATTAATTAATTATTTAATAGTTAGATAATTAGCTAATAAAATTATTAGATGAGTCAAAATAGTAGACTCATTAAAAAATTAATGCAATAATTCAAACAATCTTGTTTTATAAAAATAATAATAATAATAATAATTCCAATTTATACCAATTTGTTTTAGCAAAATAAGAACTACTGCTCCGTCTATAACCAAACAAAATTTTAAAATAAGACTGAAATAAATTCTTATTCCATACATTGTTAAATACTATGTAAAAAATTCAATACTTTTGTTGTACCAAAATAATAATAATAATAATAATATTTTAAAACTTAAAAATATTATTTAAATAATATTTTATCAAAAAGTACTATATGAAAATTTCCAACACATTTGGTCGTCGAGTGATGATTAATTGATACCATATTCATGACTAAGTTTGCTTCTATTGCTATTCTATTCTATCTTTGATGCACGACTCATTTTGATAGCTTTTAGTTCAACCACCGACTATACTTAACATAAGTGATAAAAAATTTAAAAAATAATATTCAAAATTTTAAATTTAAAATTTAATTATTTTATATTTTTAACTAAAATTTATTTTTTTAATAAATAAATAAATAAATAAATAGCATATTATTTTTTCTTTTTCTTTTTCTTTTTTTTTCTTTTTTTTTTTTAAAAAAAAAAAACCTACTTTTGGTCCAGCCGGCGCTTCCCAATTATTCTTCGACCAGCCAGTCCATGTGCCTGACTGCCCTGCGGTAATTGCGCGTCAGAATATTTCAAAATGGACGGCCGAGAAATATAATACCGCCGGAAGCTTCCGTTGACCGCAGCATTAAAGAAGCATTAATTTGGTGCAATTTTTTCAATTCTTTATTATTAAAACTTAATAAAATTTAAGCAATGCTAGGTGTACATCCCAAATAGATTATACATATTACACCCATCTCATTCTGAGATGAATATTCATCCACTCGTCATATTGATATGAGGAGTGAAATTTATTTTATCTCAGAATAGAGTGAGTGTAAGATGTACATTTTATTTAGGGTGTATATCTAGTATTTTTCATAAAACTTAGGTAATTCTGAAATTGCCTCTTCAATTTTTATTTATTTCTTTTAATTTACCTTTTATGTTTTATTAATTGTTGTTAGTTAAGATACTTTTATTAATAAATCAACAACTACATGCTCGCGTTACGTCTTCAACTCTTGCATATTTTTTTTAAATTTATATTTTCTGTATTGTTAGGTAAGTTTGGTGAAAAAATAAAATATAATTATTTATTTTAAAAATAAATAAAAATTAATATAATTTAATATTTGAATAAATATTAGAATTGTATTAGATATAAAAAAATTTATGTTTTGTCTCCTAAAGTGGAATAATTTATAATTTATATTATTTAAACTTTATTTTTGTATATAGAAAATTTAATTTATTTAAAAATTTTAAAATTAATTTTTTTAAAAAAAAAATATTTAAAAAATTTAAATTTTTTAAAATTTATTAAAAATTAAAAATTTAAATTTAAAATTTTAGAAAAAAAAAAAAAATTGGATGGAAAATTTGTTCCCACCCTCAAACTTGTTTCCTTTGAGGGTGGTAATTAATTCTTCCCTTTATGAAACTCTTGTTCTTCATTCAAAGGGGACCTTAAGGTAGCGTTTGGTTCGGGGATTAGTAAGAATTAGTAGTACCAGGTATAAGTATAAAGTTGAGTATAAGGTAGGATAAATGAAAAAAGTGTTTGGTTGGAATATAGGTTAATACCAGGTCAAGAAAATAGTGTTTGGTTGGGAATGGAGAATAGAGGGATAAATAGTGACTTTTGTGTAAAAAGACGAAAAATGCCCTTTTACCTTTTTATGTGTGGTACAAGTTGGTAAATAAATATTGTTTATAATATTTTAAATATAATATTGTAATAAATATAATTTAATTAATTAGATAATATATAAAAATTAGTGTTAAATTATTTGATGTAAAAAATATTAATTTGATATAAAAATAATAATAATATTTCTTGTAAGATATATAATTTACAAAATTCAATATTTAGTGTTAAATAGTGTTAAAACTACTGTTAATTATTTTTATTTAATTTAATTTGTACTATTTATATAATTGTACTTATCTATTAAATTAAAAAATTAAATTGTATATAAATTCAGTATTAATTATCGAATTAATTAAATTAGATGGGAGGGGTGAATAGAGATTAGAGATGATGTAGCATTAGGGAACCGTGCAGGGGCAAATGAGAGGAGAGTAAGCAATGGGGGGTGGGGAAATCCTTGTTCGGGGGTATGGGATGAGAATGGATTTGTACCGGACAAATGGGTTTGTACACAGATTGCTTGTTCAATAGTGTTTGGGTACAAAGGGGGGATATCCCCCCGTGTACCCGAACCAAACACTAGCTAATTATTCTTACAAGATTTTTTATATCAATAAATCAATGATTTTTCTCTCAAAAAAAAAAAAACAAAACAAAAAAAAAAAAAAAAAAAACAATGACTACGTGAAGCTTGCGTAAAAATGGACACTTCATGGTCAATGAATTAAGCCATAAAACTTTTCAAGTTTTTTTTTTTTCAAGTAGTGTGTAAGAAAATTACTATACAGACATTGTAAATCAAAGATTAAGAGTTGGGAGTGTAAATTTAAAATTTAAACGTCATAAGTATTGATACGGGACACGAGACACGAAATACGGATATAAATTCGCATACAACGATTTGATAATTTTTTAAAAAATTAAAATACAAACACGATATGAATATAAATAATAAAACTAGAATATTATTAAATAATAATATATATTTATTATACATAAATGATTTTTTAATAAAATTTATTATACTTTTAAAGTTATAAAACTTTTTAACTGATAATTTAATAATATTTTTTTTTTAAAAAAAATTCATCCTCATATATATAATTTCTTTTATATTATTTAAAAAATATTTATATTTATTTGATATTGTCAAACATATATTTTATAATTTTATATATAAAAAATTTATATCAGGATAAATTTTAAGTCAAACCTTTAAAGTTGCTCGTACATTTAGAAATCATCATAAATCATTTTAAATAAATCACATCCACCAATATTTTTAATGAATTATGAATTTTAGTTTTACTAATTCAGAGTGCTCCAATACTACAACGCATGTATTTAATGTTTGATTTTTTGAGATAAATCCTCAGTACGTAACTTGCTATCTAACTAAATAAATATTTGAAGTACCAGATATACTCCAAATATTCATCTTTGAATTAAGAGCTTTACGAGAATATATGTACAAGATAATGAATGATCAAATGCCTCTTAATTTATCTTTCATTTTAAAAAATATCTGGCCCCAAACTATAAAAGGGCGCCACGGAGTCGCTGAATCGTTCAGCGTCTTCACAAAAACCCTGTGAAGACGCTGAATGAATCAGCGCCTTCACTATATAGCGCCTTTAATATAAATGTTAAAGGCACTGACTTCAGGTCGCCCAGCACCCGTGGCGCCCTGCTGGCAAAAGCAGGGTTACTTTTACAAATATTTTTTTTACAACGTTATTTTCTAAATTTCTAAATTTATTAGGATTAATTTAAAAAAAATCCCGTTTCTGAAGAATTAAAGAGGAAATCAACCATACTAATATTTAATAATTAAAATTAATCAATGATGAACAACCAATAAGAAACGTTTTTTTTTTTAAAAAAGAAAAAAAGGAAAAAATCTGAGATAATTAATAGCTGTTTTGTAGCAGTTATACACAATGAGATGTGAATCTTAAGAAAAGGGTTTTAACTACACTTTAGCTTAAATTAGCAGGATCCAGCTGCTTTATCATCATTATTGTAACCCTCTTAAAATATGTAACTTAGAACCACACACAAAGGAATTAATATAATGTAATGTT
Organism: Tillandsia fasciculata; assembly: GCA_029168755.2. Classification (NCBI taxonomy): domain Eukaryota; kingdom Viridiplantae; phylum Streptophyta; class Magnoliopsida; order Poales; family Bromeliaceae; genus Tillandsia; species Tillandsia fasciculata. The sequence goes on along the minus strand of CM054941.1, from coordinate 4,360,600 downwards.
AGAGAGAGGACAAATATTGTTCTAAAATATGGTAGGTTGGTTTCTATCTATCAATTAATAATTTCGAGTTTATTGGTAATTTTTTAGAACTGCTATGTATTTACAAAAAATTGTATACTTATTTTTTTATATATATATAGATTAGAATTTTTGAGAAATATAAAGTAGAAAAATATAAAAAATAAAGTTTATAGGAATTAAATAAATAAAAATGATGGAAATACAACTACTAGACTTTCTAGAGTTACACAAAAAAAAAAAAAATCAGATTTCCCAGAAACTGTGAATACATGATTTTGTAACATCGAAAATTATAATCTTTCTATTTGGAATTATATTCTAGTGTGGGCCCAAAACTATGCCCTGGCATGCAATATAAATGCTACTAGGAATGTCAATGGTTATGGATATTCGAAATTTTTTTCGAAATGTTAAACGGATATGAATATAAAAATTCGGATATAGATATAAAAAATAAAAAATCGTTAAATTTGGAGTTGGATATAAATTTTGATTGTATCTGATCCGAATCCGAATCCGAACCGAACCTAAATTTATTTTAGGTTATATAATATATATGTATATACATATTTAATATTATATTTAAATTTATATTTTAAAATTTTAAATTTAATATAATATATTTTGAAATATTATAAAGAAAAAAAATAAAAATAATTATTTCGGATAGAAAATAAAATACTCATTATATTCATCTCCTCCAATCTCAATGGATTAGATGCTGGTGATATTTGTTATATGTGTTATTTTTTTTTTTTCCTTTTACTTTTTTTAAAAGGACCATTTGTTATGTTAGCATGTATATTGCATGCCAGGGCATAGTTTTGGGCCCACACTAGAATATAATTCCAAATAGAAAGATTATAATTTCCAATGTTACAAAATCATGTATTCATAATATTTTTCTACTTTATATTTCATGTTATTTATCATCTGGAATCAAAAATTCTAATCCGTAAAAAAAAAATAAAAAAAATAATTAAGTATACAATTTTTTGTAAATACATAGCAGTTCTAAAAAATTACCAATAAACTCGAAATTATTAATTGATAGATAGAAACCAACCTACCATATTTTAGAACAATATTTGTCCTCTCTCTAACATTACATTATATTCATCCATTTGTGTGTGGTTTCTAAGTTACATATTTAGACGACAGGGTTACAATAATGATGCTAAAGCAGCTGGATCCTGCTAATTTAAGCTAAAGTGTAGTTAAAACCCTTTTCTTAAGATTCACATCTCATTGTGTATAACTGCTACAAAACAGCTATTATCTCAGATTTTTTTCTTTTTTTCTTTTTTTTAAAAAAAAACGTTTCTTATTGGTTGTTCATCATTGATTAATTAATTTTAATTATTAAATATTAGTATGGTTAATTGATTTCCTCTTTAATTCTTCAGAAACAGACAAAGAGATGCTTTATTTTCAAAGAGTGAGAAAATTAACTACCTCATCACTTAATTAGTGACTTATACCTGATCAACTAATTTAATTCAGTAAACAATAACTCTAACTAAAGGTGACAACTAAATTGTATGCAATTATATATTAATTAGACCATACTTAGTCATGCTATTAATTAGACGGACTCTTTTGGAACCTATACTTAATGTTATGGAGAAATTAAAGCGTGATTTTTTTTAAAAAATTTTGTTTTAATATTTATATTTAAATATAATTTTTTAAAAAATTAACATGCATGACTCAAAAATATCTTGATTTAGATCAAAAAAAAATTGTACGAATTTTACGAAGCCATGAGTTATGGCTTGAATCCGTAGTCATTAATCCTATTTCCCATAGAAGCAGTTGACAATTAAACCCTATTTTTTTTTTAATTATTTTTACTATTTATAATAGTGTGGGGAACCTTAGAATCCCCATGACACCATACACTACTTTAAATAAAGTTTTTGGGACTAGATATTTTTCAAATCAAAGGCCAATTAAGAGGCATTTGATCATTCCTCACCTTGTACATATATTCTCCTAGGCTGCGTTTGGAATCGGGATAGGCTGGAATTGGCTATCGCTGGGATAAGGATAAAGTACGGAACTAGAGCTTAAACTCGTTTGGGATGGTTCCAGGGATAAGAGAATTTGTGTTCTATGTTTAATTAAATGATGGAATAAGAGGGATAACAGAGGATAAGATGGTAAAAATTACCTTTTTGCCCCCAAGAGTTGCTATGTGATAACAAGTTGTTAAAAAATTATTAGTTCGTTTTAATTAATGGGATTAATAGTTTTAAAAAATAAAAGTAAAATTATAATCGTAATTAAAATATGATATTTAAAAAAAATACATTTATTAATATTTAATTTTTCAACTTAAAATTTAAATTTAAAATATAAAAATTTCAACATCTTAATTTGAAGATTTACATTTTTATAATATTAATTTAAATAATTAATTTTTAAAAAAAAATTTTTAAAATTTCGCAAAATTTATATATTTGCTAAATATTTGTAAATTTTCGCCCACGTGAGCTTTATTATGTCATTAAAATATTGTAAACTCGTTTTTTTTCTTGTTTTAATTATGGATTAATAGTTTAAAGAAATAAAAGTAAAGTTATAATCGTTATTAAAATATATAATTTAAAAATAATACATTTAATTTAATATTTAATTTTTTCAACTTAAAATTTAAATTTTATATTATTTAAATTAATATAAATAATTTTAATTAAATATTTATGTGTTAATAAATAAGGGG
>CM054941.1:4054453-4357754 GCA_029168755.2 Tillandsia fasciculata | reverse complement strand
CCCATTTCCCCTCTACATGTGATGTTTAGTCCCACATCGGAAATCATCACATGTAGAGTGGGTATATTAATTTCCTCACTTGTGCATGTATTGGTTAGGAAGTGAGAGCAATGCTTCTCCAATACACACACCCGGGCCGGGCGCGCGCGATCTTGACTTGGCCCATTTGACTTTTGCTTTTTGCATTTAAAGCCTTCTTGGGAACTTGCTTCTTGGGCTACCCAAGAGCCTCCCTTGGGAAGGGCCTTTGTGGGCTGCCCGAGAAAGCACCCGTTGGAGATTGTCTCCTAGGAGTTTTGGGCTCTTTAAAAGGAGAGCATGAGAGAGCTTGTGAGCTAAGAAGACATATACAGCATCTTCTCTTAAGCTACAATCTTTCTCCTCTCTAATTTACAAAAAAGTACACTAAAATTTACACAGTAATTTTTCTCTTTGAGTTTCTATTTTGTTGGATCTCTGAAAGACGTTGGATTCGCTACGCACCATTCCGGAGTCGTTGCCAACGGGGTGGATAGTGATCGTTGTATCGCTAGGGGTGATTGCCGGAGCCTCGCAAGTGGAGGGGCAATCTCGCTTCTAGAACCGTGCTCACGCACGCCTCGACATTCACAGACTTTATCTAAACTTTAATTTATAGTATTTCGAGTTTAAATTTAATTTAAATTATTTTAAAAAATTAATTTGAAAAGATAAATTTTTCCAACACCTCTCCCTCTGGTCTCTACATCAATCAGAGTGTTCAAGCAGATTTCCTACTTTCTGATATCTTTGTTTTTCGTTTTTTTCTGAATGGTTGTTGGTATAAATAGCTAGACGAGTATTTTCACCGAACAAAAAAAAATGGAGTTTACATCAAGCAATTTCTGGATGTATTTTCACCGAACAAAACTGGGACAACTCGTTTGAGTGTATTATTGCAATTTTTTTTGTTCTTATTCAGGGACGAAGTTATGTTAAGGCAGAAAGTAGCCATGAACTTTCTCAAAATTTTAATATATTTAATAATTTTAAATATTAATTTAATATTTTTTAAATGATAAATATTTTTTTATATATCTTACTTGAAATGTATATTTTACATCTCATTCGTAAGGTTGAATTTTATTGTCATTTTAAAATGACGAATAGATGAATGCCCATACTAGAATGAATGAGTATGATGTAAAATGTACAGCCTAAATAAGATGTACAGCCATGATATAAGTTTTTAATATTTACTTAATAATTTTTTGTACCAATATAATTTTTTGTGTATATATTTTAAATAGATAAAAATATATTAACATACTCATACTTATAAAATATTTTGAAATACATTTTTTAACTCTAAATTTTTTATTTTATATTTTTTTTAATTTTTCACTAGTTAGTTTTTATTTAATAAAGTAAAATATTACATTAAATTTAATAATTTTTTAATTTAATAATTATTAAATATTATAATTTTATTTATTAAAAATACTAAGAACTAGATAAATTAATATTAGATTTAGTAAATTTTATAATTATATGAATATAAAATATAAACAAAATAATAAAAAAATAAACATCTATAAATTAAAAATTAATTTTAATATTTTAATATTAATGATTAAATTAATCATTTTTTAAAAAAAAATTAATTAAATAAAATTATATTTATAAACTAAAATTTTTATTTAAATATATTTTAGTACCTCGCAACATTAAATTCGAGCTTCGTCCTGTGCTTGTCCAGTGTGGCCGGGGAATGTATTGGAAAACAAACAAGAAATCACTTCATCTGTACGTGGATTCATAAACAGTTCATCGAACAAGTGAATACTAAGCCGGTTGAAGTAAAAAAGAGAATTAGTTGTATTAGGGGTAAGTATAAATTTTGAAATAAGTTTGAAATAATATAAATTGTGTTTGGTTGGGTATTAGGTTAGTACAGTTATAAAAAAAAAAAAAAATATTTGAAGTGATTAAAAAATAAGAGGAATAGAGAATTGACTTTTGTGTTAAATGACGAAAATACCCTTGCTTTTAGTTCAGTATTAAAATTGATAATTAAAGATTGTATTTTAACTTTTTAAATATAACAATTTCATATTTATTTTGCTTCTCATGTTTGACATACCACTTAGCATACATGTGTTGATTTTATTTATGCCATTCCAAATTTATTTTGCTTCTCTGTTTGATATACCACATACCATACATGTGTTGATTTTATTTATGCCAATTATGTTATACCCTTTCATATTTATTGAGCACACCTGAATATTTTAGTTTCACATAAAAAAAATATAAATTAGTACGTACATTACCTACAGATGCGTCATTTTAAAAAAGTATTTAATCCCGCTCACACCGGTCGAGCGGACTTGGAGAACCCCCAAGGCAATATAGTTGCAAAAGAAGGTGGAAGCGGATCTCGCGCCCAAGCGTGGATGCGTACACAGAATTGGACCGAAACAATGGATGCATGTCAGTTATCGTTGCTGACTGAGGAACATACCTTAGGCAACAACGTTGATGAGTCTTTCACTAACCTTGCGTGGGTTAGGATTGTTAGCGAAATAAATAGTAGAAATAACATAAACCTAACCAAGGATCAAGTAAAGAATCGGCTGAAGGTTTTGAAGCGTATATTTACGTTGTACCACTGCTTGATAAACAAGAGCGGGTGGGGATGGGACTATGTCCTCAACATTCCCACGGCTGGCGATAGTGCTGATTGGGAGGCCGTGATTGCGGTAACGTGAATTCATTTCGTTTTCAACAAATTATTACCGCATAGATTCCTTATTACTTTTATATATAACTAACCTATGTCCAAGAAAATCCCGCTTATGCCAAATGTAGTAATAAGTCATTTCCTCCGTATAAGGATTTTGAGTTCCTTACGGAGAAGACTACCGCAACCGGTAGATATGGCTTTTCTTCTATGATGCTGCCCACCACAATCATAGTTAGCTCCTCCTCATCATCTCCTGGTGAGGATGATACTATAATAGCTCCAAGATTGTCAGGATTATATCTCTTACCGACTCCATTTGAAGCAGGGTCATCTGGCCCATCTATGAATGATTTTATGAGAGGTACACACACGTCAAGGTCACCTAGCCCTCACCCTACAAACAAAACAAGTGGGTCTGGGAACAGCTCTGCAGGGAAAAGGCCTCGTTCCCCACTACCCGACACTACCCAACGAACAAACCGTTCGTCGACCGGTGGACGAAGAAAGAAAATTGAAGGCATCAGTGAAGCCGTGGCAGAGATGGTTCAGATTGGAAAAGATAAGTTAGATCTAGTACGACATATGTATCATAAGGAGTTTGAAGCTCGACGACCTGTTCCGAGCATCGAGGATTGTATGAGCCGAATCTATTCTCTGCCAGGACTCATAAGTGAACAGGTTTTGGCTGCCGGTGACGCTTTGAAAGAAGACAAAAATCGACAACTTTTTATGACAATGAGTGACGATCTTGCATTAAAGTGGGTTGAACGGCAGATAGCTAAAGAAAATATGATGTTTAGGCAATTTTTCCCGCGCATGTAGTGGAGTAATCCAATGTGGACATTTCTATAGTTCAGTGTAGTCCTTTCTTTCGTATGTTGGTTTAGTAACCGGTAAGATTAGTCTATGTGTAATTTCATTAGTTTAAAAACTAACTTTGTAATATTTAGTCTCGCACTTTGAGTAGCTAACTACTGACTTTGTAATATTTAGTCTCGCACTTTGAGTAGCTAAAAACCTGACTTTGTAATATTTAGTATTATACTTTGATTGGCTTAAACTAGACAATATTTGAATGTTTGTCGTCCATATCGATACAAGTTATATCATGTCTAGTTACTATGAAAGTTCGCTAAATTGCTACAATTCGTTGCAGATATAATGGATGCTTCATTTTATCAAACTGTATTTTCTTCGACTTTTGTTGTAAATTTGTTGACTATATTAGATGATGATGATGACTATTGGGTGCAAGTCATAATCATGCTCTTTGACGAAGGATACATAAATGCATCTATTTAATTTGCAGACAACCATGTAGTGGAGTCATATAATGTGGACATTTATATATTTCAGTGTGGTTCTTTCCTCTGTAATTTGTTGCAGTAACCGGCCAGATGAATGTTTGAGCTACATATGTATAGATATTATATCATGTATGCTTACTATCAAACTTGGCTAAATCGCTTCAATTCCGTTGCAGCTTTAATGGATGATTCAATTTATCGAAGTGTATTTTCTTCTGCTTTTCGTGAAAATTTGTTGACTATATTAGATGATGATGATGACTATTGGGTGCAAGTCATAATCATGCTCATTGACGAAGGATACATAAATGCAACAAGTACAATAAGCAGACAACCATGTCGTACCCGTCCATTTACTGGGCATCACTTTATTTGTGATATTCTGAATGGTCATCCAGACCGGGGGTACAATCATTTTAGAACGACGACAATACATTCATTGCTCTCCGCGATGACCTTGTCGGAAAGGACCTTTTAATTATCACGGAATATGACTGTTGACGAATAGTTGGGGATTTTTCTATTTTGTATAGGACACGGTGCAAATATGGTGATCGCTGAAACTTTTCAACATTCGGGAGAAACAATTAGTCGTCATTTTAACAATGTACTACGAGGCATTATTCAATTAAAAGATGAATACTTAACTTTGCCGCCAAGTAATTGTGTAGTGCATCCAAGAATTAGTAAAAATCTGAATTTCCATCCGTTCAAAGTAAGGGACAATAACTTTTCAGAAGTTAATTTGTACTTTACCAATGCTCAATTTGTAATGTACTATTTTGTGACATTTACATATGTAGAATGCAATTGGGGCGGTAGATGGTAGGCATATTCCGGTGATTGTAGAAAGGTACAAACAACCACGATTTCGGTGTCGCAAAAGATTTACATCGCAAAATATGATGGCTGCTATTTCCTTTGATCATAACTTTTTTTTTTGTATGCACCGGTTGGGAAGGATCTGCCGCTAATATGCGAGTACTCAGATGGGCCTGTGAAAGTGGAGGTTTTACAGTTCCTAAAGGTATCATTTAAAAAGAAATATTTATTTAATTTTCTTCATTATTATTGGTTTAATTTATTTTTCAAAAGTTGTATACACTTCTGTTATATCTACAGGAAAATATTATCTGGTCGATTCCGGATACGCGAATACCGATAGATTTCTGGCGCCGTACAGAGGTGAGCGTTACCATCTGAGTCAATTTGATAGTAACACACGTGGTCGTATACATCGTTCTCCGCGGGACTTGTATAATCATCGGCACGCCCAATTAAGAAATGTGGTAGAGAAGACTTTTGAAATATTAAAGAAGCGATTCAAGATATTAAATATTGCTATACCGTTTCGTTATAGAGTGTAGTGTCTAATTGCTATGGCATGTTGTGTAATCCATAATTTTATTCAACGGCAATAAGAAAATGATAGATATTTTAACGAAGTGCTAGACCCATAGCCTCCAGAGGATGAAGTGGAAGTGACGACTACATTTTCTAGTACATCAGAGTCACGGCGGGGAGACGACATTCGCACACACGTATTATCGAGCAATTGGAATAATAGAAGTTAGATAAATCATTGAAAATAACTATAAGTTTGTAAAGTTAGAATTAATGTTGTAATATTATGTTAGTCAGCTTGCTAAATAGTTTATTTTGTTTATATGTAATGTTAATTGGACTGTTAATTAAAAACTCGTGTTCTCCGTGTATGATCTAATTTGAATTATTATTGTGACGTGATATTTCGATTTCTATGGTAGTACAGTTGTGAGATCGTTATTGTTTAATAATAATTTCAATCTCCATATCATGCACTCTTTTATAATATTCTATATTTAAGTATTGTATAAATATTGACTTATATTTTATATTAATTAAAATCGCTATTTGATTATGTTATTGTCTGATAGTTGTTTTAATAGATTTTTGTGCAACCATTTTATTTAAAAATGTATTGCGCAACAGATTTTTAAAAATAAAATTATAAATTTTTAGTATATAATGTTCTTTTTTAATATTATTATTGAATTTTTAAAATTTTATTTTGCAGAATACTAATATTTTAATTTTTAGATAATATTAATAATTTTTTAGAATAATAAAAATTAAATATAATTTTATATAACATCTAATTTATTAAATAATATATATAAAATTTATTATATTTAAAAAATTATAATATAATCTTTAATTATCCATTTTAAATTTTAATTAAAAATAAAAATATTTTCGTCGTTTAATATAAAAGTAAAAAAATACCACTGAGAAAATCAACAACAACAACCAAAAAGAGCAAAAAAAGCAAAGGGTACCTTCCAAACCCAATCAATGGCTCTTCTTACAGAGGGGTCCAATGCCCCATGAGAATCCGACTCACATAGTCCTCTCAACAAGGAGACCACGCATTCATCGGATTGCAGGGGGAAATCCATGAAAATCGCTCCTTTCCAAAAGAACCCAACCATGGCCATGGCCGTGGGCGTTCTCCACCTCCTCATCATCAAAACCCAAGATGCTTTTGTTGTCCTCCGCGCACAGAAGGATAGATGCTGCGGAGTCAAACATCGAAGGCTTTGTTCCCTTCAAAGTTTAGGGTTTTAGAGAGAAGGCCCAGTTTTTTTCTTCTTCCTTTTTGTTTTACCTCCTCCTCCTCACCTCCTCCTTTTCCCTTTCAAATGGGGCTCCTCCTCATAGAGAGAGAGAGAGAGAGTGAGGAACAATATGGATAATGTAGGGGACCCTTCTTTGTTATTGGGTTGAGGTGGAGAGAGAGAGAGAGAGACACGGCGGGGAGACGACATTCGCACACGTATTATCGAGCAATTGTGGAATAATAGAAGTTAGATAAATCATTGAAAATAACTATAAGTTTGTAAAAGTTAGAATTAATGTTGTAATATTATGTTAGTCAGCTTGCTAAATAGTTTATTTTGTTTATATGTAATGTTAATGGACTGTTAATTAAAAACTCGTGTTCTCCGTGTATGATCTAATTTGAATTATTATTGTGACGTGATATTTCGATTTCTATGGTAGTACAGTTGTGAGATCGTTATTGTTTAATAATAATTTCAATCTCCATATCATGCACTCTTTTATAATATTCTATATTTAAGTATTGTATAAATATTGACTTATATTTTATATTAATTAAAAATCGCTATTTGATTATGTTATTGTCTGATAGTTGTTTTAATAGATTTTTGTGCAACCATTTTATTTAAAAATGTATTGCGCAACAGATTTTTAAAAATAAAATTATAAATTTTTAGTATATAATGTTCATTTTTTAATATTATTATTGAATTTTTAAAATTTTATTTTGCAGAATACTAATATTTTAATTTTTAGATAATATTAATAATTTTTTAGAATAATAAAAATTAAATATAATTTTATATAACATCTAATTTATTAAATAATATATATAAAATTTATTATATTTAAAAATTATAATATAATCTTTAATTATCCATTTTAAATTTTAATTAAAAATAAAATATTTTCGTCGTTTAATATAAAAGTAAAAAAATACCACTGAGAAAATCAACAACAACAACCAAAAAGAGCAAAAAAAGCAAAGGGTACCTTCCAAACCCAATCAATGGCTCTTCTTACAGAGGGGTCCAATGCCCCACTGAGAATCCGACTCACATAGTCCCTCTCAACAAGGAGACCCACGCATTCATCGGATTGCAGGGGGAAATCCATGAAAATCGCTCCTTTCCAAAAGAACCCAACCATGGCCATGGCCGTGGGCGTTCTCCACCTCCTCATCATCAAAACCCAAGATGCTTTTGTTGTCCTCCGCGCACAGAAGGATAGATGCTGCGGAGTCAAACATCGAAGGCTTTGTTCCCTTCAAAGTTTAGGGTTTTAGAGAGAAAGGCCCAGTTTTTTTCTTCTTCCTTTTTGTTTTACCTCCTCCTCCTCACCTCCTCCTTTTCCCTTTCAAATGGGGCTCCTCCTCATAGAGAGAGAGAGAGAGTGAGGAACAATAATGGATAATGTAGGGGAACCCTTCTTTGTTATTGGGTTGAGGTGGAGAGAGAGAGAGAGAGAGACACGGCGGGGAGACGACATTCGCACACGTATTATCGAGCAATTGTGGAATAATAGAAGTTAGATAAATCATTGAAAATAACTATAAGTTTGTAAAAGTTAGAATTAATGTTGTAATATTATGTTAGTCAGCTTGCTAAATAGTTTATTTTGTTTATATGTAATGTTAATTGGACTGTTAATTAAAAACTCGTGTTCTCCGTGTATGATCTAATTTGAATTATTATTGTGACGTGATATTTCGATTTCTATGGTAGTACAGTTGTGAGATCGTTATTGTTTAATAATAATTTCAATCTCCATATCATGCACTCTTTTATAATATTCTATATTTAAGTATTGTATAAATATTGACTTATATTTTATATTAATTAAAAATCGCTATTTGATTATGTTATTGTCTGATAGTTGTTTTAATAGATTTTTGTGCAACCATTTTATTTAAAAATGTATTGCGCAACAGATTTTTAAAAATAAAATTATAAATTTTTAGTATATAATGTTCATTTTTTTAATATTATTATTGAATTTTTAAAATTTTATTTTGCAGAATACAAATATTTTAATTTTTAGATAATATTAATAATTTTTTAGAATAATAAAATTAAATATAATTTTATATAACATCTAATTTATTAAATAATATATATAAAATTTATTATATTTAAAAAATTATAATATAATCTTTAATTATCCATTTTAAATTTTAATTAAAAATAAAAATATTTTCGTCGTTTAATATAAAAGTAAAAAAATACCACTGAGAAAATCAACAACAACAACCAAAAAGAGCAAAAAAGCAAAGCGTACCTTCCAAACCCAATCAATGGCTCTTCTTACAGAGGGGTCCAATGCCCCACTGAGAATCCGACTCACATAGTCCCTCTCAACAAGGAGACCCACGCATTCATCGGATTGCAGGGGGAAATCCATGAAAATCGCTCCTTTCCAAAAGAACCCAACCATGGCCATGGCCGTGGGCGTTCTCCACCTCCTCATCATCAAAACCCAAGATGCTTTTGTTGTCCTCCGCGCACAGAAGGATAGATGCTGCGGAGTCAAACATCGAAGGCTTTGTTCCCTTCAAAGTTTAGGGTTTTAGAGAGAAAGGCCCAGTTTTTTTCTTCTTCCTTTTTGTTTTACCTCCTCCTCCTCACCTCCTCCTTTTCCCTTTCAAATGGGGCTCCTCCTCATAGAGAGAGAGAGAGAGAGTGAGGAACAATAATGGATAATGTAGGGGAACCCTTCTTTGTTATTGGGTTGAGGTGGAGAGAGAGAGAGAGAGAGACACGGCGGGGAGACGACATTCGCACACGTATTATCGAGCAATTGTGGAATAATAGAAGTTAGATAAATCATTGAAAATAACTATAAGTTTGTAAAAGTTAGAATTAATGTTGTAATATTATGTAGTCAGCTTGCTAAATAGTTTATTTTGTTTATATGTTGTTAATTGGACTGTTAATGTCACGCCCCGGGTGCAAATCAGGACCCGGGCCCGTCTACAGATCCGCCGTGCACATGGGATTTCCCGCGTACACGAAGCGCTGGTAACCTGCTCAAATATTAAATGCGCAATAAAAGAGCATAATACAGAGCTGAAATAGAAGAACCACATAGTATCTCAGACTGGAACTACAAGTACCACTGTAATATGTACAATAATCTCCCAGCTCACTAAAATAATACAACCCACTGGCGGAAGCCAGACCCAAAATAAAAGGGGAATCTCACAGTCTGAGTGGGGGTACAACGTCTATCTACAGCTCTCAGTCTCCCAGGAGATCTATCTATTCAGCGATCCCCTTACCTCGATCAGCTGCCGATGGCCTAGCAGCTCCTGCAGATGACTCTGCAAAATAAAGGAGAAGAAAGAAACAGAAAATAACAATGGGGGTGAGAACTACCAGATAAACCAGCAGCCTCCCCTAGTGGGTAAAAACCTCAACTCTGACGCACCCACTAGGACTACTAGAGGCAAAAGGGAAAAGAGGAAGTGGTAGATACAAAAGATGCTGAAACAGGAAAACTATCACTATTATGCTGTCAAAACTGTATGCATGCATCAGAAATAGTATCTGACCAAATAAACCCAATCTAGTCACCAGTAACAACTGGTACTGCCTGCTCAGCGGAATCTGCACACACGGCTCGAAACCGCGGGATCGGCTCACACGGCTCGCATCCCAACATAAGTATCAGACCGGCACACACGGCTGGGTCCGAGAAAGCACACCTCCGGAGTGGCACTCGAGGGGAGCGACCCACACGAGTAAAATATCTCTGTCATCAGTATCACAAGTATCTCTGTAGCACATGTCTCAATATAGCAGGACTGGACCATAACCATGATCAAAGTGGGAAACTCCATCCACTATAGAAACCCAATCCCCAACTGATGCAATAAACAAAACTCAACCCCAATCTGATGCAAGGATAAGCATCTGGTCAACCGCCTACTGTTCGCGGTCACCGCAATACCCCACAAGTCCACAATCTAGCCCAACCTTGGCTATACTATCCCAAACCCCTGCTCACACTTGAGCAACAACATCTGAATGCAAAGGACAACAATGAACATGTTCAAATCCCAAAATGATAGTGTAGCAATGAATAGTGGCCTTACCTGATGTCCGGGCATGCATGCAACTGTCTTTATTTTTAAAAGTCGTAAAATAGTGTCAAAGGTTTAAAAACAATTGATTTACTGAATAAAAATCATTTGCATGCGAGATCATGGCCTTTGTCTCAATCACAGTGTCCCAATATGAGCCATCATATTATTTATGGGTTAAATTAATTTTTAGGGGAGTTTGTCCCAGCGGTCCTTGTCATTTGTCATATTAATTTATTCCAATGATTCTCATTAATTGTCCTGTTAGTAGTCCTGTTAGTAGTCCTGTTAGTAGTCCTGTTAGTTGTCCCAATGGTTCTCATTATGCTACTTTGTCCCAATTGTTCTTGTTAATTGTCATATTTTAGGGGATTTCTAGTAATCCCAGTGAGCTTGTCAAAAATGAGGTAAGCAACAACCGCCCACCTTGAACAGCTCAAACAACACCCCAGGTAGTCTCCTGGATGTCCGCAGTCCTCAATTCCTGCAAATCAATGCTCCCGGTATAAATACAAACCCCAAAAAGCACAATATTTGCTGTTTTTCAAACAGCACGGGAAAAGAGGAATTTTTCACCTCTAAACTGAGCTCCTAAAATCCCAGAAAAATCACGGTTGCGTTCCTCGCGAAAAGTTGATCAAAATCGACTCTTTAAACGTCTCGATCTGATGCTCCTACGTCAAGATAAAAATCGGAGAAGTCGGTGCTGTCCAAAAAACCATCACAGTAAAAAGGGGGGTCAAAGAGGACTTGAAAACTGTGCCAAAAGTACGAAACGGAGCAAAATAATCAACACGGAAATCGAAGCCCTACCTCTTACGGTCGCGCTGCCGCAAAAATCGTCCAAAAATTCCACCCGGTTAGCCCGCAGTGAATTTTCGACGGAACTGCGACGGGAAATGGGCCTAAAAGAAAATTCGTCGCAGTGTGCCGCGTCGCAGATAACTCACAATCTGTAACTCCAGAAATTCTGAGATTGTAGAGAGAGAAAGAGAGAGAGAGAGGAACAACTTTCGTAGAGGGAAGTTTTTCTGTTTCTCTCTCTAAAGGCTCGGAATCCAAGGTGCAAAGAGAGGGGGTGGGGGAACTCTTATATAGTGGGCCAAAAGGGAATATTCCCTCACGGAATCCAGATCCAAACACGAAACACCGAAACGAGCCAACCAGGGCGCCACGTGTCAACCAAACAGGAAACAGCCTGTGCAGGGCCAATGAAAAAGCCACGTGTCCACGTGGGGCGTGTGTTTGCCCCGTGCTCCGGGTTTTCCGGATCCTGTCAGCCAATAGGAGCACGCCACGTGTCACCCTTCTAGAAAAAGGCCAGCCACTCAGGGGCTGCCACGTGGCATGGAGGGGTTCTTCGGTGCTCCTGGTGCACGCCAGGCCTGTGGACCGCGCCCCGCGCCTGCTGCCCGCGCCTGCCCGCGCTGCCCGCGCCGCGCGCCTCCGCGCTCCGCCGCTGCCCTGCCGCTGCGCCGCTGCCCGCCGCCGTGCGCCGCCGCCCGCCGCCGCCCGCCGCCGCTCGCCGGCGGCCGCCGCCGGCCGGAACAGTAATTCCGGCCGGCGGTTACTGTTCCGGCGTGAACAGTACCCGAAAGCCGAAAAAATAAAGTAAATATACCGTTTCGATCGTTTTCGCGCGCTGAGTCCAAATACGACGTCCGTTTCGCCAAATTCTCATCCGAAATTTTGCCGAAAGCTCCCGGAAATTCCCGTTTGCTCCGATTTTCGTGCAGAGTCTCTTAAAAATATCCAATTTCGTTTCTACAAGCTCCGATGCTCAGTACAAGCCTTCTACAGTCATTATTAATGTTGCGGAGGTTCTGGATCATCACATCCTCCCCCACTAAAAAGAGTTTCGTCCTCGAAACGAGACTAAACAGTAATCCTCAGTCCGAAGTCTCAAATAAGTAGGGGTGAGCATTTCTCATCTCCGACTCAAGCTCCCATGTAGCCTCGCGCTCGTCATGATTGCTCCAGAGGATCTTTACATAGGGAAACTAGTACCGCTTGCGCAATTCTTTCACTCTTCGATCCAGAATTCGCAGTGGGCGCTCCTCATACCTCAAATCCTCGCTGATCTCGAGCGGTGTGAAGTCGATGACGTGCGATGGTCGAGAATACTTCCTCAAAGAGAGACATGAAAAACATTATGGACACCAGCAAGCTTCGGAGGAAGTGCAAGTCGGTAGGCAACTGGCCCGATACGCTCCAATACTCAAAGGGTCCAATATATCGGGGGCTAAGTTTTCCACGAATGCCGAACCTCCTGATTCCTTTGGACGGTGAGACTTTCAGGAACACATGATCACCAACCTGAAACTCTAAGTCTCGTCGCCGAACATCGGCATAACTCCTTTGTCGGCTCTGGGCTGTGGGGGTCTGAAGATGCTGTCGGATTACTCGGACCTTCTCTTCTGCCTCTATCAGACATCTGGTCCCAAGGTCCGCCTCTCGCCCACATCACTCCAATAAAGCGGTGATCGACACTTGCGTCCATACAATGCTTCAAACGGAGCCATCTGAATGCTTGCTTGAAAGCTATTGTTGTACGCGAACTCTGCCAAGGATAAGTGTCGAATCCACCCTCCGCCGAAATCCAAGACGCAAGCCCTAAGCATGTCCTCCAGGATTTGTATCGTCCGCTCTGACTGCCCATCAGTCTGCGGATGGAAGGCTGTGCTGAACCTGAGTTCAGTCCCCAAGGCTGTTTGCAAACTTTTCCAGAAATGCGAAACAAATCTCGGGTCTCTGTCTGATACAATGGAGGCGGGTACTCCATGTAATCTCACTATCTCATCCAGATATAACTGGGCTAGCCGGTCAAGTGGCCACGTAGTCTGCATGGGCAGAAAGTGTGCCGACTTGGTAAGTCGATCCACGACTACCCAGATAGCGTCTGCTCCTCCCTGTGTCCTAGGAAGTCCGACCACGAAATCCATCGTAATGTGGTCCCATTTCCACTGGGGAATTGGGAGACTCTGTAACTTGCCAGCTGGCACTCGATGCTCAGCTTTTACCTGCTGACAAGTTAAACATTGAGCCACAAATCTCCCGACATCCCTTTTCATGCCATTCCACCAGAAGTGTGCCTTGAGATCCTTGTACATCTTAGTCCCACCAGGATGTAGGGTATAAGGTGTATAATGGGCCTCTCGCAGAATCTGCTCTCGGATCTCCGCATCCGCTGGCACACATGCTCGGTTCCTGTACCTTAGTACTCCCGAGGCATCTACCGTAAAGTCCCCAGACTGATTACTCGGAATTTGATCTCTAATCCTGGTCAAGTGGGGGTCCTCACTCTGTTTTTCCTTGATCCGGTCTAGCAGAGTGGACTGCACGACTAAAGATGTCAGTCTAGCAGAGACCCCAGGGGACACAACCTCTACTTCGAGCCGTCTCATCTCTTCTAATAGCGGTGCCTGGTCCGTGATCAACATAGACAAACTTTGCACCGCCCTCCTACTCAAGGCATCAGCGACCACATTAGCTTTGCCTGGGTGGTAGAGAATATCTACATCATAATCTTTTAATAGCTCTAACCACCTACGCTGCCTTAAATTTAGCTCCTTTTGCGTGAACAGGTATTTTAGGCTCTTGTGGTCGGTGTAGATTTCACAGTGCTCTCCATATAGGTAATGACGCCAAAGTTTCAGTGCAAACACTACAGCAGCGAGCTCCAAGTCATGGGTAGGGTAATTTTTCTCGTAATCTTTGAGTTGCCTTGATGCATAAGCAATTACCCTCCCTTCTTGCATCAACACACAACCAAGCCCACTGTGTGATGCGTCGCTGTAGATCACATATCCTTTTCCCATAACAGGGAGGGAAAGGATAGGGGCGGTCATTAATCTATTCTTTAGCTCCTCAAAACTCCTCTGACAATCCTCACTCCAGGTAAACTTCACTCCTTTACGCGTTAAGCGAGTGAGGGGTGTGGAAAGCTTCGCAAAGCCTTCCACAAACCGACGATAATACCCAGCTAAACCCATAAAACTACGCACCTCCGAAACGGTCGTCGGTCGGGGCCAATCCCGGATTGCCTCAATTTTCGCCGGGTCTACCGCTACACCTGCGGCGGAAATCACATGGCCCAAGAAAACTACCTCCCGAAGCCAAAACTCGCATTTTGCCAGTTTGGCAAACAACTTCTTCTCTCGCAGAAGTTGCAGCACGATCCTTAAGTGCTCCTCATGCTCCGCATTACTTCGGGAGTAGACCAGGATATCATCAATGAAAACTACCACGAATCGGTCTAAGTATGGTTTGAAGATCCGGTTCATTAAATCCATGAATGCGGCAGGGGCATTAGTTAGCCCAAAAGGCATAACTGTAAATTCATAATGCCCGTACCGTGATCTAAATGCCGTTTTTGGAATATCCTCGGCCTTCACCTTCAACTGGTGGTAACCGGATTGCAGATCTATCTTAGAGAAGACACAAGACCCTTGCAGCTGATCAAAAAGATCATCGATGCGCGGCAAAGGGTACTTGTTCTTGATGGTCACTTTGTTTAATTCCCTATAATCCACACAAAGTCGAAGTGACCCATCTTTCTTCTTCACGAATAGCACCGGCGCTCCCCAAGGCGATACACTCGGCCTAATAAAGCCCTTATCCATTAAATCTTGGAGTTGCGCCTTAAGCTCTCGTAACTCAGCCGGTGCCATCCGGTAAGGAGCCTTTGAGATTGGCGCAGTTCCTGGAACTACGTCAATCACAAACTCAATCTCCCTATCTGGCGGCATGCTAGTCAGCTCAGGTGGGAAAACATCCGGGAACTCGCGGACAATAGGGATATCCCCGAGTCCCGGCGCCGCCGTAGGCCCCTCAACAACACTAGCCAAAAAGGCTACACATCCACGATGGATCATCTGCCTCGCTCGGGAAGTCGAAATCATAGAGGCAAAGAAAGCACTCTGACATCCCCGGTATACCAACATCTCCTGGCCTGGCTCTCTAAAAGTGACGGTTCTTGCGGCACAATCAATAGTCGCAAAGTACCGAGCCAGCCAGTCCATTCCGAGGATCACATCGAAGTCCTTCAGCTGTCTCAAGACCAACAGGTCTACTGGCATAATCCAGGACTCGATTTGCATCGGGCAGGACCAACAACACTCTTCCACGTGCAAGGTGTGATCGGGAATCTGAACCTCTAGTGCACGTGGCAAAAGTCCTACCTCTAATCCATGTAATGATGCAAATGATCTACTAATAAAAGAATGTGATGCTCCCGTATCAAATAAAGTACGAGTCCTAATGCCAGAAAGTAAGGTGATACCTGCCACCACATGATCTGCGGCTGAAGAGTCCTCTACCTGTGCAGCATACACTCGCCCACTCTGAGCTGGAGGGCGATAATCCGTGGGATGGGAAGAAGATGGCCTGCTCGCTGGAGCATATGGCCGCTGAGCCGTCGACCGCTGCTGTGATGAAGATGGAGCCGATGCTGAGGAAGGAGCGGCGGAGGTCGAAAAGGGGCACGAAGCTTGAATGTGCCCGGGCTGTCCACACCTATAGCAGCGACCCCACCGCTGGTCGCAGGTGTTGGACAAATGCTGACCTCCACAGAAAATACAATTGCCGGGGGCCCGTGGCTGTCGTGATTGCTGTTGAGATTGCCGCTGTCGCTGAGGCTGCCGCTGCGACCCACGCTGCGACGACTGTGATCTTTGCTGCTGCTGCCGCTGCTGGGGCTTCTGGGATCCACCAGGTCCTCGTCGCTCGGACCGTCCTTGGCCGGGGAACTGTGGCTGCGGCGGTCGTGGTGGCCTCCATGAACTAGATTGTCCCCCAACCTCCGGTGCTGGTCGTTTCGCCCCCGGGATTACTACGGGAGCTGGAGCTACTTCCCCCATTACTACCTCCCCGCACTCAACGTAGAGTGCCTGCTCCATCGAGGCCTCCAAGGTCTGCAACCTTCGTGAGCGAACTAATTGATAAAGGTCTCGGTGCAATCCTCGCTCGAACATGTAGATCCGGTGCGCCTCGTCCCTGGCCACGTTCGGTACACATGCCAACAATTGATTGAAATTGGCAATGTACTCGTGTACGGGCCGATCTCCTTGGCGGAGGTTTTTCAATTGCTCCTCTAACCTCTGCCGGACGCTTTCTGGGAAGAAAGCCCCGAGAAGGAGATTGCGGAACTCCGCCCAGGCCAAGAGCTGAGCCCCAGGCGGACCCGCCGGTCGAACACGCCGCCACCAAGCTTCGGCGTTGTGTTCCAAAAAGTTCGTTGCCAAAATTACCTGATATCGATCCTCGATAAACAACGTCTCAAAACGTCGCTCCATCGCCGTGATCCACGACTCTGCCTCCCACGGCTCCGCATTCTGCCCCGAAAAGTGGGGTGGGTCGAACTGGCGAAACCTCATCAATAAGTCAACCATTTCCCGCTGCTCTGCCGGGGTCAGAGATCCCGTCAATCCAGACGATTGTCTACCAGTACCCCGAGCAATAGGGGATGCCGGGGTCACTGGTACAACAGGGGGATTCACAGCAGGGGAAGAAGGTACGGGAGAATTCTCTGAAGGTGCTACAACAGGCTGAGCCCTCTGCTCTAGCATTTGCGTCAGCCGGCTCATGGCCTCCTCCTGACGCCGAACAGCTTCAGACATCTGGGCCATCTGAGCCTGCAACTCTTGCACCTCACCCTGCTGGCCCTGCTCGGACTCCTCCTGATCGGACTCAGGGGAATCTGGCTGAGAACGTGTCAACATCCTACGTCGCGGAGGCATCCTATCACAAGAAATCACACTCAGTATCAAACCCCACACGACCCAATCTAGCGAAAGTCAAAGACATCCCCCCTATTTCTGTGACTTTATGTTGTCTGCAGCCAACATAACTGTTCACCAGAAATTTGGGTATGTCGGTCTCTCTCCTCTCACCGGAAGAGTCAAACGAAATAAATCAACGACTTTCGCAAAATGTCACGTCTCTCATGCCCTATTATCCTAGGGTCTGCCAAAAGCCTAGGGTTTCCTAAGTCCCAACTGAACTATCCCTAAGCTCTGATACCAACTTAATCTGTCACGCCCCGGGTGCAAATCAGGACCCGGGCCCGTCTACAGATCCGCCGTGCACATGGGATTTCCCGCGTACACGAAGCGCTGGTAACCTGCTCAAATATTAAATGCGCAATAAAAGAGCATAATACAGAGCTGAAATAGAAGAACCACATAGTATCTCAGACTGGAACTACAAGTACCACTGTAATATGTACAATAATCTCCCAGCTCACTAAAATAATACAACCCACTGGCGGAAGCCAGACCCAAAATAAAAGGGGAATCTCACAGTCTGAGTGGGGGTACAACGTCTATCTACAGCTCTCAGTCTCCCAGGAGATCTATCTATTCAGCGATCCCCTTACCTCGATCAGCTGCCGATGGCCTAGCAGCTCCTGCAGATGACTCTGCAAAATAAAGGAGAAGAAAGAAACAGAAAATAACAATGGGGGTGAGAACTACCAGATAAACCAGCAGCCTCCCCTAGTGGGTAAAAACCTCAACTCTGACGCACCCACTAGGACTACTAGAGGCAAAAGGGAAAAGAGGAAGTGGTAGATACAAAAGATGCTGAAACAGGAAAACTATCACTATTATGCTGTCAAAACTGTATGCATGCATCAGAAATAGTATCTGACCAAATAAACCCAATCTAGTCACCAGTAACAACTGGTATTGCCTGCTCAGCGGAATCTGCACACACGGCTCGAAACCGCGGGATCGGCTCACACGGCTCGCATCCCAACATAAGTATCAGACCGGCACACACGGCTGGGTCCGAGAAAGCACACCTCCGGAGTGGCACTCGAGGGGAGCGACCCACACGAGTAAAATATCTCTGTCATCAGTATCACAAGTATCTCTGTAGCACATGTCTCAATATAGCAGGACTGGATCATAACCATGATCAAAGTGGGAAACTCCATCCACTATAGAAACCCAATCCCCAACTGATGCAATAAACAAAACTCAACCCCAATCTGATGCAAGGATAAGCATCTGGTCAACCGCCTACTGTCCGCGGTCACCGCAATACCCCACAAGTCCACAATCTAGCCAACCTTGGCTACACTATCCCAAACCCCTGCTCACACTTGAGCATCAACATCTGAATGCAAAGGACAACAATGAACATGTTCAAATCCCAAAATGATAGTGTAGCAATGAATAGTGGCCTTACCTGATGTCCGGGCATGCATGCAACTGTCTTTATTTTTAAAAGTCGTAAAATAGTGTCAAAGGTTTAAAAACAATTGATTTACTGAATAAAAATCATTTGCATGCGAGATCATGGCCTTTGTCTCAATCACAGTGTCCCAATATAAGTCATCATATTATTTGTGGGTTATATTAATTTTTAGGGGAGTTTGTCCCAGCGGTCCTTGTCATTTGTCATATTAATTTATTCCAATGATTCTCATTAATTGTCCTGTTAGTAGTCCTGTTAGTAGTCCTGTTAGTTGTCCCAATGGTTCTCATTATGCTACTTTGTCCCAATTGTTCTTGTTAATTGTCATATTTTAGGGGATTTCTAGTAATCCCAGTGAGCTTGTCAAAAATGAGGTAAGCAACAACCGCCCACCTTGAACAGCTCAAACAACACCCCAGGTAGTCTCCTGGATGTCCGCAGTCCTCAATTCCTGCAAATCAATGCTCCCGGTATAAATACAAACCCCAAAAAGCACAATATTTGCTGTTTTTCAAACAGCACGGGAAAAGAGGAATTTTTCACCTCTAAACTGAGCTCCTAAAATCCCAGAAAAATCACGGTTGCGTTCCTCGCGAAGAGTAGATCAAAATCGACTCTTTAAACGCCTCGATCTGACGCTCCTACATCAAGATAAAAATCGGAGAAGTCGGTGCTGTCCAAAAACCATCACAGTAAAAAGGGGGGTCAAAGAGGACTTGAAAACTGTGCCAAAAGTACGAAACGGAGCAAAATAATCAACACGGAAATCGAAGCCCTACCTCTTACGGTCGCGCTGCCGCAAAAATCGTCCAAAAATTCCACCCGGTTAGCCCGCAGTGAATTTTCGACGGAACTGCGACGGGAAATGGGCCTAAAAGAAAATTCGTCGCAGTGTGCCGCGTCGCAGATAACTCACAATCTGTAACTCCAGAAATTCTGAGATTGTAGAGAGAGAAAGAAGAGAGAGAGAGGAACAACTTTCGTAGAGGGAAGTTTTTCTGTTTCTCTCTCTAAAGGCTCGGAATCCAAGGTGCAAAGAGAGGGGGTGGGGGAACTCTTATATAGTGGGCCAAAAGGGAATATTCCCTCACGGAATCCAGATCCAAACACGAAACACCGAAACGAGCCAACCAGGGAGCGCCACGTGTCAACCAAACAGGAAACAGCCTGTGCAGGGCCAATGAAAAAGCGCCACGTGTCCACGTGGGGCGTGTGTTTGCCCCGTGCTCCGGGTTTTCCGGATCCTGTCAGCCAATAGGAGAACGCCACGTGTCACCCTTCTAGAAAAAGGCCAGCCACTCAGGGGCTGCCACGTGGCATGGAGGGGTTCTTCGGTGCTCCTGGTGCACGCCAGGCCTGTGGACCGCGCCCCGCGCCTGCTGCCCGCGCCTGCCCGCGCTGCCCGCGCCTGCCCGCGCTGCCCGCGCCGCGCGCCTCCGCGCTCCGCCGCTGCCCTGCCGCTGCGCCGCTGCCCGCCGCCGTGCGCCGCCGCCCGCCGCCGCTCGCCGGCGGCCGCCGCCGGCCGGAACAGTAATTCCGGCCGGCGGTTACTGTTCCGGCGTGAACAGTACCCGAAAGCCGAAAAAATAAAGTAAATATACCGTTTCGATCGTTTTCGCGCGCTGAGTCCAAATACGACGTCCGTTTCGCCAAATTCTCATCCGAAATTTTGCCGAAAGCTCCCGGAAATTCCCGTTTGCTCCGATTTTCGTGCAGAGTCTCTTAAAAATATCCAATTTCGTTTCTACAAGCTCCGATGCTCAGTACAAGCCTTCTACAGTCATTATTAATGTTGCGGAGGTTCTGGATCATCACAGTTAATTAAAAACTCGTGTTCTCCGTGTATGATCTAATTTGAATTATTATTGTGACGTGATATTTCGATTTCTATGGTAGTACAGTTGTGAGATCGTTATTGTTTAATAATAATTTCAATCTCCATATCATGCACTCTTTTATAATATTCTATATTTAAGTATTGTATAAATATTGACTTATATTTTATATTAATTAAAAATCGCTATTTGATTATGTTATTGTCTGATAGTTGTTTTAATAGATTTTTGTGCAACCATTTTATTTAAAAATGTATTGCGCAACAGATTTTTAAAAATAAAATTATAAATTTTTAGTATATAATGTTCATTTTTTTAATATTATTATTGAATTTTTAAAATTTTATTTTGCAGAATACTAATATTTTAATTTTTAGATAATATTAATAATTTTTTAGAATAATAAAAATTAAATATAATTTATATAACATCTAATTTATTAAATAATATATATAAAATTTATTATATTTAAAAAATTATAATATAATCTTTAATTATCCATTTTAAATTTTAATTAAAAATAAAAATATTTTCGTCGTTTAATATAAAAGTAAAAAAAATACCACTGAGAAAATCAACAACAACAACCAAAAAGAGCAAAAAAAGCAAAGGGTACCTTCCAAACCCAATCAATGGCTCTTCTTACAGAGGGGTCCAATGCCCCACTGAGAATCCGACTCACATAGTCCCTCTCAACAAGGAGACCCACGCATTCATCGGATTGCAGGGGGAAATCCATGAAAATCGTTCCTTTCCAAAAGAACCCAACCATGGCCATGGCCGTGGGCGTTCTCCACCTCCTCATCATCAAAACCCAAGATGCTTTTGTTGTCCTCCGCGCACAGAAGGATAGATGCTGCGGAGTCAAACATCGAAGGCTTTGTTCCCTTCAAAGTTTAGGGTTTTAGAGAGAAAGGCCCAGTTTTTTTCTTCTTCCTTTTTGTTTTACCTCCTCCTCCTCACCTCCTCCTTTTCCCTTTCAAATGGGGCTCCTCCTCATAGAGAGAGAGAGAGAGAGTGAGGAACAATAATGGATAATGTAGGGGAACCCTTCTTTGTTATTGGGTTGAGGTGAGAGAGAGAGAGAGAGAGACACGGCGGGGAGACGACATTCGCACACGTATTATCGAGCAATTGTGGAATAATAGAAGTTAGATAAATCATTGAAAATAACTATAAGTTTGTAAAAGTTAGAATTAATGTTGTAATATTATGTTAGTCAGCTTGCTAAATAGTTTATTTTGTTTATATGTAATGTTAATTGGACTGTTAATTAAAAACTCGTGTTCTCCGTGTATGATCTAATTTGAATTATTATTGTGACGTGATATTTCGATTTCTATGGTAGTACAGTTGTGAGATCGTTATTGTTTAATAATAATTTCAATCTCCATATCATGCACTCTTTTATAATATTCTATATTTAAGTATTGTATAAATATTGACTTATATTTTATATTAATTAAAAATCGCTATTTGATTATGTTATTGTCTGATAGTTGTTTTAATAGATTTTTGTGCAACCATTTTATTTAAAAATGTATTGCGCAACAGATTTTTAAAAATAAAATTATAAATTTTTAGTATATAATGTTCATTTTTTTAATATTATTATTGAATTTTTAAAATTTTATTTTGCAGAATACTAATATTTTAATTTTTAGATAATATTAATAATTTTTTAGAATAATAAAAATTAAATATAATTTTATATAACATCTAATTTATTAAATAATATATATAAAATTTATTATATTTAAAAAATTATAATATAATCTTTAATTATCCATTTTAAATTTTAATTAAAAATAAAAATATTTTCGTCGTTTAATATAAAAGTAAAAAAATACCACTGAGAAAATCAACAACAACAACCAAAAAGAGCAAAAAAAGCAAAGGGTACCTTCCAAACCCAATCAATGGCTCTTCTTACAGAGGGGTCCAATGCCCCACTGAGAATCCGACTCACATAGTCCCTCTCAACAAGGAGACCCACGCATTCATCGGATTGCAGGGGGAAATCCATGAAAATCGTTCCTTTCCAAAAGAACCCAACCATGGCCATGGCCGTGGGCGTTCTCCACCTCCTCATCATCAAAACCCAAGATGCTTTTGTTGTCCTCCGCGCACAGAAGGATAGATGCTGCGGAGTCAAACATCGAAGGCTTTGTTCCCTTCAAAGTTTAGGGTTTTAGAGAGAAAGGCCCAGTTTTTTTCTTCTTCCTTTTTGTTTTACCTCCTCCTCCTCACCTCCTCCTTTTCCCTTTCAAATGGGGCTCCTCCTCATAGAGAGAGAGAGAGAGAGTGAGGAACAATAATGGATAATGTAGGGGAACCCTTCTTTGTTATTGGGTTGAGGTGGAGAGAGAGAGAGAGAGACACGGCGGGGAGACGACATTCGCACACGTATTATCGAGCAATTGTGGAATAATAGAAGTTAGATAAATCATTGAAAATAACTATAAGTTTGTAAAAGTTAGAATTAATGTTGTAATATTATGTTAGTCAGCTTGCTAAATAGTTTATTTTGTTTATATGTAATGTTAATTGGACTGTTAATTAAAAACTCGTGTTCTCCGTGTATGATCTAATTTGAATTATTATTGTGACGTGATATTTCGATTTCTATGGTAGTACAGTTGTGAGATCGTTATTGTTTAATAATAATTTCAATCTCCATATCATGCACTCTTTTATAATATTCTATATTTAAGTATTGTATAAATATTGACTTATATTTTATATTAATTAAAAATCGCTATTTGATTATGTTATTGTCTGATAGTTGTTTTAATAGATTTTTGTGCAACCATTTTATTTAAAAATGTATTGCGCAACAGATTTTTAAAAATAAAATTATAAATTTTTAGTATATAATGTTCATTTTTTTAATATTATTATTGAATTTTTAAAATTTTATTTTGCAGAATACTAATATTTTAATTTTTAGATAATATTAATAATTTTTTAGAATAATAAAAATTAAATATAATTTTATATAACATCTAATTTATTAAATAATATATATAAAATTTATTATATTTAAAAAATTATAATATAATCTTTAATTATCCATTTTAAATTTTAATTAAAAATAAAAATATTTTCGTCGTTTAATATAAAAGTAAAAAAATACCACTGAGAAAATCAACAACAACAACCAAAAAGAGCAAAAAAAGCAAAGGGTACCTTCCAAACCCAATCAATGGCTCTTCTTACAGAGGGGTCCAATGCCCCACTGAGAATCCGACTCACATAGTCCCTCTCAACAAGGAGACCCACGCATTCATCGGATTGCAGGGGGAAATCCATGAAAATCGTTCCTTTCCAAAAGAACCCAACCATGGCCATGGCCGTGGGCGTTCTCCACCTCCTCATCATCAAAACCCAAGATGCTTTTGTTGTCCTCCGCGCACAGAAGGATAGATGCTGCGGAGTCAAACATCGAAGGCTTTGTTCCCTTCAAAGTTTAGGGTTTTAGAGAGAAAGGCCCAGTTTTTTTCTTCTTCCTTTTTGTTTTACCTCCTCCTCCTCACCTCCTCCTTTTCCCTTTCAAATGGGGCTCCTCCTCATAGAGAGAGAGAGAGAGAGTGAGGAACAATAATGGATAATGTAGGGGAACCCTTCTTTGTTATTGGGTTGAGGTGGAGAGAGAGAGAGAGAGACACGGCGGGGAGACGACATTCGCACACGTATTATCGAGCAATTGTGGAATAATAGAAGTTAGATAAATCATTGAAAATAACTATAAGTTTGTAAAAGTTAGAATTAATGTTGTAATATTATGTTAGTCAGCTTGCTAAATAGTTTATTTTGTTTATATGTAATGTTAATTGGACTGTTAATTAAAAACTCGTGTTCTCCGTGTATGATCTAATTTGAATTATTATTGTGACGTGATATTTCGATTTCTATGGTAGTACAGTTGTGAGATTGTTATTGTTTAATAATAATTTCAATCTCCATATCATGCACTCTTTTATAATATTCTATATTTAAGTATTGTATAAATATTGACTTATATTTTATATTAATTAAAAATCGCTATTTGATTATGTTATTGTCTGATAGTTGTTTTAATAGATTTTTGTGCAACCATTTTATTTAAAAATGTATTGCGCAACAAATTTTTAAAAATAAAATTATAAATTTTTAGTATATAATGTTCATTTTTTTAATATTATTATTGAATTTTTAAAATTTTATTTTGCAGAATACTAATATTTTAATTTTTAGATAATATTAATAATTTTTTAGAATAATGAAAATTAAATATAATTTTATATAACATCTAATTTATTAAATAATATATATAAAATTTATTATATTTAAAAAATTATAATATAATCTTTAATTATCCATTTTAAATTTTAATTAAAAATAAAAATATTTTCCTCGTTTAATATAAAAGTAAAAAAATACCACTGAGAAAATCAACAACAACAACCAAAAAGAGCAAAAAAAGCAAAGGGTACCTTCCAAACCCAATCAATGGCTCTTCTTACAGAGGGGTCCAATGCCCCACTGAGAATCCGACTCACATAGTCCCTCTCAACAAGGAGACCCACGCATTCATCGGATTGCAGGGGGAAATCCATGAAAATCGCTCCTTTCCAAAAGAACCCAACCATGGCCATGGCCGTGGGCGTTCTCCACCTCCTCATCATCAAAACCCAAGATGCTTTTGTTGTCCTCCGCGCACAGAAGGATAGATGCTGCGGAGTCAAACATCGAAGGCTTTGTTCCCTTCAAAGTTTAGGGTTTTAGAGAGAAAGGCCCAGTTTTTTTCTTCTTCCTTTTTGTTTTACCTCCTCCTCCTCACCTCCTCCTTTTCCCTTTCAAATGGGGCTCCTCCTCATAGAGAGAGAGAGAGAGTGAGGAACAATAATGGATAATGTAGGGGAACCCTTCTTTGTTATTGGGTTGAGGTGGAGAGAGAGAGAGAGAGAGAAGAGGAAGGGGTTTTTGTAGAGGAGAGAGAGAGAGAGAGAGAGAGTGAGAGAGAGGGGGGGGCCAAGCAAAAGTAGAGACAAATGGAGGAAGTAAAGGAGAAATAAAATATTAAAATAAGAAATTGGATTGAGAATTAATTAAGAAAAAAAAATGGATTGAGAAGTAAAAAAAAATTAAAAATATATAAAAATATATAAAATTTATTTATTTAATTTTTATAATTTAATAATTTTTTATATATATAATTTAAATTAACTGTTTATTTTAATAAATTTATTTGGATCAAATAGTAATAAATTCAACATTGCATAAATTGTATAGGTTTTTTTTTTGTAAACAAAGAACTAATAATGAAATAACAAATGGGTTGTTTTGATTTTTCTTTTCCATTTGCCCTTTTTTTTTTATTTGTGGAGCTTTATGCTGTACAACTGTATTACTGAGCTGTAGTTTTTACTAAAAGGTGGTATTTCAAGAGTGATTGTAACAATGATGGAATTAGCGTATAACCAGCCGAATACGAACTAATTCGTTTTAATATCGTGTTAAAAAATTCGACTTGTGTTCGATTCGTTAATAAACGAGTCGAATATGAATTAACTTGCAAATAACAAATTTTATTTTCATGGCTACTATTAGGTATAAAGTTGAAAAAAATTAAAAAATTAAAATTTTAATTTAATAATTAAAATTTATAAAAAATTGATAGTCTAAAATCTAAATAGTAATATATATATATATATATATATATATATATATATATATATATATATATATATATATATATATATATATATATATTCGAGCTGTTATTGAGCCGAACACGAGCGAGCTGATCCCAGCTGCTGTTCGGCTCGTTTATTAAACGAACTGAAAAATTCGGCTCGTGTTCGGCTTGTTTACTAAACGAGCTGAAAAATTCGACTCGTATTCGGCTCGTTTACTAACCGAACGATTCGATCTCGAGCTCATTTCGAGCTGAATTGCCATTCCTAAATGGAATGATAATTGTAAGATGGTGTGATTTAGGGAATGATTTAATTTTATTGTGGTGGTACAAAGACATGAGCAGGACATTAGGATCATGCTCATGCCGTGCCCGTGCCCGTGGTATGACTACCGACGAGGAAGAGGAGTAGCTGCCATTACGGCTGCGGCGGCCAGATTGTCTGCGAGAAAGACCGAGACCAGTACCCCTGCACTATCATATGCTTCTTCACGGATCCATGCCAATATGGTTTTATCCGTTGTTAATTGTTAGAAAAAAGCTTTTATCTTTTCAAATTAATTCTTTTAAATAATTTAAACTTAATTTAAACTCAAAATATTGTAGAACAAAGTTTAGATGAAGCATGTGATTGTCGAGGCGTGCGTGAGCACTGTCCTAGAAGAGAGATTGCCGCTCCACGTGCGAGGCTCCGGCAATCACCCCTAGCGATACAACGACCACTGTCCACCCCGTCGGCAACGACTCTGGGATGGTGCGTAGCGAACCCAACGTCTTTCAGAGATCCAGCAAAATAGAAACTCAAAGAGGAAAAATCACTGTGTAAATCACAGTGTACTTTTTATGTAAATTAGAGAGGAGAAAATTTGAAGCTTAAGAGAAGATTATGTCTATGTTTTCTTAGCCCACAAGCCTTCTCATGCTCTCTTTTTAAAGAGCCCAAAACCCACAGGAGACAAGCTCCAACGGGTCCTTTCTCGGGCAGCCCACAAAGGCCCTTCCCAAGGAAGGCCATTGGGTAGCCCGAGAAACAAGTTCCCAATGTAGGCTTTAAATGCAAAAAGCAAAAGTCAAATGGACCAAGTCAAAATCGCGCAGGCCCGGCCCGGCCCGTGTGTGTATTGGAAAAGCCTTGCTCTCAATTCCTAACCAATACAAACACAAGAGAGGGAGTAAATAAACCCACTCTACATGTGATGAATTTCCGATGCGGGACTAAACATCACATGTAGAGGGGAAATGAGTTTGGGCTCCCAAGCAAAGCCCATTGATATTGGGCTTCCCAGAAAAGCCCAAAGGCTAAAACACAAGTTTTAAATCACAAAAACTAATTAAAACCCAACAATCCCCACATGATTTAAAACTTGTAAAAACGAAATACAAAATAAAGTAAAAGAAATACAAAAACTAAAACAGATGCTGGATTCCTTATACCACGTATTCGGCGAAGGTACCATTCGGGTTTGAACCTTCACTTAGTACAGGTCTATGTACATCCGAGGGCACAATGGTGGACTTCGCCTTGAACCAAGGCCGGTGAATTGGATTTCCACAAACAGTACACACGGTATAGCCGTTTAGGTTCTATGCGGGTTAGCGCTTTTATGGGCATGCGCTCATATCGATTCATGAGTGTTTTTAGGGAAACGCCCTCTTCCCACAGTCGCGGCCTCACGACTACACACATATAGTAGGTCCTGATAAGGGTGCATGCAAGGTCACACCTTGCCTCAAGGGTCTCGAAACCATTCAGGGTAAAAACCCTTACTATCCACTTGCATAAATGAGCACTATCGCCATAGGGATGAGTATATAAAATCAGTGCTCCGCACAACTACCAATTCGACTTGTTTCTACCCATTGAACCTCCAAGAGGTTGGGTTGCCGTCGCCGGTAGTTTCTATTGTGGGCTAAGCCCCATCCCCCTCGACGATTCTAGGATCACTGTTCTAGACAAACCTTTAGTAAGCTGATCAGCTAGGTTCTTTGCAGATCTCACAAATTCCAATGCAATTACATTTTCCTTAATATTCTGCCGAATATACTTGTGTCTTACTTTCATAAATCTATTCATTTTTGTTTCCACATTTTCTTGAGCACACTTGTCAATAGCAGATTTGCAATCACAATGTATACATACAGGTGCCAAAGGTCGCTCCATCAGTGGCAAGTCATACAGAAATTCTCTAATCCACTTAGCCTCTGCTACAGTGGTATCTAAAGCTATTAATTCAGATTCCATTGTACTTCTAGCTATCAATGATTGTTTCGATGACTTCCAAGAAACAGCTGCTCCACCAAGGAGAACAACAAATCCAGTGGTTGACTTCACATCAGCTGTATCACTTATCCAGTTAGCATCACTAAATCCTTCTAATACAGTAGGGAATCCACAAAAATGTAATCCATAAGATACAGTGCCTTTCAGATATCTCAAAACTCTTTCTAAAGCATTCCAATTGTGATGACCTGGATCTCTGCAGAGCTGTGGTAGAGTCATTGGTGACTTCGGGGGAGCCTGTACTATGTTTCGGGAAGTGGTTGTGCATGATTGGACACAAGTGTTGGACCTCGAGCCTTATTGGATCACGTGGGTGATCGGCTGATCCCGTCGGATGTTTTGAGGTGGTTTCGTGCGAAACGGTTATCAAATTTGGATTCAGCGCGGAAAAACGCTTGGAAATGGCTTTTTGTTTGCTCAATTCTGAGTCCGGATGTCCAAAAGCGGACTCCCGGAAGTTTTGGGCAGTTTGTGGTGCTTGCGGGAGCCTCCGGCAAATTTTAGAGGCGGATTTTGGTGAAACGGACGTCGTTTTTGGAATCAGCGCACGAAAACGGTCAAGATGGACTATTTACTTGTCGTTTTTGAGCTTGCGGGTACTGTTCACGCCGGAACAGTGTTTCCGGCATCGCCGGCAACGGCCGGCGGCGGCGGGCAGCGCCGGCGGGAAGCGGCGAGGCCTCGGGCAGGCGGCAGGCGGCGGCACGCGGCGCGGGCAGGGCGCGGGCAGGCGCCCGGGCGCGCGGGCAGGCGCGCGGTCCACGGCGGCGCGCGTGCACCAGGCGGTGCCACGTGGCGGCTGTTGGTTGGTGCGGTTCTGTGCTCCCGGTCCACGCGGCAGGTGGGGCAGTTGACCGGGGCAGGTGCCGTACGCGGGCAGGTGACCGGGAAGCACGGCGACGTGCGCGGTGCACGGCGCGGCGTGCGCGGTGCACGGGCTGCCGGGGACACGTGGCGCGTCGCCATTCGCTGGTGCAGGTGCACCGGGTGCAGCGGGGTCCAGGGGCCTGTTGGACTGGGCTACGTGGCCGGCCCAGAGGATTTCGGGCGTGAACAGTAACGGGCCGGCCCGTTACTGTAGCAGCCCGAAAATATTCGGGCGCCCGAAAGTGGGGACATGGTTGGTATTTCTTCAAATGTTTTTTCAGCCTATATAAAGTCCCCAACCCGAGCCCCTCTCTTTTCTCTTTATCTCTCAATCCTTTCACCTTCAGCCCGAGCTCCCTTAAGCAAAGATTTTCATCTCTAAGTGCTTGATCTCCCTGCCAAGTTCTAGGATTTTAGGAGGCACGAATCCCGAGGTTCCCCATTTTATGGTGCGGCGCGACGTTGCTTTCTAGTGTTCCTCTTCGGCGCAGCGATAGTGTTTTTGCTCCCCTGGGCTACCCCGAGATCATTTTGCTGTGATTCTTGCACCGGCAGACTCCTAAGAGGTAGGACTTCATCTTTCGTTTTGGTCGCACTTTCCCGTTTTGAGGTTTTGGCACGGATCCCGAGGCAAACTGTGACCCCATTTTCTGTGTAGACTTCCTTGACAGCAGCGGGGTATTTTGGCCATATCTTTGCGCACGAGCGTCAGATGGAAACGAGCTTATACAACTTTTTCATCTACGGATCGCAAGGAACGCGCTCGTATTTTTATTGGATTTTTGTGAGATTTATTTCGAGGTGAAAATTACTGTTTTCTCAGTGAACAGTGTACAGTTTTAACACAGATTTTTGTATGAGTGTACCCCCTTGCCGAATTTTTATCTTGACTTACCGAACTCCGATTTGGGCGTGCAAGGTACCGTTTCGAAGCTATCGACGCAAGGATCGCCGTGATATTTTTGTTGGAATTTTCTGGGCACTCTCTGCAGGTGATAATTTAACAGTTTAGAATTCGAGGTTGTATGTGGTTATAAGTGCTATAATTGGGAGCCTAAGTGTAATTAGTGAGCTTTGTATTGTACCAGGAGCATTGCGGATGTGCTAATATTGTGGGAGCAAGGATTTGAAGTTTTGGTATTTTCTAGCTGTACGGACTTGGACAGTTGCACTTCAGGTGGGTGGTCGTTGTTTACCTCTATTTTGACATGCTCACTAGGAATATTAGAGTAATTCCTTTATTTGGACCTGCATGCTTTAAAATAATATAATTGTGAGCCATCACATGAAAAGTACTATTGTGGATATCTGATAATGGTTGGGACTTAGAGATGTTGTATGGATAGAATTTTAGCACTCAACCTTGCATGTGGAATTTACTTTCATGATGGGATAATATGAAATGACTTGTAGGAGAGCACCACTTGAGGATCTGTTGTACATGCATAGGTGGATGATTTATGTGAGATTAATTTGGTGGATATAGCATGTGGAACAGGATTATTGGGACACTTTCTTTTATCGCTCCTGAGAACTTATGCATGCTTGTTTGGTCACCTAGATAGGCCACCTTTTTCTGCTACACTATCATGCTGGAATTGACATAGGAGAAACCATGTTTGTTTTCTTTTCTCCTTCTTATTTAGACCTTTGAGTCTGGTTGCTCGGGTTCGAGCAGGGGTTTGGGATAGTGTAGCGAGGACCTGATGGTCGGTGTTAGGTTGTGTTTGATTCTGGGTTGCGGGATTATAGCGGCTACCGCGGACAGTAGGCGGTTGACCGGATGTCGAATGTAGGACATGATTGTGATTGTGGGTATTGCGGCGATCGCGGATTTTGGGCGATCGACCGGATGTTCATTTGTGCATCAGATTGGGGGATCTGTGTTTCTTTTAGTGGAGGGTGTGTTCCACCGGGGCTTTACAGTTGTGATTTACTCCTGCTTTTGGTACTTATTTTACCGGCGCGGTTATTGCCCGGTAGTGCTTTCCTCGAGTGGGTCGCTCCCCTCGAGTTCCCCTCCGGAGGCCGGGGCCAGACTGTTATTGACGGATTTGCTATCACATCGGCGCGGCTTATTTGCCCGATGATGAGGGCGGCGGCAGGAGCCTTGCTATCACATCGGCGCGGCTTACTTGCCCGATGATGAGGGCGGTACAGATTGGGTTAATCTGGGACGGGTGGTTATTGTTGGATATGGTTATTCCAGTTTAGGATTGCATTTTTAGAGGCATAGTAGTGGTAGTTTCATTTCTTCGGTAGTCATTATTTCTTACCACTCTCCTTTCCTTTTCGCCTCTGGTAGACCTAGTGGGTGCGTCAGAGTTTGAGGTTTTACCCACTAGGGGAGGCTACTGGTTTACTAGTAGTTCTCACCCCCATTCTTCTTTTCTCTTTTTTTTTTTTCTCCCTTGTTTTGCAGTGTCTTCTGTGGGTGCTGCTGGGCTTTCAGCGGCGGGTCGAGGAGAGATGACGACTGAGTAGATAGATCTCGAGGCAGGATGAGCGGGTTAGCTGGACTGTTGATGTACCTATGTTTCCTCAGACGGTTGTACTTTTACATTTGGGACTGGCTTTTGCCAGCAGGTTGTTTTTATTTTGGTGAGCTGGGAGAGACTGATGTATCATTTTTACAGATGTATTGTATTTTATTTCCAGCTTCAGTCTGAGATGTATTAGATTTTAGTTCAGCTCTGTTTTTATTGCTCTTTTATTATTTCTTATATCTGAGCAGGTTACCAGCGCTTCGTGTACATGGAAAATTCTGTGTGCACGGCGGATCTGTTGGCGGGCCCGGGTTCTGGTTTACACCCGGGGTGTGACAGATTAGGTGGTATCAGAGCTTAGGGATAGGTCAGTTGGGACTTAGGAAACCCTAGGCTTTTCGGCGGACCCTAGGATGTTAGTGCGTGAGAGACGCGACATTTTACGAAAGTCGGTGATTTACTTGTTTGACTCTTCCTGTGAGTGAAGAGGGATCGACATATCCTATTTTTGTGGGACAGTTATGTTGGCTGCAGACAACATAAAGTTACAAAAATAGAGGGATGTCTTTGACTTTCGCTAGATTGGGTCGAGTGTTTGGGGTGTGCTGATTTGCGGTTTTGTCGTGGTGAGCGGTGTCTCCCCGACGCGGGCCCTGACCCGGGTGCACCTTGGTGCGGCAGTTGGGTCTGAGCTGGTTGTTTCGGGCCGGATACCCAGATTGGAGTCTGAGAGCTCCGGACCCGAAGGGTAGGTGTGTCGGAGGCAGATCAGCGGAGCAGTGACACAGTTGTCGGATCAGCGCAGTGACACAGTTGTCGGAGCAGCGCAGTGGCACAGTTGTCGGAGTAGCGAGTAGCCCCCTCCGTGCCGACGTTTAGTGTTGAGGCACCGAGGCAGGGTGGATAGTTGACAGCGGGTAAGCTGTGGGATTGCGTCGATCGAGTGAGCCAGTTTGGATGAGACATTCCGATTCGTGGGATTGAGTATGGAGCCCTTGGAGGCCTTTTATGGCAAGAGTTAACGCAGTTGCTGAACTGCACGCTCCATGTATAGAGGGACGGGGCGCGTAGGATATGAGTGTCTGAGAGTGGATTGCGCCAGGATACCTTTTAACTTGTTGGGTCCCTCCAGTACGGTTTAAGAACGCCTCATTGGAGTAGGCGCCGGGTATGGAGCGTGGCATTGTAGTTCCTTTGGATTGGGATCTGCCGCCTGAGGCGAGTTCTGATTGAAGCGCTTGGCGCCGGGTGATGGAGGACAGATCAGTCGGATGAGGCATTCTCGATTTCTTTTCCAGGATAGTGGATTTCTGAGACTATCAGAGCGCATAGGTTACAGCGGTCGGTGTGGTGGTAGGTTTGAGTTGTTCCGGGCTTTTGGGTTCGTATCTTTTTGATACGGGAGTTTTCCCTCTTGGAGGGTAGTGCTTGTACTTCTCTGCTTGGGTTAGGGGTAGGACGGTTACCTAGTGTTTCGGGAGGTTCATATTCCCGATCTTTGGCACGTAGGGGTGTGTGGTTGGTCCTGCCCGGTGCAGTTGAGTCATCGATAGTACCGGTAGACCTGATGGTCTTAACCTAGTGGCGGGACTTGGTTTGGCACTTAGGACGGGTTGGGCTGGCTCGGTTTTCTTCTTTTCGCGGCGGTTGATTATGCCGCGAGGACGGTTTTCGTGGGAAGCCAGGCCCGGAGGTTTTGGTGTACCTGGGTTGCTTGAGAGTTATCTTCGCCTCTATGGTTTTGATTTTGTGCGTGAGGCGGATGTTTCGCAGTGGTTGAGTAGCCTTTTTGGCTGGTGTGGTTGAGGGACTTACATTGGAAATCGCGGGAAGAAGAGAGGTACTTGGATCGGGCTAGTGTGCCGATGGACTTGTGGCTGGATTATCTGAGGCTGAGGAGGAGCGGATGCGTGTACCGATGTGGACTACTTGGTAGCTCGAGCGGTTAGTCTAGCTGTACTTGGTTGAGGTAGTACGGATTCTTGGAGTGCTCACCTTTATTTTGTTCTTGTTAGAGACCCGAGGATTGTATCGTGTCCCTGGAGGAGGTATTTGACAGCTTTGGGAGCTTGAGTGGCGGATGTTCGGATAATTACCCCCTCTATTTGGTTGAGATTTCGTGTTGAGGAACGACTTTAGTTTCGAGGACGAAACTTTCTTTTAGAGGGGGAGGATGTGATGACCTGGATCTCTGCAGAGCTGTGGTAGAGTCATTGGTGACTTCGGGGGAGCCTGTACTATGTTTCGGGAAGTGGTTGTGCATGATTGGACACAAGTGTTGGACCTCGAGCCTTATTGGATCACGTGGGTGATCGGCTGACCCCGTCGGATGTTTTGAGGTGGTTTCGCGCGAAACGGTTATCAAATTTGGATTCAGCGCGGAAAAACGCTTGGAAATGGCTTTTTGTTTGCTCAATTCTGAGTCCGGATGTCCAAAAGCGGACTCCCGGAAGTTTTGGGCAGTTTGTGGTGCTTGCGGGAGCCTCCGGCAAATTTTAGAGGCGGATTTTGGTGAAACGGATGTCGTTTTTGGAATCAGCGCGCGAAAACGGTCAAGATGGACTATTTACTTGTCGTTTTTGAGCTTGCGGGTACTGTTCACGCCGGAACAGTGTTTCCGGCGATCGCCGGCGGCGGCCAGCGCCGGCGGGCGGCGGCGAGGCCTCGGGCAGGCGGCAGGCGGCGGCACGCGGCGCGGGCAGGGCGCGGGCAGGCGCGCGGTCCACGGCGGCGCGCGTGCACCAGGCGGTGCCACGTGGCGGCTGTTGGTTGGTGCGGTTCTGTGCTCCCGGTCCACGCGGCAGGTGGGGCAGTTGACCGGGGCAGGTGCCGTACGCGGGCAGGTGACCGGGAAGCACGGCGACGTGCGCGGTGCACGGCGCGGCGTGCGCGGTGCACGGGCTGCCGGGGACACGTGGCGCGTCGCTATTCGCTGGTGCAGGTGCACCGGGTGCAGCGGGGTCCAGGGGCCTGTTGGACTGGGCTACGTGGCCGGCCCAGAGGATTTCGGGCGTGAACAGTAACGGGCCGGCCCGTTACTGTAGCAGCCCGAAAATATTCGGGCGCCCGAAAGTGGGGACATGGTTGGTATTTCTTCAAATGTTTTTTCAGCCTATATAAAGTCCCCAACCCGAGCCCCTCTCTTTTCTCTTTATCTCTCAATCCTTTCACCTTCAGCCCGAGCTCCCTTAAGCAAAGATTTTCATCTCTAAGTGCTTGATCTCCCTGCCAAGTTCTAGGATTTTAGGAGGCACGAATCCCGAGGTTCCCCATTTTATGGTGCGGCGCGACGTTGCTTTCTAGTGTTCCTCTTCGGCGCAGCGATAGTGTTTTTGCTCCCCTGGGCTACCCCGAGATCATTTTGCTGTGATTCTTGCACCGGCAGACTCCTAAGAGGTAGGACTTCATCTTTCGTTTTGGTCGCACTTTCCCGTTTTGAGGTTTTGGCACGGATCCCGAGGCAAACTGTGACCCCATTTTCTGTGTAGACTTCCTTGACAGCAGCGGGGTATTTTGGCCATATCTTTGCGCACGAGCGTCAGATGGAAACGAGCTTATACAACTTTTTCATCTACGGATCGCAAGGAACGCGCTCGTATTTTTATTGGATTTTTGTGAGATTTATTTCGAGGTGAAAATTACTGTTTTCTCAGTGAACAGTGTACAGTTTTAACACAGATTTTTGTATGAGTGTACCCCCTTGCCGAATTTTTATCTTGACTTACCGAACTCCGATTTGGGCGTGCAAGGTACCGTTTCGAAGCTATCGACGCAAGGATCGCCGTGATATTTTTGTTGGAATTTTCTGGGCACTCTCTGCAGGTGATAATTTAACAGTTTAGAATTCGAGGTTGTATGTGGTTATAAGTGCTATAATTGGGAGCCTAAGTGTAATTAGTGAGCTTTGTATTGTACCAGGAGCATTGCGGATGTGCTAATATTGTGGGAGCAAGGATTTGAAGTTTTGGTATTTTCTAGCTGTACGGACTTGGACAGTTGCACTTCAGGTGGGTGGTCGTTGTTTACCTCTATTTTGACATGCTCACTAGGAATATTAGAGTAATTCCTTTATTTGGACCTGCATGCTTTAAAATAATATAATTGTGAGCCATCACATGAAAAGTACTATTGTGGATATCTGATAATGGTTGGGACTTAGAGATGTTGTATGGATAGAATTTTAGCACTCAACCTTGCATGTGGAATTTACTTTCATGATGGGATAATATGAAATGACTTGTAGGAGAGCACCACTTGAGGATCTGTTGTACATGCATAGGTGGATGATTTATGTGAGATTAATTTG
The DNA here is from genome assembly GCA_029168755.2 of Tillandsia fasciculata. NCBI lineage: Eukaryota > Viridiplantae > Streptophyta > Magnoliopsida > Poales > Bromeliaceae > Tillandsia > Tillandsia fasciculata. Next base: position 4,321,407 of record CM054941.1, on the reverse strand, counting down.
GTGGATATAGCATGTGGAACAGGATTATTGGGACACTTTCTTTTATCGCTCCTGAGAACTTATGCATGCTTGTTTGGTCACCTAGATAGGCCACCTTTTTCTGCTACACTATCATGCTGGAATTGACATAGGAGAAACCATGTTTGTTTTCTTTTCTCCTTCTTATTTAGACCTTTGAGTCTGGTTGCTCGGGTTCGAGCAGGGGTTTGGGATAGTGTAGCGAGGACCTGATGGTCGGTGTTAGGTTGTGTTTGATTCTGGGTTGCGGGATTATAGCGGCTACCGCGGACAGTAGGCGGTTGACCGGATGTCGAATGTAGGACATGATTGTGATTGTGGGTATTGCGGCGATCGCGAATTTTGGGCGATCGACCGGATGTTCCTTTGTGCATCAGATTGGGGGATCTGTGTTTCTTTTAGTGGAGGGTGTGTTCCACCGGGGCTTTACAGTTGTGATTTACTCCTGCTTTTGGTACTTATTTTACCGGCGCGGTTATTGCCCGGTAGTGCTTTCCTCGAGTGGGTCGCTCCCCTCGAGTTCCCCTCCGGAGGCCGGGGCCAGACTGTTATTGACGGATTCGCTATCACATCGGCGCGGCTTATTTGCCCGATGATGAGGGCGGCGGCAGGAGCCTTGCTATCACATCGGCGCGGCTTACTTGCCCGATGATGAGGGCGGTACAGACGGGTTAATCTGGGACGGGTGGTTATTGTTGGATATGGTTATTCCAGTTTAGGACTGCATTTTTAGAGGCATAGTAGTGGTAGTTTCATTTCTTCGGTAGTCATTATTTCTTACCACTCTCCTTTCCTTTTCGCCTCTGGTAGACCTAGTGGGTGCGTCAGAGTTTGAGGTTTTACCCACTAGGGGAGGCTACTGGTTTACTAATAGTTCTCACACCCATTCTTCTTTTCTCTTTTTTTTTCTTCTCCCTTGTTTTGCAGTGTCTTCTGTGGGTGCTGCTGGGCTTTCAGCGGCGGGTCGAGGAGAGATGACGACTGAGTAGATAGATCTCGAGGCAGGATGAGCGGGTTAGCTGGACTGTTGATGTACCTATGTTTCCTCAGACGGTTGTACTTTTACATTTGGGACTGGCTTTTGCCAGCAGGTTGTTTTTATTTTGGTGAGCTGGGAGAGACTGATGTATCATTTTTACAGATGTATTGTATTTTATTTCCAGCTTCAGTCTGAGATGTATTAGATTTTAGTTCAGCTCTGTTTTTATTGCTCTTTTATTATTTCTTATATCTGAGCAGGTTACCAGCGCTTCGTGTACATGAAAAATTCTGTGTGCACGGCGGATCTGTTGGCGGGCCCGGGTTCTGGTTTACACCCGGGGTGTGACACCAATATTCTCTATTTGGGTTATGGGTATATCTTCTCAATCTGTTCACAGCATAGGCTAAATCAGGTCTAGTGTAATCTACAAGATAACTTAGAGATCCTATAATCTGAGCATACCTATTCTGTCCTATAGGATGACCTTTATTCTTCTTAAGATGTACACTAGGATCATAAGGTGTTACAACAATCTTAGAATCAAAATATCCAAATTTCTTTAACACTTGTTCACTGTAGTGAGATTGGCTCATAATAATTTCATTTGATTTTCTTATGATTTTCATGTTCAGAATCACATCAGCTTGCCCAAGATCCTTCATATCAAATTTATTATTAAGTAATTTCTTAACATCCATTATCACATCCATATTTGTTCCAAAGATCAAAATATCATCAACATACAAACATAGGATTACTATCTGTCCATTGTATTCCTTAGAGTATACACATTCATCAGACATGTTCACATGAAAACCAGCTTTCACAACTAAAGAGTCAAATTTCAAATGCCATTGCTTAGGAGCTTGTTTAAGTCCATATAAAGATTTTGTCAACTTGCAAACTTTGTTTTCATGTCCAGCAACAATAAATCCCTCAGGTTGCTTCATATAAATTTCTTCCTCTAAATCACCATTTAGAAAAGCAGTCTTAACATCCATCTGATGAATAATCAAATTATGGACAGAGGCTAAAGCTAGCAGAATCCTAATAGAAGTAATCCTAGCTACAGGAGCATAGACATCAAAATAATCTACACCAGGCTTCTGGGAAAAACCCTGAGCTACAAGTCTAGCCTTATACTTATCTACAGACCCATCTGGTTTCAATTTCTTCTTAAAGATCCATCTACATCCTACAGGCTCACAACCTATAGGTAAATCAGATAACTCACAAGTATGATTCTGTAGAATAGATTGCATCTCCAACTTAACAGCTTCTTTCCAAAATAATGCATCTACAGAAGTCATAGCTTAGTCAAAGGTAGAAGGGGTATCTTCTATAAGAAGGACACAGAAATCATCACCAAAAGTCTTCTCAATCCTAGGACGCTTACTTCTCGTAGGTTCAGACTCTTCTATAAGTTCACTAGTGCTGAGTCTACTAGATCCACCTATAGTCTCAACAGGAACAGGTCTATCTACTCTAGTTCTAAAAGGAAAGATATTCTCAAAGTATACTGCATCTCTAGCTTCAATAATTATATTGTTAGAAATCTCATTAACCTCAGAATTTACCACCAAGAATCTATTAGCATTACTACTATCTGCATAGCCTAAGAAAACAGTATCCACAGTCTTAGGACCAATCTTTCTCTTCTTATTTTCAGGAATCTTTACTTTAGCTAGGCAACCCCACACTTTAAAATAATTCAGATTAGGTTTTCTACCCTTCCAAATTTCATAAGGAGATACAGAAGAACTCTTGTGGGGAATCCTATTAAAAATTAGCTTCACCCCACAAGTTCTCGGGTGCACCAGAACTAATAATCATCGAATTTACCATATCCATCAATTTTCTATTTTTTCTTTCAGCTACTCCATTAGATTGAGGTGAATAAGGTGCAGTCACTTGATGTACAATTCCAAATTCTTGACAGAAAACAGTCATCTCATTTGATGTATATTCACCTCCTCGATCAGATCTTAAAATCTTATTTTTCTTATCCAATTGATTTTCAACCTCAGCTTTATAAATCTTAAATTTATTCAAAACTTCAACTTTATTCTTAATCAGATAAATATAACAATACTTCGAATGATCATCAATGAATGTTACAAAATATTTGCTTCCACCCCTACTGGGTCTACATCCATCACAAACATCACTGTGAATAAGTTCTAGCAGATCAGAATCTCTATCTACAGATCTAAATGGTCTTCTAGGTTCCTTAGCTTGCACACATATTTCACAACTATGATCATTTGAAACAGACTTAGGAATTAAATCAAAATTCATCAATTTCTTAATAGTATTTCTTAATAGTATTAAATTTCACATGTCCCAATCTTCCATACCAAACATCAGATGAAACAACATTCAAAATCATACTTTCATTAATAGTAGAAGTCATTACAGAAAGCTTAAATAAACCATCACTCAAAAATTCTTTCCCAATAAAGTTCACACCTTTAGTAATTACTACCCTATTACATTCAAAAACAAACTTAAAACCTTGCTGAACTAAAAGAGAAGCACTAATCAAGTTCTTCCTAAGATCAGGAACATGATGCACGCCGTGCAAGGAAAGAGTCTTCCCAGAGGTCAACTTCAGGTCCACTCGACTAGTCCCAAGCACGCGCGAAGATGCTGCATTTCCCATGTTCACCGATCCTCCACTTGAGTCCTGATAAGTGGAAAACCAAGAACGGTCAGAGCAAGCAGTACATTTGCTCCAGTGTCAATCCACCAATCAGAAAAACTAAGAGCAAGGTTAACCTCGGGTAAGCTAGTTCCTAACCTGATAGTGGAGTCAGAAGGGTTGGGAACATCAGTCAACATGTTCAGCTGACGCTCAGGAGGAGCTCCCTTCTTCTTTGGCGCGGAAGGTTGAGTCTTGCGATAATAGCAGTCCTTCGCAAAGTGGTTCGTCTTCTCGCACACAAAACATCCAGAATTCACTCCACTCCCCTTAGGTGCAGGCTTCTTAAAGTTTGGGTTAAACTTTCTATGTTAGAAAGGTTTCTTCTTAAAGTTCCTAAAGGGTTGGAAATTTCTACCCTTAGGTTTCGGGTTCTCTACTAGGTTGGCTTGGGTAGAAGGCTCGCTAGGCTTCTTATCTCTAGCTCGGTTGGTTTCTTCTATCCTAAGAGATCTTAGGACAAAATTCAGGAAAAGTTCTCTTTGATTGTGGTTCAGATCATTGGCATGGCTAGACCAGGAAGGATGCAACTTATCTATTAAAGTGGCAACTAGAAAACTCTCATCTAGATCTATACCACTAAATCTAAGCTGCTCAATAATGTACTCAAAATCCTGTAGTTGGTCAGACATAGGTTTACTATCTACCAATTTAAACTTGAGCAAATCTGAAGCTTGGTATCTCTTCTTAGCAGGATCAATCTGGCCATACTTTTGTTCTAAGGAAATCCAGAGTTCCCTAGCAGTCTGATTACTACAGTAAATGTCATAAAGCTTATCAGATATGGTGCTAAGGATCCGGTTCAGACAATGATAATTAATCATAGTAGGATCAGTAGGAGGCACAGGTAGAGGTGCAGGTGCAACACCAGGAGGAGTAGGAGCACTCTGAGACTGGCTGCGAGTCTGAGGGCGGTTTGCCATAGACTGAATAGCACCATCAGGTGCAGTTTCATTACCATTCTCAATAGGATCTGAGATAGCAGAAACAAGTCCCAGCGTGGTGAGCCAGAATCGCATTTGATTCTGCCACCTTCTAAAATTACGACCATCAAAAGTAAAAGGTTTCGCCGAATACGAATCCTCCATAAATCCAAATCTGTTTAATCATTAATCTAAAATAATGTCACAAAATTGTTCTAGGTTTAAAAACAGTTAATCTAAGTTGATAGGTTTAAATTTAATCAACAATAATTTTAGAGAAACAGATAACAGGTCAAAATTTAATTAACAAAGATTATACTATTTTAATTAACAGTGTAAAAAATCAACCACTATATAAAGATGTATTTTTAATTAATATTATGACAGTGTAACAGCAAGTATTACTAACACAACAATATTATTAATTAAATGTACTCTCAGTTTTTAGAAGAATTTAAAAAAAATTAACAGAGTTATATATCTGAAAGTGTAGATTAAATAATTATAGCAACACAATATTATTAATACAAACAGTATTAAAAAAAATTAATGAAGTAGTCACGCGCGCAAAAGTGTATACTAGGTTAGTTAATTATGCTAGCACAGCATTATCAATTAATCTACTGTACTCACAGTTATAGAAGAAATAATTGTAAGATAACAAAAAGATTCATAACAGCACTTACTACCAGATCTCGTACTTAATAATATTTATATTAACAGTGTTGGAGTCAATATTTCTAACAGTATAGTGTAACTAAATTAATTTATGAGCTATAGTAACAGAGTATATAAGATCAACTATTTAATAAACTAATTAAATATTTATCTTAATCACAGGGCAACAGTATTTCACTAATTATATGAAAAGATAAAATGAATGTAATCTCGCTTCTAGATTGCTAGAAAAAAGCTTTTATCTTTTCAAATTAATTCTTTTAAATAATTTAAACTTAATTTAAACTCAAAATATTGTAGAACAAAGTTTAGATGAAGCCTGTGAATGTCGAGGCGTGCGTGAGCACTGTCCTAGAAGCGAGATTGCCCTTCCACGTGCGAGGCTCCGGCAATCACCCCTAGCGATACAACGACCACTGTCCACCCCGTCGGCAACGACTCCGAGATGGTGCGTAGCGAACCCAACGTCTTTCAGAGATCCAGCAAAATAGAAACTCAAAGAGGAAAAATTACTGTGTAAATCACAGTGTACTTTTTATATAAATTAGAGAGGACAAAAATTTGAAGCTTAAGAGAAGATGATGTCTATGTTTTCTTAGCCCACAAGCCTTCTCATGCTCTCTTTTTAAAGAGCCCAAAACCCACAGGAGACAAGCTCCAACGGGTCCTTTCTCGGGCAGCCCACAAAGGCCCTTCCCAAGGAAGGCCTTTGGGTAGCCCGAGAAACAAGTTCCCAATGTAGGCTTTAAATGCAAAAAGCAAAAGTCTGTAGGCTTTAAATGCAAAAAGCAAAAGTCAAATGGACCAAATCAAAATCACACAGGCCAAGCCCATGTGTATTGAAAAAGCCATGCTCTTAATTCCTAACCAATACATACACAAAAGAGGGAATAAATAAACCCACTCTACATGTGATGAATTTTCGATGTGAGACTAAACATCACATGTAGAGGAAAAATAGATTTGAGCTCCCAGACAAAGCCCATTGATATTGGGCTTCCCAAAAAAGCCCAAAGGCCAAAACACAAATTTTAAATCACAAAAACTAATTAAAACCCAACAATTTTCTCTACGCACAAAATGGTGCGAGATACTGGAGCTGTAGGCGTAATAAAGATGTACTATATCTCTTTCACCGTTTTTCAAATGCGTGAATTAGTAGTTACACTTTTGGGACTATGGTAGAATTATAATCCAATGTAAGTTATAGATTTATGACTCCTCTTTCTCTTTGAAAAAAACTGAGTCTACAATCTTAAAAAAAAAAAAAAGGAAAAAAAAAAAAAAAAAAAAAAAAAGAATTGTAATCCCTATAATTACTCTTCTAAAAGCGTTGAGAATTGAAGTAGACACACTAGTTAAAAAAAATATTATGAAATTGTGTTTGTCGTAGAATTACGATCCAAACACTCCTTAAAAAGCCCGGATTATTAAACTAGCCTAAGCCATTGAGAAATCAAAAGTAGACCGTATAAATATTTTTTTTTTATGGTAAATATCTTTAAAAACGTAGTATAGTTACACTATATACCAATAGAAATATTATTCTATAAAATATTTTGCACATAAAAAAACAACATATCTTTTAGAATATAGTTCAACTCTAATCAAAGAAAAAAAATTTTCACCATTCTTTTCCTCCCTCACCTCCAAAATATGACAAATTTTAAATTTTAAAATTTTACATAAAATTTTAAATTTAAAAATATAAATTTAAAAATTTTAAATTTTAAATTTTAAAACTAAGATTTAAATTTTAATTTTAAAACTAAGATTTAAATTTTAATTTTAAAAATTTTAAATTTCAAATTTCAAATTAAAAAAAATTCAAATTCAAATTCAAATTTTCAGATTTTAAATTTTAATTTTAAAATCATGAACTTTAATTTTAAAATAATAAACTTTAATTTTAAAATAATAAATTTTAATTTTAAAATTATAAATTTTAGGTTTTAAATTTTAAATTTTGATTTTTTTTTTTAATTTTTCAAATTTTTGGTTCGAAGAAATGTCAAATTTCAAATTTTAAATTTTAATTTTCAATTTTCAGTTTTAATTTTTAATTTTTCACTTTTCAATTTTAAATTTTAAATTTGTATGCGAGTGCTTAAACATAGAAGAGGTAAAGAACAGATAGAACAAATTGAATGGCTAGCCAAGAATCTGGATCCGCACCATAGCATAGCATCAGAGTAACTTAACTGGGCTTTCAAACAAAAGTGAGAAACATGTGCCGCACAATCTTTCATGTGTTTGTAATCTAAGTAGCAACTCAATGGAACTCAAATTCATGACCGGATCACAGCAAAGGGCATTACCAACAGCCAATCTACAATGAACAGGAACTAACACCATTGCTAGTGAATGCAGCATGTTTCAATTGGGCATATCTTCGTTCTCGCCACAAGAACAAAATTTACATCACCTTCTTCATTCGGTTCAGGTGTACAAAGTGAAACCTCCTCCAAGGGGCACCCTTGGACTGAATACTGTGGCAACCGACAGACAAGGACAGCATCTGAAGCCAATGCTCTGAAAGAGAATGAGAAAAAAAAAAAAAGAATTACCTCATAATAACCACAATTACATGTATTTTCATTATGAAGTCAATAGCAAATGCCAAAAATAATAGATAGCTCTTCACTAGCATATTATTTAAGTTTCAGACATTATGGACTGGATATCTGTTACAAAAGCCCAATAGTTTAGTCGATGCGCTTATTATACATATAACTGAGGAAAATTAGGGGACTAATAAGTCATGGCTACTGTGACAAATATTTCATTGAGGGAGAGGGAGAGAAAGACAGAGAACCGCTTTATTTATTATGCGGTTAAAGGAGAGAAAGCGTTCTCAAAATGAGAAGGATAAAAAAAATTTCTTGAAACTAACAAAAAAATCGATGCTTTGATTACAAATAATTGATATATCCACATACCGGCACACTTAGTAGTAAACCTTGAGAATTAACTAGTGCAGGAAGTGCCCTTCTTGCAGGAACCGGAATAGATTTCAGGGCTCGGAGAGCCTTCGCAGCTGACAACTGCATATAAGTTGAATATTTAGGTTTCTCCACTTCATTCTCGTGTCGCTTGCGAGTGAAAACATCTGAATTACCCTGGCATTCACCCACTGCCCGAATCCTTGAAACTTCTGCGAGAAACAACCAATCAGCATCAACTAAGTGTCGAACATGTAACATTGTTTCCTGATCGCCTAAGCAGAACTCACAAAGATGGTCTTGATCTCTATTTGATTCTATAGCATCTTCAACAGATTTCCATGTAATTAAGAACCTGTTCATAAAGTGGCAAGCTTCGCCACGACGAATAGTTATGCTTGAAGCACCAGAAAAGTTCATTTCATGCTTCGACTCCTGATTATCTTGAGCTTCTTTAGTGGTAATAAACTTCTCATATTCTTCTACACCCAATAAGGAAATGCTTTGCAAAGTTGAATCACTTATAATATCGAGCTTCCTTGCTTCACTTAGAACATCCATTGAACATTTTGCATTCAGAAAAGGGATGTTCAAAATCTTTGCAGCTGATTTATTAGAATGCAATGACGCCTCCCTAATAATCTGAGCTATTTCACTGGGCAGAGGACATTGTTCTTCCCGACAGGAGTATGTAGAAGAAAAATCAACAAAAGATGACTGAGGCGACTCAACCAAGCAACAGAACAAAATTTTTGAACCTTTGGACCGTGGAGTGGCACAAAGGTAACAACCAGCTGCAGTAAGGGAGGTCTGCATAGTACTTAAAAAGGTGAATAAATTTTCAAGGATTTATTTGCATTGAATATCAAGGATTTCAAATACAATACCAGAATAGTGGAAATATAATAAATTGACCTTGCAAGGGATTTTACGGACATAGCTAATTAGCAATCGAGCAGTTCTGCCACGAATTGGTCTGTGCTTTGAGAGATAAACTGCCACATTGTGAATTAAGTATCACAAATATGAAAAAGGCGACATATATTTGAGTTGTGTTCTTGTTGATGGAAACAAAAAGAAAAAAAGAATGCAATAAAAGACTGACCAATACCTGCAAGATTGAGGCCAGATATTGTGAAAGGCAAAGATCATCAACTTCTGTTGGCTTGAGCTTTTCTAGATCGATAATAGCAAACCCATGCTGCAAAAAACAAAAAGTTATCATGATACATTTGATTTGAAATTAACAGAGGAAAACACCAAATTATTCTCCAATTATGACCACAGGACATTAATTTTCTTTTTCAAATAAGATTTCTGATTTTGTAACCCGCATTCATTTAGAACTGAAAAAAGAAGAACAAGAAGAATTTCTACCAAGCAACATATAGACAAAGAAACAAAGTTATACCACAACTCCAACTAGGAAATTACATACCAGTTTACTCTTCACAATACCATTGCTAAACTGTACTGAACAGTAAGTAAACTCCCATATTTTATTCAGACATACTGCTAAAACAAGATTAGACTTCAACTGAAAAGGTATACTTAATATGAACATGAAAGTAGATGCCATTTCTTGGTCCCTGTTGTACGATAAAATCAATGTCTACAGCATTAATAGCTGAAGAATTGGTCACCATATCAAAAGAAAATTTTCTAGTACTTACGAGGTACCCAAAAAAAAAAATCACATAACCATGCTTAAAATATCCCCCACTTGGAAGTCCAGAAAACATGAATTTGTAGACTATTATGATTGCACTGAATGCTCAAACAAGTGCGGAAGGAAACCTCATCGATAGTCACAGAATGCTTCATCATTTTATGGCAAAAACTATCAACATATGAGCGTGTTAATCGACAAGCAGAGATGAGTGATTGCAACTCCAACCTAAAAGAACCTGAAAATGGAACCAAGCAAATTTAAACCCGTAAGAGAGGAAACCATTTCAAAGTATCTTATATATGCTATATGGGGAGGGGGAAAAAAAGGAAAAAGGTGAGAAATACTGAACCAATAAAATCAGAATCCGAATTTTCTATAATTGAGCTCATCAGGAGTCCAGAAGTAAATTCAAACGTAAAGTTTCATTCCATATCTCTTGATTGCATTGAAGTGAATCAAGAAGGCATATGAGTTCTCTAAACAGCCCCTATGAGAACTTATCAATTCATTCATAAGCATCCTCAAAATTAAGTTCTTCTCTACCTAACCCAATAATGTTGGGAGAGCCTCGATTATGATGGCGTGCTTGATGTAAGCAACTAGGACCAAAATGTAACCAATAGATGGTCGATTGTGACTAACCATGTCAAACGATCTATTATATATATTGAGACTTATGCATGAGTAAATTGGTGAGGGGATAACAATGACTCTATTATATCTGATTACTAATAAAGCAAGATCAGAAGATTTGAAGCATGTCTTACTATAGACTAACATTGACAAAAAGAAGTAAAAAACGAAGCCTGGTTATGAAATTTCACATAATACACAACAAGGAACAGGCATGTACTACAAAAAATCAAACACACACACACACACACACACACACAAATAAAATGTAAAAAGAAAATCCATCCTTTCTTACTCTCAGCTTGTTAGAGATTAGTGGACCAGGTCAGCAGTAATCAAACATGTAATGTGAACCAAAGGGAAACTTGGAAAAATGTTAACCATGAACTTTTATAATGCATGATGTTATTTATAGCATCACGGTACAAATGAGAAAGGATACATCAATTGTTTTCCAAGTACATTCTAGTTAAGCTCAATATCTGTGGTAAACTTATTGTTCTCCTATAACAAGTAGATGCATTCAGAAATAAAATACGTAGGATGTTTAAAAATTACTCATGATGACGACATTTCTTAGAGTCTATGAGAAAAATCTATGAGAAAAGGCACAATGCCCATTCATTTCTGGGAGTTAATTCTTCCAAATCATGATTCAAATTCCCATTCAGAGAAAAATTTGTAGACAAAAGTGATTAAAGGCCAAGCACAAGGTGAAATAATCAAATATTTCTTGTCTGTAACTGTGTTTTCACCATTGTCCATAAAAAAGTACAATTCAATAAGTGAATCAGCATTAATAGGATAATCTTACTCAGGTTTTTTAAATAATCTTACATGATGACAGACTTGTCAAAGAGGCTCGAATTCGATTCCGTACAAATGACAAATTCTGGTTTGTTGGATCTTCGACCCAAACCTGTTCAACTCCTCGACATATCTGCAGGATGTATTAAACTAGTAAGAATCAGAAAAGGAAGGTAGAGACTTGATCTTAGCAACAATAAGGGAGAAGAGGATAAATACCAAAACATTAAAAATGCTCAGAATTGTTAGCAAGTAGTACATGCATTAAATCAATAAATGTATGAAACTCCAGCTTTTCCGACCCAAAGCAATATAGACAGTCTATGCCCTGTTGAAGCGTTAGAAATGCTTTGATTGGCTTGCTTATGTAACTTCTAAATGCCTTATAACTGAAACCAAATATTACACTACAATAGGAAAATAAAATATCTCAGTGTTGCAATAAGTATACTTACTTTGTACATGTCGTCTTTTGAAAACTCAAGCATTGGGCGGACAAGTAAAGTACCAATACAACTGGGACTCTCACTGGAGCATCTTAGATGTGTAGGAAACAACTGTGAAATGAATGCCATGCCAGCAAGCCCGAGAACTCCACTACCGCGAGATAGTCTTAGAATTAAGAGTTCTGCCTGAATTTAAAAAATGCTTATATTTTTATTTTTTTTAAAAACAAAAACCTCATTTTATACAACAAGACAAAAAGGAAACATTCTACTCATGGAGTATTTGCAACATATTAGTAAGATCAGCATCTGTGAGATAAAAAAACAAAAAGAGTATAGAACTTGGAAATGGAGAATAACTACAATCCCAAGTTACAGAAAATAAATCTTATACCTTTTTCTTATTCTAGTTCGTAAATGACTTTGAAATACAATCTCCTAGAACAGAGATAAATTGGAATAATTATATTGAACTAGCACAGACCTGGTCATCTGCGTGGTGCGCAATAAGCAATATACCGATCTGCTGCTGTTCGCAAACACTTTGAAAATTATGATACCTAAAATTTAAAACCCAACAGGAGTTATTACAAAATAGACAGAATTCAAAAAATCATCAGAAATAAAAGTTCAGAGATTGTGGTTAGAAAAGAGTATCATTCTAAGTCTCAGGCAATTTGAACAAATGATTGAAACAATAAAATTTCAATAAAGATATCCAACAGAAGAGTGCATTAATATCAAGCCTAAATGTTCAGAATCCACCTATACATTGTAACAACTGACTAAGATGATCCTACATAGCAAGATAAATGAATTAATACGATAGCAACTCGATGAAACGTGGAACAAATATGAGAAGGAAACAAAATAACCTCATCTCACGAGCAGCTTCTTGCAAATGGCCTTGCTTTGGCCGTCCATCGGGCCAACTACAACAAGCGATCTCGCACCGAATTCCTGCACGAAAGCATCATCTGCAATCACAACAACACGTTGGCGACAAAAAATATATATATATATATCATCTTTTTTGGAATTCACTGAAACCAAACAATGCAAATTACCCATCTTGTTTACCCTATCTTGAACAATCTCCGCCTCCTCGGTGCTCTCGGGACGCAACCTATGGTCCACTACAATCCCCAAAAGCCCTTCAATATATCCCGACGCCTCGTCCTTCGGCGCCGACCCATCCAATTTCCACCCCGCCGCTAAGACGCAGAGCGCCGTGCTATCGGGGCCACCGGAGACTCCCAAAGCTGCGAAGAAAGGGCCAAAATTCGCAATAAATGCGACAAAATTAGGAGTGTTGGGGAGGTGAAGGTGGAGCCTTTTTCTCACCGATGCGATGATGGGGTGTGATCCCGGCCATGGCCATGCGCCGGGCGAAGGCCTCCTTGTACCCCGCCATGCGCAGCGGCGGCACGGAAGAGGAGGAGCAGCTGCGGCAGAGGAAGAAGAAGAAGCGGCGGAGAGGGAGGTAGGGGAAGACGCGAAGGGAGACGAGCATCGCGAAGAGAGAGAAAGAGAGAGAGAAAGAGAAGGGGTTTTTGGATTTAGGGTTTGGGGAGTGAGGGAGGAAACCCTAACGGGTTTATACGACCTTCTCTTGTTCGGAGGAGAACGACGACGTGCCATTTGTTTGAAATTATGCCCGTTAAATTGGCCGGGCCAGGTCGGGTCGGGGCCGCCCGGTATCCACAAAATAGGGACCCGACCCGGCCTAAAAGAATGGGCATTATTAGTATCGGCCCAAATCTCGTTTTCTACGGGCCTGAAGTCTCTAAATTATATAAGGTTAAATGCGCGAGAATTACTTTTAACTCAACGTCCCAAAGAGAAGGCGCAGATCTTACGTTATTCATTATCAACCGTTTCTAGTGCAAGTGGTAAAGAGTTTAGTGGTTAATATTCGTTATCCAAATTCGTAACCTAGTTGCTTCACATTTCCAGCTAAATTTATTTTAAAAATAAACGAATCGATATAAAATTATAATTTTTAAATATAAAAGATGTAAGATATATACTTCACATTGAAATATATCAAATGTTATTCAATCTAAAATTAAAATATAAAATATTGTTGCACGTGGAAGCGACTTTTGGACACACTCATAAACGAATGTAGCCGTTGAGTTGCTTTAAGAAAAAAAAAAAGTAAGCTAGCTCTAGATCACGACACTATGTTTTAATTTAAGAATATAATAATATTTCAAATGGTTTATTGTTTTTTTATATATATATATTGTTAGCAAAATGTCAACTGTGAAGAATAATATAATTTTTCGAGCCAAATCTGTCGATTCTTCTAAATCGCTGTAGCATGTTACTGTGTTAGACTTCCAGCGATTAATGCGTGGAATGAATTTTGTTAAATTCTTGATTACCTATTCTTTAACTGTCATTTTTTATTATTATTATTTTTCAATTTTGATTTGTTTATCTGTGTTTTTTTTTTTTTTTTTTTTTTTTTGAAAGTTTTGACTGTTTTCATTTCGTTTGTTTTGCTTAACAAAGCAAGCAAATAACGTGCTATTTTTTTTTCAAATTAAAAAATTACATAATAAAAAAAAGTAATAACATTGCTCGGAAAAGATCTAATTAAACTCTAGCAAAAAAAAAACTTAAAACAATCACCTAGTAAAACAACTAAAACAATTTTGTTTAATCAATAGTTTATTTAACGATTACAAAAAATTTTAAAATAATAAATAAAAAAAGAGTTATGATCGAAAATTACTCATTATTATGTATTCTTGGTCGTTATTTGTATCAAAACAGTTTCTCCGACGAACACCATATTCACCGATTAATGTGTCCGTCTCTAAGTGTTCGGCTAGTTTTAGTGATGATAAAAATTCAAATTTCTAAGATGTGCATGTTGTTGTTATTGTAGCAATGGCTCTAAATTTATATTTTGATGTATGCTTTATTGTTTTTAGTCGTTACATATGCTATTTGGTTTGTCTTGGTTAGTATGGAGTAAGAAATAAGTGTAGAGACAAAAAAAGGCAATGTAATATTGTAGCTTAATTCGGTTAAGTAATATAAAATGTTTGGCTATTTATGTATTGATAATAAATATACATATGATGTGAGATTAATCATAATTTTACACTTTTCTTATAAATTTACATATTAATTAATTTTTTTTTTTTTTTGATAAATAAGTAATACGCTATTCATTTTATCTATTTAAAAGATAAACTGAGTTACAGAGATGAGGCGACCACTCCCTCACTAGACGCCACATTCAGCTTAATATATCCAGAGAGTCGAAAAAGTAATTACGGGATCTCACATTATTTCTTTTCGATCTGACCATCAACGAAATAGTTATTAGGACAGTTAAGTCACATTGCGGTTGATTTGAAATTTTTTCATCTATTTAATTAAATAAAATTTTAATTAGATTTTAATAAAAAATCGATCTAACTCGATGTAAAGGGATACTGGCATTGCCGCCTATTCACGTATATTCTAATAAAAAATTTCATAAGCTCCACACCATACATGAAAGTGCCCGAGACAGAAAAAAAAAAAAAAAAAAAAAAAAAAAAAACAGATTTTCTAGTTTGGTTGGTATTGTTTATATCATAATCAAATTTTTTTACTTCTCCTATTTTATTAAGAATTTCTTCTTGATGGTGCTTTATAGTTATTTTACAATTTTATTTATAATCCTAAAAATTAATATGTATTCGATTTTATTTTATTATATATATATATATATATATATATATATATATATATATATATATATATATATATATATATGAGTAAATTTTATATACTTTGAAAAGTAAAGTCCAATTATATTTGTGAATTTTTTATCATTGGTATTAAAATTTATACTATTATAAAGTCAACTAAAGAAAAAGAAAAAAAAAATAATATATATATATATATATATATATATATATATATATATATAGTAGAGCTTATATACTTTCAAAAGTACAAATTTAATTATGTTTGTGAGTTTTTTACCATTGAATTTGTATTGAAATTTCTGTTATTGTAAAATCAATTAAAGAGAGAAATAAAAAGTAAATAATACAAATCTCAATATAAATTTAATAGTAAAAATTTTATATATATATATATATATATATATATATATATATATATATATATATATATATATATATATATATATATATGGCAGTTGCGCTTAACTCACAATTTTTTTTTTTTTAATAATTTTTTTAAAAAATATCTTAAAAAGGATTTTCAGTGCGCGCCTGAGACACCAAACAAACGAGCCAGTAGAACTTCCCCAACGAAAGTTTGAGGTGGGCGCTGAAGCTTGGGGGTTGTGGCGAGAGTCAGCAAAGGCGGCAGGATTTGTTGCCACCAGGCAAACAGTAAAGATCTCTAAAGCTGCGAGGTAGTCTTTTCCCCCGCCCGCCCACTTGGAAATCGTTCAAAATCTTCTCACTTTGGCATAAACGAACTGGTTCACCATCTTAGTAATCCTCCAGATGCAGTTCCATTTCCTCACCACGCGTAGTAATTCCATCCTCGCAAGCAAATTCATGGTATGTCTTTGATGACCCACCAATCTCATCAACCCACGTAACTTGCTTTACCCGCTTCCCTTTCTGCTGACCATAGAGATGTTGATAGGGACAAATGCCTAAAATTTTAACTGAATTCGAATTCGAGCGGAACGAATTTATTTGATATTAAGCGAATATAGATTCGAATATGAATATAAAAAATAAAAATTCGACGAATTTGAATTTGAATATGAATTTTAATTGTACCCGATCCGAATCCGAACCCGATCCAAATCCGAATTAATTTTACGTTATATAATATATGTACTTATAAATATTTGATATTATATTTAAATTTATATTTTAAAAATTTAAATTTAATATAATATATTTTAAAATATTGTAAAGAGAAAAAAAAATAATTATTACGGATTTGAATTTTTGGGGTCGGATTCGGATTTTGAATTTTTGGTCGGGTTCAGATTTGAATATGAAGTTTTAAAATCCGTCAGATTTGAGTTCAGATTCGGGTTTGATAATCGGATTCGAATTTTTGAAAAATCATCCAGAATATAATTATTCCTAGTTGACCATGAATAGCCGAGTTTGAGATGAATATAAAAAGAATAAGACGGTTATCTTTCTTTATACACAAAAAAAAAAAAACAAAGGGGGGGGGGGGGGGGGGGGGGGGGGAATAATTTTTTCTCCACTATTTTTTTTATTTTTTTAATTAAAATTTATAAAATTTTAATTTTTTTAAATTTATAAATTTTAAAATTTTAACTTTAATTTTAAATAAATTTAAAATTTTAATTTTTTAAAAAAATTTATTAATTTTAAAATTTATATAAATTTTTATATACAAATTTATAAATTTTTTATACAAAATGTTAAATTAGAACTTTTTCACCCTCCTTTGCACATTTTTAAATTTTTGAATTTATTAAAATTTAAAATTTTTAACTTTAATTTTTAATAATTTTAAAAATTTATAAATATTTAAATTTATATAAATTTTTAAAATTTTAAAATATTATAAATTTTTAAATTTTTTTAATAAATTAAATTTTTATATACAAAAGTTAAATTTAAATAATACAAATTATAATTAAATTTCTTTTAATAAATTTTCTAAAAAATAATTTTTTCAATTAAAAAATATTTACTTTTATTTATCCTTTTTATTCCACTTTATCAAACCTAACACAATTTTTCTTATACATGATATAATTCTAATACTCATCCAACTATAAAATTATACTAGTTCTTGTTTGTTTCTGAACTTATATCTATTTTTATAATAAACAGTTCTTACTTATATCCGAACCAAACGCAACCCTAGAGTTATAGATATCGCTCCTCCAGGTCTGAGAGCTGGGTGCCTATCTCCAGTTTTTGCCGGTGGACCATGCTCGGCCTTGCCTCGCACTATTGCCTCTTTCCTCTTTGCACCCGGGAGCATATTGGCTATTTATTTGAGTTACAAATATATCCAACTTTCTACATCGTAATAATAAGTTTAGAAACTTAATAAGTTAAGTGGGATTGTGGTGACAGCAAAAGACTCAACAATAAACTTAATGTTTAGATTAGTTGAGTCCAATTGAGATTCGTAAGCGATATGTTTGTACGTTTTAGATGAATTAATTATATATTTTTAACGGTTCGAACTTCTAAACCATGCTATATTCACGAAAACAAAATTTCTATGCTATAGCTCAAAATACTTGTTGTTTTAGAATATAACTATATCTTAAAAAATAGGGTAAAATAAAATTTTCATTCTAATCAAAAAAAAAAAAAAAAAAAAAAAAAAAAAAAATTACACTATTCTTGTGCTCCCTCACCTTCAACATATAACAAATTTTAAATTTGAACATTCAACAAAAAAAATTAAATTTAAAAAATTAATTTAAAATGTAAAATTTTTAAATTTTAAATTTAGAAATTAGGATTTAAATTTAAAATTTAAAATTTTCAAAATTGAATATAAATTTTAAATTTTTAAAATTTGAATATATATTCAAATTTTAAATTTCAAAATTTAAGTTTTAAATTTCAAATTTATAAATTCAAAATTCAAATTAAAAATTTTCAAATTTAAAATTTAAAATTTTAAAATTTATAATATTGATTTTAAATTTTAAACCTTAAAATTTATTATTTTAAACTATTAAATTTTAATTTTACAAATTAGAATTTTAAATTTCAAATTTAAAAATTTAAATTTAGATTTATTTTTAACTTTTTCAAATTTTAAGTTTGAAATTTTAAATTTTAAATTTTAATTTTAAATTTAATTTCAAAATTCAAATTTTTAACTTTTAATTTCAAATTATAAAAGTTTTAATTTTAAAATTTTAAAATATAAAATTATTTTTTAATTTTTTAAAATTTTAATTTTTTTAAAAAAATATATAATTATATAATATATATATATCCAAACAGTTTAAAATTTTAAAATTATGATTTTTTTTTAAATTATAAAATTCTTTAATTTATTTAGATTTCATGATAATTTTTTCCTTACAGTGCATCAAAACACCCCTTCCGTGTACGAATGACTCCACAGCCTCTCTGGAGCAAATTTTAGATACTGGTTTAGAAACAATATTTTTAGCGTCATTTCTTTTGGGAAATTATCTTGATTCTTAAAAAGCTGTGTGGTGCAAAAAAAAAAAAAAAAAAAAAAAAAAATCTGCTTAATAATAATAAAAAAAACCTCCTAGGTAATGTTTGGTTCGGGGATAAATTTAAAAAGCATAAATTTTTTTATATCTGGGATAGCTTGCTATTCCGGGATAATGAAGTATAAAAGTTAAATTGTATTTGGTTGAAAAGTTGGTATTCTCTGGAATAGTTAAAATTGTGTTTGGTTAAAATTATGGAATAGTAGAGAATAGTGAAAAAAGAAGATAGAGTTTTTATAAAAATACTAATTTTGCCCTTAGCTTTTTTTATACAAAAATTAATTTAATTATTATATTAAATTTGAAACAATTTAATTATAAATAATAAATTATATCTTAGGTAAAAAAATAATATTTTTTATTTTATATTATATTCTAAGAATATAAATAATAAATTATATTTTATATTATATTTTTTATATTTTTTATATTTTATATTATAATTTATATTTTATATTATAATTTATATTTTATATTTTATATTTTATATTATAATTTAATTATAAATAATAAATTATAACTTTGCCCATTCACTGCCCCCAGGGATAAAACCCTATTCTATGGGAGGAGAGGAATAAGGCTTAACGGGTTATTCCAGAATAATCCATTAAGCCAGGAATAAAAAAAAAAAATTATCCCATGTTATTTTCCAACACTGTTTGGCAGGAATTGGGTGATAAAGGGGATTATTCCCCCTTTATCCCCCAACCAAATATTGCCCTACTAGAGAATAAGTTTCTTTTGGGTTAATCTCACTAATAGCACCTGATTTTCTGAACTTCAATAACAAATAATGGAAAAATTTTTTAGCACATTAATTTTTGTAACTGTTTGATGCTTAGATAAAACTTTGAAAAATAATAAATCTTCATTATCTAGATATTTAGAGATTGTAAATCGATCTATCTTTAAATTTTAAGATGATGGACCTTCAAATTTGAGGTTTAGAAACTGGTGAAATGCAGTCCACATAATAATTTATTTTTCCTTGGTTTCTTTCCGACCCTTGTTTTGAAATTTTCGTACAATTCGAGCATGTGGCATTTTTTTGAAAGTTGTTTGAATTTTATTTATGTTTTTTTAGTTGATTTAAGTTAAGAAGTACTTAATTTATTCAACATGCCTTTTTATTCCACAGTAGCCACCAAAGCTTTTGAGAGCTAACCATATTCTTAAGACTGGTTGGCTGGGTCAAAGCGTTGACTGAGTCAAGGTTGTGCATGGGCTATTGAATTGATTCTTGAATGCGTCTAAACCAAATTATTCGGTTGAAATCAAATTATTCGGCTGGTAAGAGATCGATTCAATCGAATTCTTTCTCACTGGTAAAAGTGAACCCAACTTTAAGAACTAACAAACCACAACTAGGCTAAAACTGAGCGGAATTAATTGTATTGCATTAATAGTTAAAAATTAAAAAATTTTATGATCTCAAGGAAGAATAGTAAATGCTGGAGATGGAAGGTTACATACTATTTTTATAAAAACGGTAGGAGCAATGTTCCAATACTTTTTTTTTTCTTTAGATGTCGTCTATTCATTCATATTCGCTCATATTTAATTAATTTTTAGTTGTGATATATAATAATATGCCACTTTGAGAGAGATGCTGATTACGAGGTACCCTAAAAAAGAATATTTTGGTATTTTGATTATGGACTAATTAACTAATTTTACCAAGTACTTTAAGAGTCGTTATTTTTGAAAAGACTATAAATTTTAAATATTCTAATTTAGTGAGATTTTTTTTAATTAAGTAATTTTAAATATTCAAATTTTAAATATTTTATAATTTTAAATTTTTTTAAATTAATATTTAAATTTTAATATTTTTACTATTAAAATTTAAATTAATTTAGTCCGTGCAATTCTATTCTAAAAATAAATTTAAATTATATTCTATATTTCTATTAAATTAAATATTTAACCACATTCAAATATTTTTAAATAGTGCTACAAAATTAATGTCTAAATTAAAGAAATTCTAAAATTTCTTAATCATCTTAAATATATTGAATTTAAATATTTATCCACTTTTAAAATTTTTAAAATAGTGATACAAAATTAATGTCTAAATTAGAAAAATTCTAAAATTCATTAATATATAAAATATGTTGAAGTTGAATTAGAGAAATTTTAAAATTCTTTAGGTAGTGTTTGACTTGGGTACAAAGGGGATATCCCATTGGCGCCCTTCCCCGGAACAACGGGAAAGGGGCTGGCACCTTCCCAAGGCATGCCTTGGGAAAGGGCCCTTTGCTTTATTTTTTTTTTTTATTTTTCTTTTATGCTTCTTTTGATTTTTTTTTTAATTTAAATTTTTAAATTTTAAAAAATATTTAAATTTTAAATTTTTAATTTTATAAATTTTAATTTTTTAAATTTTATATTTTAATAAATCTAAAAATTTTATTTTATTTTTTTAAAATAAATAATATTAATTTTAAAATTGTAAAATTTATACAATTTTTTTATAATTTTTTTAAAATTTATATAAATTTAAAAATTAAAATTTTTACTCCCACTTAAAATTTAAAAATTAACTTTTTTTTTCTCCCACTTAAAATTTTTATAAAAATTAAAATTAATAAATATTAAAATTTGAATAAATTTTGAAATTTTAATTTTTAAAAAAAAATTAAAAAGGAAAGGATATTTTAATCTTTTAACACAAAAGTCAACTATCTATTCCTCTTATTCTTCAATCACTACAAAGCACTATTTTTTTTATACCTGGTACTAGCCTAATACCCAACCAAACACAAATTCACATTATACCTAACTTGTTCCTAAATTTATACTTATCCTTGGTACTACTAATTCTCTCTAATTCACGAACCAAACGAAGCCTTAAATATATAAAATACATTTTTAATTTATATCAATATTTTTTAAAAAAATATTAATATAAATTAATATCTAAATTAAAGAAATTTTAAAACTCCTTAAATTAATCCCTAAATTGTAATTCTAAACCTCCTTAAATTAATGTCTAAATTTTAATATTTATACTATTAAAATTTGAATTAGTTTATCCCGTACAATCTTATTCTAAGAATAAATTTTAATTATACCCTATATTTCTATTAAATCAAATATTTAACTATATTCAAATATTTATAAATAGTGATACAAAAGTAATATCTAAATTTAAAAAATTGTAGAATTTCGTAATCATATTAAATATATTGAATTTGAATATTTACCCTCTTTCAAATTTTTTTAGAATAGTGATACAAAATTAATGTCTAAATTAGAGAAAAAATTCTAAAACTCCTTATATTAATGCCTAAATTATAATTCTAAAATTATTTACATTAATGCTTAAATTATAATTCTAAAACTGTTAAAATTAATATATAAATTTGCGAAAAGTATATCAATCAAAACTTTCATTATATATTGAATTTAAATATTTACTTACTTTCATATTTTTTAAAATAATTATACAAAATTAATGTCTAAATTTGATGAATTCTAAAATTTTTTAATCATATTAAATATTTGTTGGGGCCAAAAAGTGGCTTGCACGCGAACAGCTCCCGCGAGTGACCCTCAGAGATGTTGAGTGCGCCGCGTGCCAACAGATCATGCGATCGAGCCGAGGAGGGATCCGCTCGGCCAGGTTCTCCTCTGATAACTCTCACGACCGCTCGGCTTAGGATAGTCGAGTTGGGTTTACGAAAGTTGAGAGGGATTGCCGGTTTCGACTTAGAGTAGCTGAACCCGGTGAAAGAGACAATGATAAAGATACGACTAAGGAGCCTATTATAGCTTTAAGAGCAAGATACAAAAAAGACACGACTGATTGGCCGATTGATACTTTATATTGCTTGAAAAGATGATACAAGGAAGAAGGTAGGGGTAGAAATTATAATTAAACCTACTCCTAGGAAAGTAGTAAAGAAAGCGGTAAAAAAAAAAAAGGTAAAAGTTAAGTTAAACTACTCCTAAGATATGAAGAAGCTGGGGTGGTACCGGACTTACGAGGTTGTCGGACCCCTATTCTTTTATTGGTTCGCTTATTTATACAGTTTTGAATCAAGGTGTATAACCGTCGATTTAGAAATCGGCGTAATCGAAAGGGAATTATCGCAAATTTCTCAACCACTTCATTTTGAGTCGATTAGCCTCAATAGGATAGTAGTCGTTTCCCGTCTAGGTTCGTTCCCTCATTCATCGCGCCAGAGTGTGATTCTCGGCGCTTTCCAGCGCTGGGCGTTGCTTGCCTTTCCGGGCTAATTGCGGGATTTATGCCCTAATCTCGCACCACTCCGTTCAATATCTTTCCTTCTGTAACTTCAAACGGCTGAGGATTGACCTTGACTTCGCCTCTTCCGTTGCTTGACTGAGGCGGTCTTGTATCTGTCTTCGGCCGAGAGACGGTCTTGAATGGGACGATAATCCTCATGTTGACCGCTTTTTCTATCTGCTGACGCTTTCCGCCGATAGTATTCGTTGCGTCTTGCGCCTTTACTGTCATGCGCCCAAGACCAGTATGAAACAATAACGTGGGTCTCCCCTTCTTCGGTTTAATCAATCGAAAGTGGATTCTGACTCCGCCTGTCTGATCGGGTCAGTTCGATGTCTGGTGGCAGCCGAAGTTAGTCCTGGATGAAGCATTGGCCCTCTTCATCGTCTGCTTCTCCTATCGACTGATGCTCTTAGCCGATAGCCTATGTCACGTGTCGTATTCTTGCGTGACTGAGATCGGTCTCAATCGAGACGAGAGCCCTTCTTTGTCAACTCAAACTCCTGTCGGCTGATATCTTTCCACCGATGGTTGACGCCATATGTCACTTCCTTGAGTGATAAAAATTCTGGTCTCAATAATATGTTGAATTTCAATATTTACCTTATTTTTAAAAAATATTAATATAAATTAATGTCTAAATTGTAAATTTAAAATTTCTTAAATTAATTCTTAAATTATAATTCTAAAACTCTTTAAATTAATTTTTAAATTAGAGCAAAATTAATGTCTAAATTTATGGAAAGTAGGTTCGGGCACGCCTATTTTCGGCTATTTAACGCGTAGGGACACCTCTCTTCTTCTTTTTTCTTTTCCTACTCGCATCTGTGGGTTCTCAAGAGAGAAACGGAGAGCGAAGGAGAAAGATAGGGAGAGGGGGAGGGGGAGGGAAGAGGAAGGTCGTGAGTGCGTGAGGAGTGCCGTGGAGAGCGCGGTTCAATCAGAGGACTTGAGCACCGGCTGGCATGCATCAGATTTAACTGCGCGTCGATTTTGGGATAGATTTCTCTTATTTACATTATTTATTTGAATTTTTTGAGGTGATTTTTTTGTTGTTATAGATTTAGCTCGTTAGTGTTTTTGGATTTAAGTTTTGTGCCTTTTTGTCAGATTGTTAGGACCAAAATTTGCTGTGTCTCGAGATTGAAGTGGGGTGCTGTTGAATTTTTTGGGGTAGAGTCGTTCGCCTGTGGTGATCACCGTTGAGCGTGCAGTCTTTCCGCCGACCGTATTTAGTCGGGATTGTAATAGGTTTCGAGTGGTCGAGAATGGTAGAGTATTGATTATATTTGCTTTCTAGATGTAGGAATTTTTACTGCTTTTTATTGTTTATTAGATGTAGAAAATGCATGTTAGCGATTGCTTGATGTTTTATTAGTATTTGGACTGTTCGGGTTGGTATTAGAAATTATTATTATTTTATTACTAGGGGTTTTATATGAGTTATTTGATTGCACGGATATTGGGATAGGTGCTACGTACTTATAACATGATTTGGCTTGTTTGATTATCAAGTGATCCATATTGTTGACCCGAGTTGACCTTTCATTTTGTGTAGTTGGTTATTAGAGATGGCTAGCACCTAAGTAGTGACATATGTGCTACCGCATAGAGGTATAGATAATATCCTACCTTTGCCTTGGTGTTTTGTGGACGATTGTGTGTGGGGGAGGGGCAGAGGGGGAGGGGCTTCTAGTGTAGGGGTCTCATGAGTTGACCTTGGGACGTTGTTGTTCTATGTCGTCGGTGATATGAGGGATCATCGTTTGATCATAACTTGCATGTCACATCGAACTTTAGTGGATTTATTAGTGTGATATCAGAGAGAGAGACAGCTGGATAATGGCAGGATAGTGGAGTTAGGCTGGCGTCTACTGTTGATGGGGCACCGACGAATGTGTTACCAAAACAGTAGTGAGAGATTGACAATAGCCTATCTGCTGTCGAGCGCATCACCGGCTGTGTAGTCCGAGCAGTAGGCGACGCAGATTTGACCGGGCTGTTGAGATGGTCAGCTCAGAATTGGGTCTAGTGTACCGATGAGTTGGGTAGTGTTGGGTTTGTTATGCAAGTTGGAATGGTGAGTTCTTTCGTGTTCGTTGGGTTTTCTGTTGTGATTGGGGCTTGGGTAGGATTGTTTTGGGTTTCGGTTTAGAGGCATTATAGCGTAATGTTTTGTTTTATCTTTTATTTATTAATTATACTTTGTTACTTGTTCATTTTACCGTTTTTTCTATCTTGTCTCTCGTAAACTTAGTAGGTAGGCTGTGATTATTGCTAACCGTACCCACTGGGAACTACTGTTTTGTAGTTCTCACGTCCGCTTATGGTCTACTTTTCAGGGCCTTCCTAGCCAACTCCGAATCAAGATAAGAATATTGCGCCGTAGATGACAGCTATCACCAAGTTATTTTTGGTAGAGGTGGACCACCTGTTAGTAGCTTTGTATAGTTGCACTATACTCGAGACTAGCCAGATCATGACATTTTACTTGTATTTATTTTTGTGAGGTAGATTTGTATATTTTCGGTACACTGAAAGATATTAGTTTAGTTTTTATTAATATTCTGATACATGCTTAGCTGTAAATTATAGTTCTTTTGTATGCTAGTTTTGAACGTTTTACATGTATGGAATGCATCCTCACATATGGTGGATCTTTTGCGTGCTCAAAAATCTTTGCTGTGGGCTCGAAACATGACAAATTT
The DNA here is from genome assembly GCA_029168755.2 of Tillandsia fasciculata. Classification (NCBI taxonomy): domain Eukaryota; kingdom Viridiplantae; phylum Streptophyta; class Magnoliopsida; order Poales; family Bromeliaceae; genus Tillandsia; species Tillandsia fasciculata. Next base: position 4,295,447 of record CM054941.1, on the reverse strand, counting down.
AAAAGAGAAATACTAAAGCAACAATCAAAATAGAGTTGTAATTTCTGCAACCAAAGACGTCTACAATCCATAGGAAGACTATAATAATCCTATAATTCTTCATCTAATTAGATAGTAGATAAAATTGTGTGATAGTAGAAATAAAATTTTATATATTTTTATCAAAATAAAAAAAAAATGATGTGAACATAATTAACTGCGACGAAGCATCCTTTACTTGTTGGGTAGCTAAAGCATTGTCCTATGCCAAATAATTTTTCTTTGAAAAAGATGTGCGAACACAATTGAATTAAAAATATCTTACGAAAACAATTGAACCAAAAACATCTTACTATACTACGTAAAAGCTTAGTCATTACAAATAATAATAATAATAATAATATTTACATCCACGTAAATTATAAAAATATATTTAAAATTTTTAATATTAAAAATTAGAGTATGATAAAACTTGTACCTAAAAGTAAGGCATCGAATGAAAAAGGTGTAGGATTAAAACCTACTCTCAGCCGTACATGCAGTACTGTTTTCGAAGAGAAATATTAAAATTTGTATTATATCTATTCAAAAAGTAACATCTTTAACAAAAAATTTTATCAAAATTTTATTTTATAATAATAAAAATTTAAAATATTGTCACAATTTTTTAATGGATTAATTGAGTGTGAAATTTATATTTTACTTCTGAACACATAAGTATCGTATTTTATTTTTTTAATTATTTATTTTCAACATCTTGTATATAATTTTTATCGAGAATTCACTTAGGTACCGTTTGGTTCTGAAATTATGAGCTTGTGAATAAATTTTTTTATTTCTGAAATAGCTTGCTTTTTCGGAATAGTTAGACATAAAAGAAAAATAGTGTTTGGTTTGTAAAACTGTTATTCTTAAGAATAGCTAAAACTGTATTTGGTTCATTTCTTAGAATAAGCGAGAATAGTGAAAAAATAATAATAATATTTTTATCAAATTAATTAATATAAAATATTAATTAAATAATAATTAATATTTATATAAATTAAAGTTTATATTTTAGTAAATAATACCATTTATTTTTTTTAAATTAAAGTTAAAAATTTTAAAATTTGTATAAATTTTAAAATTTTAAAATTTATTAATGCAAAAAATTTAATTTTTAAATTTGTATAAATTAAAATATTTCTATAAAAAATTTAAAAATTTATATATACAAAATTTGTATAAATTTTAAATTTTTACATTTTTTAGATTTATAAAAAATTAAAGTTAAAAATTTTAAAATTTATAAAATAAAAAAAAATAAATTTAAAATTTTATAAATTTTAATTTAAATAAAAAAAAATAATAATAATAAAGTTGTTCCGGGATGGAAACAACTTTATTCCCACAAATGAAAGAAATGGTTACCTTCCCATTTTATTGTGTTTGGAGAATAAAGGGAGAATAAAGGAGTTATCCCCTTAATTCCCCAATCAAACGCAGCCTTAGAAACAAAGAAAACAAAACCAGATTAGATTTGACTTTACACCAAGATTGCAGGAGAACAAAATATCTAATGTCTAAGCAAGCCCAAATCCAAAGAGAAACTAATCACAGTTCCCTTGAAGTTTTTTCTCCCTCTCCACAGAGAAAACTGGAGAAGAAGGTCTAGAATCGAGAGATGGCTCGCAAATGCAATTTCGCGGAGCTGAACCCGCTGCTGCGCTTCACACTTACCATCCTCGCCCTTGTGCCGTGTGTCTGCGGCTGCGCCATAGTACTCGTGGGGTAATATCCTCTCATCTCTCTTGTTTGATTATAAGTTCAGAGATTCGAATTTCTGTTCATGTGATTTTCGTATTGACATATTTCTTAGCTAATGATAAGACCGAGGATTCGAGCTTTAAATTTGAGGATTGAATCCCCAATTTCGAATTTAGGATATATTGTTTCTTTCGGAACACACAATTAATGTATCCAAATAATTTTCTAAATTAAGTATAATGCTTTGATTTGCAAAAACAGGAAAGATATTTTACATGAAACTAAACACCAAGCTTAATTATGACTCAAAATTTATTTTCTATCTTATATATATATATATATATATAGAGAGAGAGAGAGAGAGAGAGAGAAAAAGAGAGAGAGAGCTAAGCTTCTGTCGATAATATATCCTATTTTCGATTTTAGAGTATTCAAATCAACAGTCCACACTTTTAAATATGATCTGAAATTTATAAAATTTTTAGAAATAAAATTTTAATTTTTTTCGACATCGTTTACTTAGTAAATAAATTACGTCAAAATGAACGGTAAAATTTAAATAATCTTTAAAATTTAAGAATAAAATTTTTGAATTCAAAATTAAGCATACTGATCTTGATTTAAATAACTTTTAAATATTTTTTTTTATTAAAATTTGAATAAATTTAAATTTTTCTATACTATTAAACTACAAACTCGTCATAATAATCATTAAAAATTAATAATTTTAAAATAGTTTGATTATAAAGTAAACTAGGTCGAAAAAATATAATTTTTTTTAAAAAAATTGTAAATACTTCAGATCATTTTTAACAAAGTGGATCGTTGATTTAAATACCCTAAAATTGAAAATAATACTGTAGCAACGACAACTCCGGTATTATCGATATCGATAGTATAGAAGCCTGCTGCATGCATGCGTTTTGTTTTTTGTTTTTGTTTTTTTTTTTTGTTTTTTTTTTTTTTTTTTATTTTTGAAGAGAAAGAGAAAGAGAAAGATAGCATGCTATTCATTCGGCAAATGACAGGTTGGTTGGAAGGTACGTATGCTGCAGGTGCGAACTTACAAAAGCCATCGTGCAGGTCGGTCTCTCTCTCATGGATGCCCCCTGCTTCGTCTTGAGGACTTTCAATACAGGTTGGCGGCCTTTTCGATCACTTTTTCTTTCATCTTTTTTTTGGTGTACATTTTATACCCATTCATCTAAGAATGGGTGAATTTTAAGAGATCGCTTCACAATTTGTGAAGGAGCAATGCTATATATACACTCCAAAAAAGATGTATATCCTACACCCACTCATCTAAGAATGAATGAATTTTTATATCCCTCACCACACCACACTCATTGGATTAGTGGGGTGTGGGATTTATACCCCAAATCCAAGTGTCTGCTAAAAGGTATAATACTATTTGATAAAATATTATCTTAAAAAGTAGTGTTACTAGAAATATATATAGAAAAATAAATTTTGTACATTCCAAAAGGGGTGTACATTTTACATTCTATCAATCCTAGAGTGGAATAAATTTTACTGGTCACTTCGAAATGACCAGTAAAATTTATCCCACCCTAAAATAAATGAATATATATCGTGCACCCGAAATAAAATATACAGATAACATTGCTCATATATATATATATATATATATATATATATATATATATATATATATATATATATATATATATAAAAGCACCTCTACATTTTTTTTTATTCATCCAGTTCTTTCTAGCATTAAATTTCAATTTATGCTGCGAATAGAACTGAGCAGGTCTAGCTTATATTTAATATATGAAGGTTTTTCTGCATATATATTAAGAGTCCGGATATTATATTTGTAAAAAAACTAAGTAATTAGTATTTGTAAGTTTTTTACCGTTAGATCTATCTCTTTAACTAATTTCATCTCTTAGATAATGCTATTTTACCAACCACCAACTAAATTCAAATGACCTACTATCATCTTAACCTCACTTCCTTACATTCAAGAACTAAAAATTTTGCTAAGTTTTTTTTTTTTTTTTTTTTTTTTTTTTTTTTTCCTCTCGGAGGGTTGAGACCTAGCTGTCTCACTTTGTTGCTAAGTTCATCCACCAATTGAATGAAGCGGTAGCATGCTACTTTGTTCTAAAAAAAAAAAAAACTAAAAATCTACAAGCACCAATGATTTGATACTTTTAAAAATATATGAGCTCAATTCTATATATTAATATGTGCATTTTGAATTCGCGCTCTAAGACTTTCACAAGAAAAAAAAAAAAGAAAAAAAGAGAGTTATCAATGTTCACATGCATGAGATATTTCAGCAAATTATTTATTCTGCACCTTCTCTGCTCTGTACTAGATTAACTGATTAAGTGGTGATGTATTGCAAAGGAAGAATTAGACAAAGAAGAACAAAATCTAAAGAGGTAACAAAAGATTGGGTAGAACAATTATTATCTAATTTTCTAGTGAGAATTCGTCAGTACCTGCCTCTTATTAATCATTTTGATCAGTGATTTTTTATTTCTCCACCTTTTTTTTCTTTTCTTTTTTTCTGTACCCAATTTTTAATTTTTCAAGTGGCAAAGGACTTGATGGTTGATACTCAAGACTCAGAATTCGAAGCCTAATTGTTTCATATTTTCAGCTAAATTTATTAAAAAAATAAACGAAGCGGGTAGCATGCTATCTTTCTCTCAAAAAAAAGAAAAAGAAAAAAAATCTTTCAATATTAACAACTTAATCAACCTATATGGGATGACCTTTTCTTTTCAAAGAAAAAAAAAATTATTTTGAAAATGCATGCAATGGATAGAGAGACTTCTTATTTTCAGGGTTAAAAACTATAGAATTTTTTAGAAAATAATAATCTCAGACAGGCTCCTAATTGAACATATATGCCATAAAAATAGCTAATATGAGCTAAACCGAAATTGACATCCTACAGCGGTCACGATCTTTTGGTAACATCTTATGTTTGTATTTTTGGAGTAGTTCTCAATTACAGGTTTATACACAGTACTGGACCAACTCTACTCATACTAACTTGTTGACTTACAGAGCTACGTATTTTCATTCATAATTGGATCAGGATAAACTTAGACTCTTCTAGTTGCTTCTAAGTACGAATTCCTCGTGTAGTCGGAGTGACTAAGAAAAATGGAGAAATGCAAAACAATTGTTAATTTTTCTTTAACAGCTTAAGCTAGCAGAAAATAGTGCTTTTATAATAGTTGCGAGTGGAGGAGATAATTTTTCTTTGTACAAAAAACATAGTTATGTTTGGTCATACATATTACTATTTGTTTCGGCCCAAGTAATTAATTTCGGTGTACATATAACATAGGCCAGTTTCAGATTTAGCTGCTTAAGTTATCATAGCTATAGTAATTTAGTAATTGGACTATTCAAATTACTCTTGTTGAATTGTTCTTTGAGGTTGACCAGAGCTTTTGAACTGTTTTCTTGATGCTTTTTTTTCTAATAATTGATACAATTTGATAGCTGAACGATCCGACGGACAATCGAGAGAAGTGCAGTATGACACTGCACCATGGGCATCGGAGCGCAATGAATCTCTGTCAAGCTATCATGTCAGCGCAATGCTGCCACAGCCAACACCACCGCCGTCGTTATCGTCGCTGTCACCTCATGCAAAAGTTAGCAATATCAGATCGACGAATTCACTGACTCCGCCTATAGTTATCGGCTATCCTAACATTGGCTTCAGCTACGAAGAATTGGCATCTGCAACAGATGGCTTCTCGAATGGTAATCTCTTAGGGGAGGGCGGTTTCGCGTACGTGCATAAAGGGAGGCTCAGAGATGGCAGAGAAGTTGCTGTAAAGCAGTTGAAGGCCGAGAAAGGGTGGGCGGAGAGCGATTTCCGTGTCGAGATTGATGTCATAAGCCATGTGCATCATAAGCACCTCGTTAGCCTGATCGGATGTTGCATCACAAAGGAAAAGATGCTTCTCGTGCTTGAATACGTTCCGAATGGGACTCTGCATTATCATTTGCATGGTAAATATTTAGAAACACAAGTTAGAGAAATTGGCAGTACTCTCTTACTCAGCTCTTTCATGAAAAAATCCAGTACTTAATGTTAAACTTAAGTACTGGATACATGAATTTGCTCATCCTTTTACGATTTTTCGGATGGTTGGATTGATGTTCTTTAACATTTTAGTATGATAACTACTTTACTTTTACAGGGAAAGGCGTGTCTATCATCGATTGGCCAACTAGATTAAAGATTGCTATTGGTTCTGCTAGAGGGCTGGCATATTTGCATGAGGAGTGTGAGTTTCTGAATTTCCTACTTCTTAAATATTTCCAATTTTCTTTTCCTTTTTTTGGGTGTGTTTTGCTTACTTGTTTCTTTGATGAAATCGCAGGCCAACCGAGGATTGTTCACCGTGATATTAAGGCAGCCAATATTCTTTTAGATCGTTCCTTCGAGGCGAAGGTGCCGACAATTGTACTATTTGCATTTTAGAATTGTTTTTCTTGTCTTTCTTTATACTGGTATAATTAGTTCTATTTTAGTTTGACAATTAAGATTTAAGCCGTAACAGTAATGACGCTTATAAACAGCGAGAACCAGTAATATCTAATTCCTAGACAAGATAAGGAAGTAGTTTTCAAGGTGAACATCAAATGAGTTGTGCTTCTCAGTCAATTTTTCATTAGCAAATTCATAATAAGAGAATGACTCTATTCCAAGTCTATGAATTGGTCTTAAGGTATGTTAACTGCTGAAAGTAGCGAAAAAGTGATGTTTTCTCTTCTTAAACTTCCCTATTTCTTTGATGAAACAAAGTTGAACCGTAACTAGATAGTTAGGATTGAAAAATTTTCAAGATTTTCATAACTAGAATTTCGTGCAAAACTTCGACTTTACCTTGTCCTATTGATATAGAACAAACAAAAGAACATCCAGTAATTACAGGAATTAAAGGAGCATGAGTTGTAATGTAAGATTATCTTGCCTTATAGTGTTTTTCTGAGGATGTTTTACTGATACTATGGGAAAATATATTGGTTGAGGGACAATTTGGCTTATTAATGATATTTGCAAGTGCTTGTTTTAGTCTTAAGAGAAAGAAAACAAGAACAAAATGAAAAGGTAATATAAGTGATGTTGTTTAGGTTGAATGTAGGTTGCAGATTTTGGTATTGCAAAGTTTATCAACGACGGCAACACCCATGTTTCGACTCGTATAATGGGAACTATTGGGTAAGATTATTGATATCTCATTGTTTCCAATTGTATATATCAATATTCATGCATGCTACTTAACAACAATGTATTTGATTCGTAACTTTTGGTTAAAATATATGTATGCCTTTCCATTTTTACATCCACTTGTTTGATAAATATAGATATTTAGCTCCGGAATACGCTTCTACGGGACAACTTACCGATAAATCCGATGTTTTCTCTTTCGGAGTGATGCTTCTGGAGCTGATCACTGGAAGAAAACCTGTTATGAGTAGTGCTAACTCCACACTCCTCAGCAGTTTGGTTGATTGGGTTAGGTTCAATTGCCTAGTTTCATTTTCGAACGAACTTGTTAATCGATTTTACGTAAGATAACATATATATAGTTTGAACAAGTTACATATTATGCAGGCAAGGCCTTTGCTGACAAGAGCATTGCACGACAGAAACTACGATTCCCTCGTCGATCCGCGGTTGGCGACAGACTACGATCCTAACGAGATGAAGCTAATGGTTGCCTGTGCTGCTGCTTGCCTGCAGCACTTGGCACCGCATCGGCCACGGATGAGTCAGGTATCTCTTGCCCTGGGTGAATTATTTAGCAGTTGACTATATACTGACCTATATATGGAACGTAAATCCATGCAGGTCGTGCAAGCATTGGAAGGGATTGTATCATTTGAACATCTGACTAATGACGCAGCTCAACACAGTCAAACTGCAATACATAATTTAGATGAGATCTCCATTACAACTACAAGCAGTACAATGGAATCATCGACAGATTCCAAGGATTCAGCTCATTAATAGAGTTTAAAAGACATTAGGACGAGGCCATTCAAATCTTAATTGGATTATATATGATTAATATTTAAATTTATTAAAATTAAATTAATTTGGATTTAAATATTAATTAGAGTATAATTCTAATTTAAATAGATTTGGATACTTCTTGAATAGAATTTGATATATAGCTAGCTTCTATATAGAGAACTTTTATGTAAAGTACGGTTAAAGCCACCTGACCATACTTGAGAGAAAGTTGACAATGATTGTATGCATCTAGTGGACGAGTGCATACAAGAAAAGTCTTCTTTGGGTTTATAAAAGAGGGAGGAAGGAAGAGTGAGATAAATTTAGGAAAAGAATTCGGATTGAAGCTACTCTGTATAGAAGAGAGGAGTCAGTTGTAATTTTTCTCTTAGTTAATAAATTTTTATTTCACCCGAATTTTCTGTGTTTAATTTTTTTTTTTTTTTTATTGTGGTAGTGTCGGTTCCGGTTACTATTAAGAAGACGGGTTTATGATAAAAATTCGATTTAACATTTTTGTTGTAAAATTCTACCACCAGGCGGTACTGGAAAGGATTGCAGATTCACAAAATCTGGTATCGGAACGAGTAGTAGATTCCCAACAAAAACTAATGCTCAAGAGTACATATATTTTGCTCTTCATGTATTTTATACATGTTTTTTTCTCAAATGTATTTATCCATAATTATTTAAGGATAATAAGTTATTAATGTTGTCATCTAGCATGAGAAAAAATTGTGAAAAGAAATCATTTTTAGTTGACATAGAAGAAAAGCATTAAATTTGCTTTTTATTGACTCATCAGATGTAATTTTCAGACTTAAAAGAGTAACTGAGTTTGAACTTTGAACAACTAAACTTGCTTGCAATTTCGAAGTAAAGATCAAGATTGGAATGATGTTATACTTTTTTTTCGATATTGAAATTGATTGTGTGAAAAGAGTCTTTTTTTTCCTTTTTTTTTTTTTTTTTTTTTGGAGTTCTGGTGCATTTTGATTCTCATTCCAGTTTTAGTTTTACCTGAGATTCAAAACTCAGATGTTTTGCATACCAGGATTTATGTGTAAATGCTGCTAATACTAAATTTGTACCATTTTCTATTGGGAACTAGTTTGGCTCAGCTTGAGCTTCAGTAGAGAGGCAGTTTGAGCTGAATGAGAAGCAAGAACAGTTCTTTTAAACTCACCATAACCGCTAAATTACATTTAGAAGCTCATTTTTACTGCTTACTGTGACGCCCCTAATAGTCTCATATCGAATGTGGATGGAATTGTGATTGTGTTTATATGAAATATGGACATTACTAATAATAACTGGACTTAAGTATTTTGGGCTGTGGTTTGGACCCAACAAGTTATTATTGCTAGTGGGCCGGATCTTTATATTTGGTATCAAAGCCAATAACCAGCCAGAAGTGTGCGGGGGGAGTCTGTGACGCCCCCAATAGTCCCACATCGGATGTGGATGGAATTGTGATTGTGTTTATATGAGATATGGACATTAATAATAATAAATGGGTTTAAGCATTTTGGGCTTTGGTTTCGGCCTAACAAATTATTATTCCTAATGGGCCGGGTCTTTACACTTACTATTGTAGTGCAATAATAACGGAACCCGCACAATCAAAATACTAACAACACTAGTATATTAAATGTGTTGTATCTTCACCCACAACCAAGAAGTGCAAAACATGAAGTGAATGAAGTTAAAAAAAAAAAAAAAAAAAAAAATTCCAAACATAATCACAGTAATGCAAGAAGATTTATATAATTCATCCAAACCGACCTACATCCGTGGATATGAAGAGATCATATGTACTATCAAATTAAGGAGATTACAAGATTTGATTAGAGCTAATCAATTTATTATAATTGGCAGGCAACTTTCTAAGAGAAAATTTCTTCTTGCTACAGTTTTTTTGAAACAACTTTCTATTTCGCGAATCCCGTTTCGAAATGACTAATAAAATTTCTCTAGCTTGAATCAAGCAAGAAGAACAAAGGAGCTCCTTTACCAACTCTCTCTACACCTCTCTTCTCTCTTACAAGAAAAAAAAACTCTAGAGAGCAAAAGAGAATCCACACTAAAAATGGAATTCCTCTAATAACCCCACTTGGCCCAAAATGTCAATGGGTCAACTAAAATCCAAAACCTAATACTAAGTAGTCCATTATATGAATTATTAAACTAAATCCAAAATGAGACCATATAGACTAATAGATGAATTTGATGACGCTAAACCCAACTACTACAATTCAAATTGTGGACTGACTGGTTGCTAAATGCCAGCCTAGTAATACTTGTGAAATTTAAAAATTATTTGAGAAGCACAGCTAAACAAAACGTATATCGATCTTTTAGATAATATGATATCAGTGCTAGTGCTAATGCTCCTCCAATTTAAGAAGTGCTCATTTTTTAAAAAAAAAATATTAGTTGTACATTCCAAAAAAAGTATATATTTTACACCATATCTATTTTAGGATAGAGTGAATTTCACTCATCACTTCGAAGTGACGAATAAAGCCCACATTCTTAAATGGGTGGGATCGATGTACATCGTACACTCCAAATAGAATGTATATATGACATTGCTCTTTTTAGAAGCCCTGAATTCAATTTCCGTATCGACCTTGAATCATGCTTATGCTCCATTTATATTTTCTTTTTCACAAAAGTACTTAAATAAGTCCACTCCAAAAACTTACAAATATATATATATATATATATATATATATATATATATATATATATATATATATATTTGTAACCCTTGTTTGTTACTCTATATATATATATATATAATTAAATTGTAATGGCCTAGCCCTGTGATGCCTCTTTAGAGTAACAAACAAGGGTTAGTGATGTTGTGAGCACAAAAGATAAATGCTAGATGTACATTCTAAAACTAAAATGAGTATACATGTTATATCTTATTTATTTTAAAGTGGGATAAATTATACTTGTTATTTTGAAATGACGAGTGAAATATTCCTTATCTTAGAATGGACAAGGTATATATCATATAACCCCAAATAAAATATATGAATTGCATTGCTCAGCATAAAAATTATTATTTGTAGAGAAATACATAGAACCATATATACTTGCATTTAGGGACGATTTTACTGACGGTTCAAATTTTGAAATTTCATGAATAACACTGTGAAAATATGTTAATTTAATATCTATTTTTATACAATTTAAAATAGGATGTTACCATTTTACCCCTACTTTTGAACATTTTTTTATTATAATTTAGTAGGTAAAGATATAAGAAATAGTTTCACTTATAACCTTCTAAAATTTTAAAAAAAAAACTATAAATATCTTTATATATATGGTTACTTCCAGATTAGTCCTTGAAATTTATAATTTCTTACAAACATATTACCACTGAAAAGAATTCTTGTGATTTAATCCCCAAAACTTTATTTGTTTACTTATTAAATTAAATAAAGATATTAATAATTACTTTATATATTATATGGATATTTTATCTTAAATTTTCTAACTAATAACTTCTTATGTAATATGTGCTAAATAAATTATTTCAGACATTATATCAGTTTAGATAGCTCAGATTGGAACAAAATAATTTATAATATCTCGCTAGCACTGTCATTTAGATCCAGTCTCAGCCGAAACTCGTCAGAAGACTCACCGTGCACTTCCGACTGATTATTGGCTCTGATACCAAATGTAAGCCAAAACTCGTCGAAAGACTCACCGTGCACTTCCGACTGATTATTGGCTCTGATACCAAATGTAAGCCAAAACTTATCGAAAGACTCACCGCATACTTCCAACTGATTATTGGCTCTGATACCAAATGTAAGCCAAAACTTATCGAAAGACTCACCGCACACTTCCGACTGGTTATTGGCTCTGAAGCGAAAACTTATCGAAAGACTCACCGCACACTTCCGACTGGTTATTGACTCTGATGATACCAAATGTAACGATCCGACTCACTAGCAATAATAACTCGTTGGGCCTAACCAACAGTCTAAAATACTTAAGTCCAGTTATTATTTCTAATGTTCATATCTCATTAAATTCAATCATAATTTTATTCATATTCGATATAGGACTATTGGAGACGTGACATACAGCCTACAACAGCTTCACAGTCGGAACTTTTGCGAGCCGCACTTTAATGCAGTGCATTTCGTGAACGCTCGAAAGTTGGAACGGAATTGAGGAGCCAAAAAAAATCTAAGGTTGTGTTTGGAATCAGTTATAAATTAAAATTATTTATTTTAGTAATAAATATAAGCTCAAGAATAAATATAAATAATATTAATTTTGTGTTGGGATAAAAATTAGATTATTTTTTAAAATAAAATAAATAAATTTTGGATAATTAAATTAGAATAGTAAAAATAAAAATAATTATAATTTTAAAATAATAATATTTTATATAATTAATTAATATAAAAATATTAATTAAATAATAATTTAACATATTTTATTAATTATTGTTAGATAAGTCTAAATATTAATTAATAAATAATAAATAATAATGAGTATTGTTAATAAATAATTTAATTAATTATAAATAATTTAATAAATTAATTAGTTAGTTATATAATAGTTAGATAATTAGTTAATGAAATAATTAGATTAGTCAAAATATTAAATTAATTAAATAGTAATATAATAATTAAAATTATATTTATTTTAATTAAGTTTATTCTCAAGTAAGAATAAGTTTGTTCTAATAAAAAAGTTAGAACAGTAGTGCCAGTCTTATACAAGGTTATTCCAAAAAGATAAAAATTACTGTTTACATCCATAATCAAACGTCTGGCCTTATTTCCGAACCAAATGCATTTAGAGAATAAGACTATAATAAGATCTTATTTCAGGCCTTGTTTCCGAACCAAATACTTTTTAAGGATTTAGTTAGACGTAAGTGTAGTTAAAGATATATACAATTAAAATTATAGTAATTATAATTATATATATTTAATTTATTTGCCAAAATTATTGAAATATCAAATCAAATCGCATTGAGGCGGTTCAACCAACCTACGAATTGATACTTCAATTGAATATAGTAAAATTTATTATAAATATGAATATTTTATTTAGTTGTATGTGGTTGAGGAATATGTTTATTAAATTTTTATCATTTTATATATAGGATGCTGAGATTACGCTCTATGTAGGAAAGAAAAAAAAAATTATTTAATAAGTTATTAGGGAGGTAAGTTTATCTTTGTTTAAAATTACTATCTCCAATTAAGTGCTATAATTGGAACAACAGTCAATTTTGAAAGAGTTTCTACTGTTGCAGCAGTTAAGTCTTCTCGTACAATTATAATTATAGCATTTTAATTCAAATACACCAAAACAAATATAAAATTTGGATATGTATGCAGTTACAACTGTAATTATAACGACCCGACCCACTAATAATAATGACTCATTGGGCCCAAATTACAACACAAAATTTTAAATCCAGTTATTATTACTAGTGTCCATATCTCTTATATATACTTAATCGCAACTCTATTCCTACCCGATGCAGGATTAGGATGTGGGACTGACACACAATACAATCCAAACACACACACAACTCAAGATCGCCAGCTGATGCGAGACTTGTCTCGCTAGTCCTGTCATTTAGATCCAGGTTCAACTGAGACTCGTCACACACTTCTAGCTGGTGATTGGCTCTGATACCAACTGTAACGATTCAGCCCATTAGTAATAATAACTCGTTGGACCCAAACTAGAGCAAAAAAATGTTTAAGCCCAGTTATTATTACTAGTATCCATGTCTTTTATATATCTAATCACAACTCTATCCCCATCCGATGTGAGACTATTTGGATGTCACAATAGTGACAAGTTGCAACTGCATACAACCAAAACAATCTCTAAAGAAGCGTTTGGTACGTATATAAGCTAGAACAATTTATTCTAGGGATAGGTATAAGTTAGGAACAATCAGGAATAAGATCAATTTTGCGTTTGAATGAAAATTAGATTGTTTCCAGAAATAAAAAAAAATAATGTTTGGATAGTTAGATTGGAATAGTAAAAATAAAAGTAATTCTAATTTTAAAATAATAATATTTTATCTAATTAATTAATATAAAAATATTAATTAAAATAATAATTTAACTTATTTAATTAATTATTGCTAGATAATTTTAAATATTAATTGATAAAATAATTAACAATAATGAGTATTATTGATAAATAATTTAATTAACTATAAATAATTTAATAAATAAATAAATTAATTATTTAATAGTTAGATAATTAGTTAATAAAATTATTAGATGAGTCAAAATAGTAGATTCATTAAAAATTAATGCAATAATTAAAACAATCTTGTTTTATAAAAAAATAGAAAATAAAACAATAATTTCAGATTTATACGAATTTGTTTTAGCAAAATAAAAACTACTGCTTCGTTCATAACCAAACAAATTTTTAAAATAAGACTGAAATAAATTTTTATTCCATACATTATTAAATACTATGTAAAAAATTCAATACTTTTGTTGTACTCCAAAAAAAATATATATATATATTTTAAAACTTAAAAATATTATTTAAATAATATTTTATCAAAAAGTACTATATGAAAATTTCCAACACATTTGGTCGTCGAGTGATGATTAATTGATACCATATTCATGACTAAGTTTGCTTCTATTGCTATTCTATTCTATCTTTGATGCAGGACTAATTTTTATAGCTTTTAGTTCAACCACCGACTATACTTAACATAAGTGATAAAAAATTTAAAAGATAATTTTTAAATTTTTAAATTTAAATTTTAATTATTTTATATTTTTAACTAAAATTTATTTTTTTTTGAAATAAATAAATAAATAAATAGCATACTATCTTTTCTTTTTCTTTTTCTTTTTTTTTTTTTTAAAAAAAAAAACCTAATTTTGGTCCATCCGGCGCTTCCCATTTATTCTTCGACCAGCCAGTCCATGTGCCTGACTGCCCTGCGGTAATTGCGCGTCAGAATATTTCAAAATGTACGGCCGAGAAATATAATACCGCCAGAAGCTTCCGTTGACCGCAGCATTAAAGAAGGGGTATATATAAGTGTACACCTCTTTAGTAGTGTACATTCTACATCTTATTTATTTTAGAATGAAATAAATTTTACTGATTATATCGAAGTGACCAATAAAAAAAATTTCACTCTTGGATGGATGGGATGTACATCATACACCCTATTTTGTGGTGTATGGTAGCATTGCCCTTAAAGAAGCATTAATTTGGTGTAATTTTTTCAATTCTTTATTATTAAAACTTAGGTAATTCTGAAATTGCCACTTCAATTTTTATTTATTTCTTTTAATTTACCTTTTATGTTTTATTAATTGTTGTTAGTTAGATACTTTTATTAATAAATCAACAACTACATGCTCGCGTTACGTCTTCAACTCTTGCATATTTTTTTTTAAAATTTATATTTTCTGTATTGTTAGGTTAAGTTTGGTTGAAAAATAAAATATAATTATTTATTTTAAAAATAAATAAAAATTAATATAATTTATATTTGAATAAATATTAGAGTTGTATTAGATATAAAAAAATTTATGTTTTTGTCTCCTAAAGTGGAATAAAAAGAATAACGAGAAAAAAAATATATAAAAAAATAATTATAATTTATAGTATGTAAACTTTATTTTTGTATATAGAAAATTTAATTTATTTAAAAATTTTAAAATTAATTTTTTTACAAAAAAAATTATATAAAAAATTTAAAATTTTAAAAATTTGTATATTAAAAATTAAAAATTAAATTTTAAAATTAATATACAGAAATTGTAAACCAAAAGATTAAGAGTTGGGAGTGTAAATTTAAAATTTAAGCGTCATAAGCATTGATACGGAATACAAAACACGAGACACGATATAATTCGAACACAACGATTCGATAATTTTTAAAAAATTAAAATACAAACACGATATGAATATAAATAATAAAATATAATATTATTAATATAATAATATATATTTATTATACATAAAATATAAATTTTAATAAAATATTATTATACTTTTAAAGTTTATAAAATTTTTTACTGATAATTTATATATATTTTTTTTAAAAAAATTCATCATCATATATATAATTTATTTATATTATTTAAAAAATATTTATATTTATTTGATATTGTCAAACATATATTTTATAATTTTATATATAAAAAATATATATATCAGGATAAATTTTAAGTCAAATCTTTAAAGTTGCTCGTACATTTAGAATTAAATCATCATAAATCATTTTAAATAAATCACATCCACCAATATTTTTAATGAATTATGAATTTTAGTTTTACTAATTCAGAGTACTCCAGTACTACAACGCATGTATTTAATGTTTGATTTTTTGAGATAAATCCTCAGAATGTAACTTGCTATCTAACTAAATAAATATTTGAAGTACCAGATATACTCCAAATATTCATCTTTGAAGAGCTTTACGAGAATATATGTACAAGAATATATGTACAAGATAATGAATGATCAAATGCATCTTAATTTATCTTTCATTTAAAAAAATATCTGGCCCCAAACTATAAAGTTAGTGTATGAACATTAATTTGAAAATAAAGCATCTCTTTGTCTGTTTCTGAAGAATTAAAGAGGAAATCAATTAACCATACTAATATTTAATAATTAAAATTAATCAATGATGAACAACCAATAAGAAAGGTTTTTTTTTTTTTTTTTTTTTAAAAAAAAAAAAAGAAAAAAAATCTGAGATAATAGCTGTTTTGTAGCAGTTATATATACACAATGAGATGTGAATCTTAAGAAAAGGGTTTTAATTACACTTTAGCTTAAATTAGCAGGATCCAGCTTTATCATCATTATTGTAACCCTCCACTAAGCTTTAAAATATGTAACTTAGAACCACACACAAAGGAATTAATATAATGTAATGTTATAGAAAGAGGACAAATATTGTTCTAAGATATGGTAGGTTGGTTTCTATCCATCAATTAATAATTTCGAGTTTAATATTGGTATTTTTTTTTATAGCCGTTAGAACTGCTATGTATTTACAAAAAATTGTAGACTTATTTTTTTATATATATAGATTAGAATTTTTGAGTCTGGATGATAAATAATATGAAATATAAAGTAGAAAAATATTAAAAATAAAGTTTATAGGAATTAAATAAATAAAAATGATGGAAATACAACTACTAGACTTTCTAGAGTTACACATAAAAAAAAAAAAATTCAGATTTTCCAGAAACTGTGAATACATGATTTTGTAACATTGGAAATTATAATCTTTCTATTTGGAATTCTATTCTAGTGTGGGCCCAAAACTATGCCCTGGCATGCAATATACATGCTAACATAACAAATGGTCCTTTTAAAAAAAGTAAAAGGAAAAAAAAAAAAAAACACATATAACAAATATCACCAGCATCTAATCCATTGAGATTGGAGGAGATGAATATAATGAGTATTTTATTTCCTATCCCTTGGCAATGGTTACATGTTAGATCTCAATTGGACATTGTATCATTGTTTGATTTTAGATAATGCATTACCTTTTTGTTCTTTTTTTTAAAAAAAATAGCATAATATCTGTACAATTAATTCATTAAGAAAAAAAAAAAATCATACTTTTATGAGTGCCAAGGAGTCATGCGTCCTCATCTATAATATATGAAAAATATTTATTGTACATAAATAAAAAATATTTATTATATATATCAAACGGAATGTAAATCTAACACTCATTTCAAACGAAGTGTAAATCTAACACTCATTCATTTTAGGATGAAATAAATTTTACTTGTCATTTTGAATTGACAAACAAAAAAATTTATATTCTAGAATAGACAGAATGTATATTGTACATTCCAAATAGAATATACGGGTAGCATTTCTTATATATATATATGGGGCAATTTCCTACGTACCCCTAAAAATTTCTCTGTTTTTAGATTTACCCCTCTTAGAAGGCTAATATTAAAACTACCCTTCTTACGTTCCAACTTCTTTCCAAAATACCCCTGAAGTTAAACTCTGTTAGTGTACCGTTTGAAACTGCCGTTATCTGTGTGTAATTACTATTTTGTCCTTTCAAATATATTCTAAACCCTAAACCCTAAACCCCTAAACCCTAAAACCGTAAACCCTAAACCCTAAAACTCTAAACCCTAAACCCTAAAATCCTAAAAATCCTAAACCCTAACCCTAAAACCCTAGAACCCTAAAAAACCCTAAACCCTAAACCCTAAAACCCTAAACCCTAAACCCTAAAACCCTAAAAAATTCTAAACCCTAAACCCTAAAATCCTAAAAAATTCTAAACCCTAAACCCTAAATCCTAAACCGGGGCAAAATAGGTATATCTGATAGTTTTCAACTCCGATTATTATTTAACTCTAGTTTAACCCTAGTTAACTTAACAAAGGGAAACGGTAGGGGTATTTTTAATAACGGTGGAACGTATGAAGGGCATATTGGAAAGAAAAAAATAAGAGGGGTAAATCAGATATTTCTTCATATTTCAGGGGTACACAGGCAATTATCCCTATATATATATATATATATATATATATATATAATATATATATATATATAATTAGGCTAGAATACTATCGATAGCACTAAGCCATTGGTGCTATCAAGTTTTTAGCCATTGGATGAAAAAATATGCGGTTGGGATTATAGTGGTCCCCTAGGGTTTACTAGGTGGTTGGTTGAATAGTAAAAATCTTAGGGGACCACTATAATCCCAACCGCATATCTTTTCATCCAACGGCTGAAAACTAATTGATAGCACTAATTGTTTGGTGCTATCGATAGTATTCAAGTCTGACTATATATATATATATATATATATATTCTAGAATATATATATATATATATTCTAGAAATATATATTCTAGAATATATATATATATATATATATATATATATATGTATGTATGTATGTTTTACTAGTAATCTCTTAATAGTGTGATCCATTACAAAAATTCAAGTTAATCTTTATTAGAGATATTTATTACAGCAACAATCCCAATAAATGTCCCCAAAAATTATGAAGACATGCCAATTTTGTTGAAACAACTAGTAAATTAAATTTTGATAAGATAAATTAATTAGAGACGCAACAAATTAAGATGGGGAAGCATACTGTTAGGGACTTAGAAAATTTCATTTAAAATTTCTAGCCCAAACCGAAGTGGGTTTGTCAAGGTGGCCAAACTTCAACATCATTTGTGGGAGGTGGAGAGACATTGTGGGAGGTGACGAGACCTGCAATCTCCATTATCAATGCCACCACCACCATTAATGTCAAGGAGATGTCAAGAGTCATGCCAACCCACAAGGTTGTAAATGTAGGCTTAGTGAGTGAGTTGTACATAAGCCTATAAATAGGGGAGTTGGCTAAGGCAAATTCAACAAAGAGAGTTGTATCTTGTAGTGTTATTTTTTAAGTAAAGAAAGTACTTAATTTTTTCTGCGGAACCACTACTCCTTTTTGTTTTCTCTACTTTTGCATTTAGTCGTAGGGCGCGAAGGTTCACGCTAGCAAACAGAGAGCAAGGCTTGCCCTCTTCGAGCAGGAAGGCGGGCGCCGCACGAACTTTTGCTAGGCGAAAAGCTTAAGTCCGTGACAGTTGGTATCGGAGCCGGTTCGAGCTAGGAACCATGTTTGACGTCACCAATGTTCCGGCTGAACCTCCAAAGCATCCTAGGAGAGGCAAGAGCAAAGAACCACGGGCCATCACAAGAGAGGACGCTTTTTTGGAGGACCGTCTCGCACTATTGGAGGATACCGTGGCAAAAATAGGTGAACGATATTCTGAGTTGGCCGAAACTTTTGGAATGTTTCTTGATGACTTTCGCAGCATGGAGGAAAATGTTACTACTGTAATGACAACCTTTCGCTCCGAACTTCAAAAGCTTCAGGAGACCATTACTCGGCGAGATGAGGAGTGAAGTACCTTGATCGAGGATCTTGTTGCTCGGGTCGATGAGGTCGAGGACCTTAAGTCACGGGTGACAATCCTTGAGAAAGCGGTGGGGAGTGGTCCTGAACCTCACAGGGGGTATGCTTCAAAGGTACGTGTTCCCGAGCCTCAATATTTTAGGGAAATGCGCGACGAAAAAGAAATCGACAACTTCCTATGGCACATGGAGCGCTACATCAAGGTGCTGCGGCTAGACGAAGAGGAGGAAAAAAGTCCAGGCCGCATCCATGTACCTCGCTGACGATGCGATGCTGTGGTGGCGTCGGCGATCTGCAGAGGCCGAGAAGGACCAATGCGAATTGAAGACTTGGGAGGACTTTGTGCGCGAGCTTATGGCGCAGTTCTATCCCGAGCACGTCGAATATCTTGCGAGGAGGCAACTTCGACGACTCAAACATATATATCGGGACTCTCAAGGAGTATGTCAAGGAGTACTCCAAGTTCATGCTGTCCATCACCAATATGGTGGAAGAAGATCGTCTATTCTTCTTTCTTGACGGACTCCAACCATGGGCGAACAAAGAACTTGTGGGGTGCAACGTGCAAGACGTGGGCTCCGCAATCGCCTTAGCGGAGAAGCTGCCTGAGTATAAGAAGGCGGATCCGTCTCGCGGCAGAACACCTAAAGTGAGCAAGGCTAAGGGTGGGGGAGAACGCTGCGACCCAAAGGAGCGCAGGGGTCGCTACAAAGGACCTGCGACGCCATCCAAAAAGCTGATGTGCTACGTTTGTGGCGAAAACCATTGGGCGAGAGATTGTCCAAAGAAAAAATAGTTAAATGTTATCCAAACTGAGCAGGGTGAGGGCAGCAGTGAACCAACGAAGATGGGCGCTCTTAGGCTCGTCAATGCGGTTCAGGGGTTGGCAAGCAACGCCAAATCCCTCAACAAGGGATTCTTATACATCGATGTGGTCCTCAACGAAATGGCCACACGAGCGCTGGTCGACACAGGAGCCACTCATAACTTTGTCGCGGAGGCGGAGGCCAAGCGATTAGGCATTTCCCTCGAGAAGGACACAAGTAAGATCAAGGCCGTCAACTCGCAAGCATAACCCGTGTTAGGAGTGGCCAAAGGCATGGCAATTGCAGTGGGACCTTGGAAGGGCACTGCAAATTTTACCGCCGCACCTATCGACGACTTCCAAGTCATACTGGGTATGGACTTCTTGGCTTCGTCAAAGGCGGTTCCGATGCCACACCTTGGAGCATTAAGCATCATGGAGGAGACAACCCCGTGCATGGTCCTAGCGAGTCAGGAGAAAACGGTAAACATCCAGACCCTCTCTGTTTTACAGTTGCGAAGGGGTGTGAACCGTGGTGAGATGACTTACCTTGCGGCAATCTGCGAGGTGAGCGACGAGGGCCTCGAGGAGGAGGGCCTTTCGACGGAGATTGCTGCAGTTTTGGCAGAATTCCAGGACGTCATGCCCAAAGAATTGCCAAAGCAACTTCCACCTAGGCGGGAGGTGGATCATGCTATCGAGCTCGAGCCAGGAGCCAAACCGCAAGCAAAAGCGCCATACCGAATGGCCTCGCCAGAGCTCGAGGAGTTGCAAAAGCAATTGAAGGAACTCCTCGATGCAAGATTTGTTCGACCATCAAAAGCACCCTATGGAACACCAATTTTGTTCCATTGGAAGAGCGATGGAAGCCTGCGGCTTTGCATAGACTGCAGGGCGCTCAACAAGGTAACTATCAAAAACAAGTACCCTATCCCTTTGGTTGCAGATCTCTTTGATCAATTGGGCGGAGCAAAATTCTTCACCAAACTTGATCTTCGCTCTGGGTACTACCAAGTGCGGATTGCGGAAGGAGATAAGGAAAAGACCACGTGCGTGATAAGGTACGGGTCCTATGAGTTCCTTGTCATGCCGTTCGGCTTGACGAATGCTCCAGCGACCTTCTGCACCCTCATGAACAAGCTGTTCCATCCCTATCTCGATCGCTTTGTGGTCGTGTACCTCGACGACATCGTGGTATACAGCAACACCTTGGAGGAGCACATCGAACACTTATGAACCATCTTCCAAGTGTTGCGGGAGAACCAATTGTTCGTCAAGAAGGAGAAATGCAGCTTCGCGAAGGAAGAGGTACACTTCCTTGGCCACTGGATAGGCCAGGGACAACTCCGCATGGATCAACAGAAAGTGCGAGCCATTTGCGAATGGGAGACCCCAACAACCATACCTGAGTTGCGGTCATTCCTTGGGCTCGTCAACTACTATCGGCGTTTTATTGCGGGCTACTCTGCGAGAGCAGCCCCCCTAACGGATCTCTTGAAGAAGAACCACTCGTGGGATTGGACCCCTCAATGTGTGGAGGCATTTGAGGACCTAAAGTGGGCGGTGACGGAGGATCCGGTGCTGCGACTACCTGAGTGCAGTCGCACCTTTGAGGTACACACCGATGCCTCAGATTTTGCCATTGGCGGTGTTCTCGTGCAGGATGGACACCCAATTGCCTACGAGAGTCGCAAACTCAACGACACCGAGCGGCGATACACTGTCCAAGAGAAGGAGATGACCGCCGTCGTGCATTGTTTGCGGACCTGGCGGCATTATTTGCTCGGGAGCAAGTTTGTGGTGCGCACCGACAACGTCGCCACAAGCTACTTCCAGTCGCAGAAGAAGCTATCACCTAAACAGGCAAGGTGGCATGATTTCTTGGCGGAGTTCGACATGGAGATGCAGTACAAGCCCGGGAAGGAGAATCACGTGGTTGATGCACTTAGCCGCAAGGCTGAACTAGCGGCTGTGTGACAGCTTCGCGGGACACTCCGTGATCGACTTCGCGCAGGAACCAACGAGGACCCTATCGCTCAGAACCTTGTGCAACTTGTCAAGGAGGGCAAAACGCGAAGGTTTTGGCTCAGCAACGGGCTACTCTTCACAAAAGGGGTGCGGGTGTTTGTGCCTAAGTGGGGCAACCTTCGCCGCGAACTCATAAGGGAGTGTCATGACTCCAAGTGGGCAGGTCATCCAGGTCAGAAGCGGACTTTGGCACTGCTCGAGGTCGCTTACTACTGGCCACGAATGCACGAAGACGTCGAGGCCTACGTGCGAACTTGCTTGGTATGTCAACAGAACAAGGTTGAACACCAGCGACCTGGCGGTCTCCTCGAGCCATTGCCTATTCCAAGACGTCCGTGGGAGAGCATCTCCATGGACTTCATCTCCGCCTTGCCAAAGGTGGGGGAGCATTGGTCCATACTGGTGGTGGTGGATCATTTTTCTAAGTACGGGACCTTCATCGCAGCACCAATCGATTGCACGGCTAAAGAAGCAGCACAACTCTTCGTCAGCCATGTCGTCAAACTTTGGGAGATCCCCGAAAGTATTGTGAGCGACCGCGACCCAGATTCACCGCCAAGTTTTGGACCGAGGTGTTCAAAATCTTGAGCTCTGAGTTGCTCTTTTCCACTAGTTTTCATCCACAGACGGACGGACAAACGGAGCGGGTGAATGCTCTATTGGATGAGTACTTGCGGCACTTTGTGAGTGCCAGTCAGAAGGATTGGGTACATCACCTTAATGTCGCCCAGTTTTCCTACAACTTGCGGTGCAGCGACTCTACGGGCTGTAGTCCCTTCGAGCTGGCGATTGGGCGACAACCGCTCGCCCCACACACAGCCGCTGCGGAAGAGCTGTTCCGCAGCCCTGTTGCTCTCCAATTTACCTCTAACTTGCAGGAAAGGGGTGAAATTGCGAGGGCGAGCTTGGAGAAAGCAGCTCGGCGAATGAAAAAGTGGGCTGACGAAAAGCGACAACCTCGAAAGTTTGCCGTGGGTGATCAAGTGATGGTCAAATTACTACCGCAGCAGTTCAAGATCTTACGCAAGGTGCACAAAGCACTACAAGAAAATTTACAAATTGTGGCGAAACTAATGGCCACAATAAATGACAAATTGGTCACAAAATACCTATTGTGGCCAAATTAGCTTCGCCACAACGTCGCCACAGTAGGAGTGTTACAAAAGGTTATTGTGGCCAAAATAATAATTCGCCACAAAAAGTATTAATAATTTGCGGCGATAGTATTCGTCACAAAACTTCTAACCTCCTCTACAAAAAGTTACCATATGGCTACAGATAGTGATTAAAATAATAATTAATATTCTAACATTTTGTGGCCAAAATTTACTTTTGGCCACAAAAAGTATTATGAATTTGTGGCGATAGAATTCGTCACAAAAATCTTACAGGGTTCCTCTACAAAAAGTTACCATATGGCTACAGATAGTGATTAAAATAATAATTAATATTCTAATATTTTGTGGCCAAACTTACTTTTGGCCACAAAAGACATCATATAATTTGTGGCCAAATATTACATTGGCTACAATACGTGGTGTAAATATAGTGGCGAAATTAAGTAATCGGCCACAAATAATATTGAAAGTATTGTGACAAATTTATTTGATGGCCACACATAATGCAACACATTTTATGGCCAAATATAATATTGCCCACAAAATATAGTATAAATATAGTGACGAAATTAAGTAGTCGGCCACAAATAATATTGAAAGTATTGTGACAAATTTATTTGATAGCCGCACATAATGCCACACATTTTATGGCCAAATACAATATTGCCCACAAAATGTAGTGTAAATATAGTGGCGAAATTAAATATAGTGGCCACAGAATTTATTTGACTGGAACAATATTTGGCCACACTATATTTACATCACATTTTGTGGCCAAATATTGTTTCAGTCACTGTAAAATTTTCAAATTACATATATTGTGGCTATTTATTATTTAGCCACAGAAAATTTGTAGTACTAATTTAAATAAAAAAAAATAAATTTTACACATTATTACTGCACAATAATAGTTGAATACTACTCAATCAGGATTTAAACATAATATCAATCACAATAATCAAGATATGTTCAACAAAATACAGAAATCAAATATATGTTCAACTGATATAATCAAAATAAGCTAACAGTTAATCGTTTACATTAGAATAAAGATAATAAAAATTCTAGGCTAAAAGCGAAATAAAATTCTTGAGATGATCCAACTCGAAAATATTGAGCTTCCAAGGTTTAGTCCTGTAGAATAAAAAAGAATAATGATAAGAATTATGCATATATATTATCTATTTATTTTATCAAAAAAGTAAAATATATTGCTAATTTATACTCCAAAATTACCTTTCTTGTCGATGTTGGCTGAATAGGCACAGGCAATCCCATTTGTGAAAGTTGTTCCATCATATTACGCATTTGAGAATTCATCTCGTCACGCATCTGTGCTTACATTTCAGCAATTCGTGCCTCAGCTTCTTCCTCCTTTTGGCTCATCCGCTCATCCATTTCAGCAATTCGTGCCTCAGCTTCTCTATCCCGTTGGCTCATGTACCTTCTTTCTTGAGCAATCTGGAATTATGAAATCCTCCGTCTTTAAGGAGTCGTCCATAGATTCACATGACTCAGAATTCAAACTGCAGGACCTCCTTCTCAAAGATTTCCTGTTTCAATACAAATTCTCAGGCGAATTTATGGACTTTGTAACGCTAAATGGAAATGAATGTGAACAATGCTTCGCCCGATACATGCACATATTACTTACAGTCTATCTATTTTTTCTTCTGGTGCTTCTTCTTGATGGGTTATTGCCATAGGTAATGATGCTGTTCGAAAACAGCGAGTTGAAGAAGAAAAATGAAAACCGAAAAAAGTATAGATGCAGAAAACCTGTGTATGATATACAATGAAGTTAAGGATCTAGGAAAATACATGGAATTTCTTGATGGGTTTTAAGCTGCACATGGAATGACAAAAAAATTACCAAACTACAAAATGTTTATGATTCAAAAGTATTTTAAAGTAATTAAATAAGGGGATGGGCAACGATAACCCTCTTCGTGAGAACTTTCTATGAAAGCTAGAGCACGAACATTTGACGCACTAAGATTTGGCCGATGAATGTTCTCTCTTAAAGACTTTAATCTCTGATATTTCCTAATTATTGCAATGTCATGCTTAGGTTATTTTTCATGGACCTAACGTCGATTAAGAGAAGTGCATCAATGTTGCCTTTATCATATTTACATGACCCTTAAATCCTGTTTGACTCCAAATTGAATTATCCATAAAAAGAAAGGGGGAATCCCTTATTTCCTAAGAGCTTGTAACTATAAAAACTGGCTAGGTAGCTGACCCTTGCAAGTCCATTTTTACAAATGAAGGGATACCTCATTACAATACATCATGTGGAGTGTACATCTCCTAGTGGATCTTAGGGTTTCATAAGTAAACGAACCGAAAAGCGACATTATAAATATTGGGTAAAATCAAAGACTACTACATTGAGTTGAAAGGTTGAAGATTATCACAAGAAACAATCCAGTTGTGAAGGTACAGAGGAACTTACTCTATCTTTCCCCAAGTTGAGTTCCTGCATTACAAAATCAGATAAAGCAATTCAGAATCAAAACTTAACTAACGGAAAGAGAAAAAGAAAAACAAAAAGAAAAATGAGCTAGTAGGATAATTGAATGGACCATTAGCATCTGAGTGTTAGCTTGAGCAAGGTGACAATTCTGTTGTTTCGATTTCTGCAACGCGAACCGAAGCTTCCGCAGCTCAATATTGCTTACTTCTATAATCTTACTGTTGCAGCAGTTAAAAACCATCATTCGCCGCAACCAATTGTATCAGAATAAACTCATAATCAGAACCAACACACATCACTCGCACACACTTTGCGCAAAATGGAATAAATGAGTTATCTTTCAGATTTTTCACATACTTTCGTTCCGCAAGATGCTTCATGAGAGCAGTATTTTCCTGCAACCGAAACCAAATTACTTATAGGCAAAGTAAATAGTGAACAAAATAAGAAAGAAACTTTAATTTGAAAATTAGGGTAAGAACCTTCATCAGCTCAACGTAGTCCTTTGCGCCGACGCAAGGCGCGATCTTACGGTTTTCTTTGTCATCGTCCTCGCCGACTCTTTCGAGCCTCCTCCCCGTGTTCGTAATGTCCGATAGCCTCTTCCTCGTAATCGCCCCGGCCGCAACTATCCCCTTCCGATGCAAATTTCCTAACCCAATCGATCAAAATCTAGCATTACGATCCAAACAAGCGGAGAAGAAACCCTAACCATAATTCTAGAAACACTCGAAGCACAAACTTGGTAGGGCAAATTTGGGTCAGATCTACCTGCATTGCCTCTATTTTCGTCGATCTCGTGGCGCAGAAGAGGGTACATGAATTTTGAGATATTACACGGCGGCCGGCGGTGTAACGGCCGTGGAGAGAGAGCAGAGGGAGATAAGAGTTCTGGACTTAGGGTTGCAAAGAACCCTAATGCATATATGTAGAGATTTGCAATAAAATGCAAATAAGTCCTCCATCTTATTGTATTTAGAGCCAAATCCTTTACAGAAGTTAGGTTTCGCAGTAAGGTCCTTCTCCATGAAGTGGCACGGATTTCGGAGCGTAAAATATAAGGGTCTCTATATAATTTTTCATATTTTTCACCGTTTTTCACGTTTTTCGAGGTATTCGAGTCGCCAAAAGAAAAAGCGGACTTCGCCATGACGTCCAGCTCGACGAAACCTATCAGGTAGCGATTTTTGTTTGTCGCATTCGATCCCCTATAATTTTAAAATCCATAAAATACTGTAGTTTAAATAGTTTGACACGCTTTACGATGCTTTAGGTTCGTTAAACACAAATTTCATCGGCGCCACTGCGCTCAGAACGATGAAGCGGTTAAAATCGACTACCTGGACCGTTAGCTTCGGACCCCAGACGGTCGATCGGCCGACGTTGGCCGGCCGGAAATTTAAATCAGGGTTAC
The DNA here is from genome assembly GCA_029168755.2 of Tillandsia fasciculata. Lineage (NCBI taxonomy): Eukaryota > Viridiplantae > Streptophyta > Magnoliopsida > Poales > Bromeliaceae > Tillandsia > Tillandsia fasciculata. The sequence goes on along the minus strand of CM054941.1, from coordinate 4,267,873 downwards.
TATTCACAACTTAAGTTGTGGGCCCCACTTCACTCTTCGCTGATTTCGAGACAATTCGACCGTCAGATCGAAAATTGGTTTACACCGTTTTTTATCAATTCGACGAGACGGTCGCACTAGTAATTTCAGATTATCGAGATCAGACTCGGATCTGTAAGTCAGGGAACCGTGTCCCGAAAACTGTGCAATTTGCACACCGGTACACAAACACTTAGGTTTTTTTTGCATTTAAATTTCACGAGTCTTACATTAAGTGGCCAAATTTTATCGACGGTTACCAATAGTGAATTGAATAGATAAATGTGTGGCCACAAAATTTGCCACAATAATTACTTATTGTTATTGTGGCCAAAATTTATTGTTGGCCGCAAATAGTGCATCGAATTAGTGACGATCATTAAAACACCCCTACTGTAGGTATACGAAAATTCTGATTAAGATTAATAGTGAAGACAAGTTGAAAATAGCCACGAAAATCTTAATAAATGTGTGGCCATACAAATTCGCCACAGTTAATTATTATTATTTCAGTGGCCCAACGTTATCGCTGGTGACAAATGGTGAATTGAAAAGTAAATATGTGGCAATAAAATTTGCCACAATAATTACTTATTGTTATTGTGGCCAAAATTTATTGTTGGCCACACATTGTGCATCGAATTAGTGACGATCATTAAAACACCCCTACCGTAGGTATACGAAAATTCTGATTAAGATTAATAGTGAAGACAAGTTGAAAATAGCCACGAAAATCTTAATAACTGTGTGGCCATACAAATTCGCCACAGTTAATTATTATTATTTCAGTGGCCCAACGTTATCGATGGTAACAAATGGTGAATTGAAAAGTAAATATGTGGCGATAAAATTTGCCACAATAAATACTTATTGTTATTGTGGCCAAAATTTATTGTTGGCCACAAATAGTGCATCGAATTAGTGACGATCATTAAAACACTCCTACCGTAGGTATACGAAAATTCTGATTAAGATTAATAGTGAAGACAAGTTGAAAATAGCCACGAAAATCTTAATAAATGTGTGGCCATACAAATTCGCCACAGTTAATTATTATTATTTTAGTGGCCCAACGTTATCGATGATGACAAATGGTGAATTGAAAAGTAAATATGTGGGGATAATATTTGGCACAATAATTACTTATTGTTATTGTGGCCAAAATCTAGCGATGGCCGCAAATACTGCATCGAATTAGCGGCGCTCATTACTAAATTCCTACGGTATGTATATGAAAATTTGAGTTAAGATTAATAGTGAGGAAACGTTGGAAATAGCCACAAAAAATGTTAATATAGTAGGGTTCATTAATTGGCCACAAACTATTGGCCACAAAAGATCTATTTTCTTGTAGTGAAGGGCTGCTGCGCAAGTATGAAGGCCCATACCCCATCGTCAAACGTGTGGGTAAGTCTGCCTACAAACTGCAGCTGCCCGCGAACCTCAAGATCCATCCTGTCTTCCATGCCAGCAATTTGGAACAATACTATGAAGACGCTGAGGATCTAACGTGGCATGTCGTAGCGCGCCTCGGTGACCATGATTACATCCTTTGACAAAAAAGCGGAATCCATCCTGGACACTCGACTGATTCGGCGATGCGGAGTGCCGCCGAGCCCAAAGTACTTGGTGAAGTGGAAAAATTTCCCTTACGGCAAGGCTACTTGGGAGAATGGTGACACACTTTGGCAATACCAAGCACTTATCGACGAGTTCCAGAAGCAGCGCGCGACGAGGACGCCTGCGCATTAGGTGAGGGAGAGTGTTAGGGACTTAGAAAATTCCAGTCTAAGTTCCTAGCCTAAACCGAAGTGGGCTTATCAAGGTGACCCAACTTCAACATCATTTGTGGGAGCTGAAGAGACATTGTGGGAGGTGAAGAGACTTGCAACTTCCATCATCAATGCCACCACCACCATTAATGTCAAGGGGATGCCAAGAGTCATACCAACCCACAAGGTTGTAAATGTAGGCTTAGTGGGTGAGTTGTACATAAGAATATAAATAGGGGAGTTGGCTAAGTCCAATTCAACAAGAGAGAGTTATATCTTGTAGTGTTATTTTCTAAGTAAAGAGAGTACTTAGTTTTTTCTGCGGAACCACTACTCCTTTTTTTTTTCTCTACTTTTGTATTTAGTCGTAGGGCACGAAGGTTCGGGCTAGCAAACAGAGAGCAAGGCTTGCCCTCTTCGAGCAGGATGGCGGGCGCCGCACGAACTTTTGCTAGGCGAAAAGCTTAAGTCTGTGACAATACGGTGATGTACTTTTGTTCTCTGCTTAACTGCATTAGATGAATCTTAATACTAAACATACTTTTAAGCACGTTTAGTTTGCGCTATGTAGAATTATAGGTTATGTAGATATAATCAGGTATTTAAGATTATTGAATTGGATTACTGAATTGGATTACTACTGATTTTATATTATCGTGTTTGATATAATACAATAATATAATATTAAATTACAGTATATATAAAATTATTATATTTGATTTATATTTAAATTTAAAATTTAAATTATTAAATTTAAGATCTGAATAAAAATATAAAATTTAATATTTTAATTTAAAATTTAAAATATAAGTGTAAATATAAATTTTAAAATTTAAAATCTAAATTAAAATTTTAAAATCTAAAATTTAAAATCCAAATTTGAAATTTGAAATTTAAATTTTTAAAACTCAAATTTAAAATTTAAATTTAAAATTTAATATTTTAAAATTAAAATTTAAAATTTAAATTTTAAATTTGAAAATTAAAAATCAAAAATTTAAAAATTAAAAATTGAAAATTGAAAATTTGAAAATTAAAAATTGAAAATTGAAAATTGAAAATTTAAAATTTAAAATTTAAAATTTAAAATTTAAAATTTAAAATTTAAAATTTAAAATTTAAAATTTAAAAATTTAATATTTTAAAATTTAAAATTTAAAATTTAAAATTTAAATTAAAAATTTTAAATTTAAAATCTAAATATAAAATATAAAATTTAAAATTTGACACTTCAAAATTTTAAATTAAAATTTTAAAAATAATGAGTTCAATAATTAAAGCGTAAATTTATAATTTTATATAATATGTAATATCTTCTTTTTTTCGGTACCTTCGGTAATATTTTTAATATAATTTTATACTATTTGTAATATTATATTACTATATAAATTACGACTGAATAAATTAAATATAATAATTTTGACAGAATTATTTATAATTTTAATAAGATAATTGGAACTGCTTAGTTTATTTGTTTATTATTTATTGTTTCCACGTGTGTGTTCCTATCTTAATCTATACAATAACTATTTGCCGGTTCCTCAGGATCACGTGTTGCGTTATTGTGCATTTGGCTGACGTGGCGTTCTCTTACGCATTGTGTGCTCCTAGCGCGGGCCCCCTCTTTCTCTCTCTTCCTAACCCAAGCGCCGAACCTGTTCGCCCCCTCTTTCTCTCTCTTCCTAACCCAAGCGCCGAACCTACTCGCCACTCTTTCTCTCTCTTCCTAACCCAAGCGTCGAACCTCTCATCCTAATCCTAGCGTCGCACCTCTTTCTCTCTCTTGCTAAACCTAGAGCCCCTCTTTCTCTCTTGCTAACTGTAGCTCGCACCTCTTTCTCTTCCCGCGCGCGCAGCAGCAAGCGCGCGCGGTCAGCACGCACAGCAGCAAGCGGGCGACGCGCTGGCAGCGGCCGCGCGCGGCGCTGGCTGAGGCAGGGCGTTTGGGCGCGCGGCATGGCATCTCGCAGTGCGGGCTGGGGCAGCACGCGCGGGGGCGAGCAGTGCAGAGGCGCGCGCAGGCAGCGTGCAGCAAGCGCGCGCGAGCGGCAGCAACCGCGCGGCACGCGCGCGCAGGGCGCGTGCGGTTGTAGGGCCGCGCTGCGCGGGGCACGGTCAGCGAGCGGCAACAGGCGAGCGGCATGAGTGGCAGCAGGCGAGCGGCGTGCGCAGCAGTAGACAGGCGGCGCGCTGGCAGGTTCTCTTCTCTCTTTCTCTTTAATTATTCCCTTTTAATTTGATTCAAATTCCATCCTTTTTCAGAGTTTTAATTTTTTTTTTTTTTTAATCTTCTCATTTAGTTTATGTTTCTTGGGTCTAAAAATAATATCCAAGAAGAAGAAGAAGAAGAAGAAGAAGAAGAAGAAGAATATTGGATTTTTTGTGGCGGAGGCAGCAAGCGCGGGGCGAGCAATGCAGGGGTGCGCCCGGGCGGCACGCGTAGCAGCAAGTAGGTGGCGCGCGCGCAGCAGCAAACGGGCGGCTCGCGCTGGCTGAGGCACTTAATTGCACTTGATAAAGATTAATTTGAATTTAATGCACTTGTTTATTATAAATCTTTATAATAGAGGCCCTTGTTTGGTATAAAAGGAGAGAAGTAACATGCCGACTATTGACATATACGTATGTGTCAACTTGCGTGCATCATGCACGTGCACCTTGCTTCTTATTCTTAACTAGTTATTTTATTAATTTCACTTGTTTATGTAGCGGTCACTTTCATACACTAAAAAAAATTTTCATTATTTTAGCACAAATGCACAAAGTAGAGTCCTATGATGTCATGAAGCTTACAAAAATGTCGCCATTTTCGCTTAATTCATGGCTACAATTACGCAGCTACCCAAACTATTGTCATTTTCTTTTTCTCTCTTTTTTTTTTTTTCAATATTATTATATAATGTTTCTATATATATATATATATATATATATATATATATATATATATATATATATATATGAAAGTATTTAATTAAATAATCTCATGGATTAAGTTGCTTGCAAAGAAAAATTTAGCGCAATTTCAAACATAGTTTTCTAAAATTTTAAAATATTATACATGCCCCTCTAGCTAGAATCTACAATATTATTTATAATCGTATAAATATATAAATCTGTCATATAAATTTGCCATTTGTATCTTTTTAAATATTCAAGATGTTCGTAGATCAAATGAGGTCTATAGTTTATACATTATACGTATTTCTAAGCGCGCGTTATGAACACTGACACGGAATACGAATACGACACGATTTGATACGGAATACGAACACGATACGATTCGAATACAGTAACTTGATAATTTTTAAAAAAATTAGGATGCAAATAGATATGAACACAAATAATAAAATATAATATTATTAGTATAATAATATATATTTATTATATTATATATAAAATATAAATTTTGATAAAATATTGTTATATTATTTATACGAATGAAAGTTTATAAATTTTTTTACTGATAATTCATATATATTTTTTCTAAAATTCTTCATTATATATAATTTATTTATATTATCTAAAAATTATTTGTACATACGTATCAATAAACTAAAATATTTATCATCTTATATTATATATATAAAAAAAAATAAAATAAAAAAAATATTTTTTTTAATTATATATATATTATAGATCGATATTAAATACGTGTTCATAAAATACTAATACTAATACGAATTCGGCACAAAGACGCAAATATCCGATTAGAACATCCGAGACTTTATAAAATCGAACAATTATACAATGATACAATGTCCAATTGAGGCCTAACATGTAACCATTGCCAAGGGATAGAAAATAAAATACTCATTATATTCATCTCCTCCAATCTCAACGGATTAGATGCTGGTGATATTTGTTATACATGTCATCTTTCTTTTTTTTTCTTTTACTTTTTTTTTTTTTTTTTTCTGAAAAAGGAACATTTGTTATGGTAGCATGTAGGGATGCCTATGGGTCGGATTCAGAGTGAATTTTTAAAAACTCGAATCCGAATTTGAACCCGACTATCAAATCCGAGTCCGAATCCGAACCCGAATCCGACGAATTTTAAAAATTCATATCTAAATCCGAATCCAATCAAAAATTCAAAATCCGAACCTGAACCCAACCCGAATCCGAAAATCCAAATCCGAAATAATTATTTTTATTTTTTTCTTTATAATATTTCAAAATATATTATATTAAATTTAAAATTTTAAAATATAAATTTAAATATAATATTAAATATTTATATACATATATATTATATATAATGTAAAATAAATTTAGGTTCGGTTCGGGTTCGGGTTCGGATTCGGATCAGATACAATCAAAATTTATATCCAACTCCAAATTTATCGAATTTTTATTTTTTATATCTATATCCGAATTTTTATATCTATATCCGAATTCATATGTGTTTAACATTTCGAAAAATCCATAACCATTGACATTCCTTGTAGCATGTATATTGCATGCCAGGGCATAGTTTTGGGCCCACACTAGAATATAATTCCAAATAGAAAGATTATAATTTTCGATGTTACAAAATCATGTATTCACAGTTTCTGGGAAATCTGAATTTTTTTTTGTGTAACTCTAGAAAGTCTAGTAGTTGTATTTCCATCATTTTTATTTATTTAATTCCTATAAACTTTATTTTTAATATTTTTCTACTTTATATTTCATATTATTTATCATCCAGACTCAAAAATTCTAATCTATATATATAAAAAAATAAGTCTACAATTTTTTGTAAATACATAGCAGTTCTAACGGCTATAAAAAAAAATACCAATATTAAACTCGAAATTATTAATTGATGGATAGAAACCAACCTACCATATTTTAGAACAATATTTGTCCTCTCTCTAGCTATAACATTACATTATATTAATTCCTTTGTGTGTGGTTCTAAGTTACATATTTTAAGGCTTAGTGGAGGGTTACAATAATGATGATAAAGCAGCTGGATCCTGCTAATTTAAGCTAAAGTGTAGTTAAAACCCTTTTCTTAAGATTCACATCTCATTGTGTATAACTGCTACAAAACAGCTATTAATTATCTCAGATTTTTTCTTTTCCTTTTTTTTTTTTAAAAAAAACCTTTCTTATTGGTTGTTCATCATTGATTAATTAATTTTAATTATTAAATATTAGTATGGTTAATTGATTTCCTCTTTAATTCTTCAGAAACAGACAAAGAGATGCTTTATTTTCAAATTAATGTTCATACACTGGAGTGAGAAATTAAATTAACTACCTCATCACTTAATTAGTCTTATACCTAATCAACTAATTTAATTCAGTAAACAATAACTCTAACTAAAGGTGACAACTAAATTGTATGCAATTAAATATTAATTAGACCATACTAATTAGTCATGCTATTAATTAGACCGTTTAGCGGAACATGATTAACAACCACTGCTTAGCATAGCGGCTTTTACCGTAAGACTCGAGAAATTAAAGTGTGATATATATATATATATATATATATTTAATTTTTTAATATTTATATTTAAATATATTGTTTTAAAAAAAATTAGCATGACTCAAAAATCTGCTCGATTTAGATCAGAAATATTGTACGAATTTTACGAAGCCATGAGTTATGGCTTGAATCCGTAGTCATTAATTCTATTTCCGATAGAAACAGTTGACAATTAAACCCTATTTTATTTTTATTATTATTTTACTATTTATAATAGTGCGAAACTTAGAATCCCATGACACCATACACTAGCTTTAAAGTTTGGGACTAGATATTTTTCAAAATCAAAGGCAAATTAAGAGGCATTTGATCATTCCTCACCTTGTACATATATTCTCCTAAGGCCTCAAAGATGAAATGTTGGTACCTCCAAATATTTATTTATTTAGATAGCAATTTAAGTACTGAGGATTTATCTCAAAAAAAAAAAAAAAAAAAAAAAAAAAAAAAAAAAAACATTAAATACGTGTGTTATATATAGCACTGGATCTAGTACTCTGAAATAGTAAAACTAAAATTCAGAATTCATTAAAAATATTGGTGGATGCGATTTAAACTGATTTATTTATGATGATTTCAAAAAGTACGAGCAACTTCCATGGAGGATTTGGCCTAGAATTTATGGTGATATATATATTTGTTATATATAAGATTATAAATATGTGTTGAACTAAGAATCAAACTTGTAAAAATCTTAGCGATGTTAAGTAGTGTGTTTCTCGAATCAAAATCGATTTCTAAATTGACTCTCGAATGCGTCGTGATCAAACGATTCGATTGGAGACGAATCGAGTCGAAAGCTATACAAGAAATATCCGCCTGATCAAAAGCTTGATTGAATAAGTCGAATCGTTTGTTTTTTAAAAAGTTTAAATTTTAAAATTACAGATTAAGACTGCACATAGAAAAAATTGTAAATATTGAAAAATGAAATATTACAAATTATTCTACTCCTATAAAAATTATAAATTATAAGAAATTAGAAAGTAAGTAAAATATTATGATCTTTGAATCGTGCGAAAGATTTTTATTACAGATTTTTTCATATTATTTATAATACTTCTGTCAGTCTGTATTACCGGCCGACTCGTATCATGCATGGGACGCGCTATAATAGCGTTTTTATTAGATGTGGAAATCATTTCCACGTCTTTGATCGTTATCACTCAAAACTCTTTCATCTTCATCTTCAGGGCCCTTCATGCACCACGTGTAGGGGTGTCAACGAGCCGAACACAAGCGAGCTGGGGTCGGCTCATGTTCGGCTCGTTTAATAAGTGAGCCGAACACGAGCTGGCTCGTTTAAATATCGAGCTGAAAATTTTGGCTCGTAATAAACGAGCCGAACACGAGCCGGCTCGCGAACAACAAGTTCAATTTTTATTCCTATTATTAGGTGTAAAATTAAAAAATTAAAATTTTAATTTAATAATTAAAATTCACACAAAATTAATAGTCTAAAATCTAAATAGTAAAGTTTATATATATATATATATATATATATATATATATATATATATATATATATATATATTCGAGCTGTTATCAAGCCGAACACGAGCGAGCTGACTTCAGCTCGTATTCGGCTCGTTTATTAAACGAGCTGGAAAATTCAGCTAGTGTTCGGCTCGTTTACTAAACGAGCGATTCGATCTCGAGCTCATTTCGAGTCGAACATGAGCTGGCTCCCGAACAGTAAGCTGGATTACCAACCCTAACCACGTTTCTTCTTCTCTTTTGCCCATGTAGATTAAGTGCGTGATTCGAACCGACTATCATCTTGCCCTAATTTTCTTAAGTCAATAATATGTTAGTGATGGAGCATAAAAAAAAAAACAGCAATAAAATTCAATACTCATTGACTAGTGTTTACTGAGAATTTATTTATTTATTTATTTTAAACAATCCCATGACAAAATTAAGTGGAAAACACGTTAGTTTGATCGTGCTTATGTGAATGGTATGCATTTTTTTGCAAAATTAAGGAATGCTTGAGTAAGTGCCGCATAGATACATACGACTAATTCAGTTTTCAACTTATTTAATGAAGCTCAATTCAGTTTTCAATTTATTTAATGAAGCTCAATATTTTAAATTATCTTATTTTGTAATAGTTAATTATGATTTTCTAAAATAAGTTTAATTCTTATATCATTTATACGTGGTAATTATTTGCATAATGGTTTATATATATATATATATATATATATATATATATATATATATATACAATTGCACAAAGCTCATTACAAATTCAATGGTAAAAAATTCACAAGCATGATTAGATTTGTGATTTGTGTTTTTAAAAATATATAAGCTCTCCCCTCTCTCTCTCTCTCTCTCTCTCTCTCTCTCTCTCTCTCTCTCTCTCTTTATATATATATATATATATATATATATATATATATATATATATATATATATATATATATAAAGTTCGGCTACTATACTATTAATAGTACAAAGTTATTAGTGCTATTAAGTTTTCTACTCTTAGATCAACTTATTTGATTATCTTCATCCGTTAAATTTTATTATTTTCTCAACTACCTATTAAACCCAAGGGCCCACTATCATCTCAATCACACATCTTTCAATTCAAGTGTAAAAAACTTAATAGCAGCAATAACTTGCTATTAATAATATTATAGCCTAGCTCATATATATATATATATATATATATATATATATATATATATATATATATATATATATATATATATAATTCAGCTATTATTCTTTTAGAAGAACACTCTTAAGTTATTTTAGATAATACGAATTTTGAATCGATGATCAAAATCGTTAAAATTAATTTACAATGTTTAAAACATCTAGAAACTAAATTAGTACTTTAGCTACCCAATGATGAAGCCCACTAAAATATCGAGGTTCGAGCTGGTGCAGCTGTTGACTGGCTGTGGGAACGGTCACACGGGAGTAGGGAACTAACCACTATTGCTGCGTCTTGGTGGACCCTATGGCGAGAACGCAATCGGAGATGTTTCGTTGACAAGAATTAAACGTGGACTAGGATATCTGCTTGCGGACATCCTGGAGTTGCAGGTGCTCTGGGCAGCTTATTGTGCTTAGTCTTCGTGCATTATTGTGCTTAATTTTTTTTTTTTTTTTTCTTTTTTTTTTTTTTTTTTTTTCGTGCCTTTCCTCCTTGCTATTCTCTTCGAGACTTAGTTGTCTCATCTTTGTAGTCGAGTTTATATATCTATAAATGAAGCGGCATCATGCTGACTTTTTCTCAAAAAAAAAAAAAAATATTATTGGGTTGTCAAAATAAGATATCCGATAGTAACTTATTTCGTTGCGTGATTGAAAGTTAATAATTTAATTTTTGCTCTTTAAAAATACTGAACATTCATAATCCGTAAGGATAATATATTTCACTTAAATTTATCTAAAACTGCAAAAACAACTTTAAATGTTAAATATGTTATTCCTTCTAGGCATTTGACCACACATCCTCATCTACTAAGCATTAACTAGCAATTTGACTAGGACATTATTTGGATATCAAAATAAGTTATCAATGATCAATAACTCATTCGGGGTGAAAATTTTATTTTTACAATTAAAAGGTAAGACTTTGATTTTCGCTCCTTCAAAGGTGCGTATGTTACCTAGGAGCTCATTTATCTTATTTTCATAATTATTTGATTCTAGATATTTGATTGACTATATTTCTAACTTTCAATCATAATAGAAAATCATAACACGGATAAAATATCACTAGATAACTTGTTCTGATATCTAAGTAAAACATATATAATTTTAAATAAATTAAAAATTTAGTGAGTAAGATATTCATATATCCAAGAAAGGTTGCTAGTTTAAGAATGTAAAGTTCTGTTGGGTCAAGAGTAAGTGCTCATGTACATGTAGATTAGCATTAGTCATCACTGTGAAGTAGTCCTCAATCAATTGATTGGAAAAATTGATAGATCAATCATTCAATCTAAAATTGGAAAAATTGATAGATCCCTCTTGCCGCTTTGATTTGGTAGATTCATCGCCTCGATCTTTGTTGCCTTTCTCGAGATGCGGTATTTTTCCGCATGATCTGTATTTTTATGCCTGATCTGTGTTTGCGAAGGTGTTCTGACCTGCGGTGGTGTAGATCTTGGCCCGATTTGCCCCTCCGACCTACGATTGTGTTTATCTTGTTCCGTTGTAGCTTGACGCCTGTTGCGGCTTTGTCCTCTGTACTTGCGTGGCCGCGGTATTGGCTCTCTCACCTTTCTGTTCCGGCATGTCTTGATGCTTGCGGACTGTTGCAGCTTGCTCCTCTATTCTTTGGGTGGACGCAGTGTTACCTCTCTCACCTTTCTGTTTCGACATGCCTTGATGCTTGCGTATTGTTCCTTTGCTCTTTGCGTGGATGCGGTGTTGCCTCTCTCAAATTTTTATTAAGCCGTTTTTATTTATATTGGTATTAAATTTTAAAAATTTTACCTTTGCAAAATATAAATATTTTAATTTTTTGACAATACAAATAATTTTGTATATTATTAAAAATTAAATATAAATTTACATAAGCATCAAATTTATTAAATAATATATATATAATTTATTATATTTAAAAAGATTTAATATAATCTTTTATTATCATTTTTTTAAAACATAACTAATAGAAAATACATTTTAGTTTTTTTACATTAAAGTCAAATTTCTATTCCTCTTATTTTTCATTCACTTCTAAACACTATTTTTCTTATATCTTATATCTGATACTAACATAATATCCAACCAAACATAAATTTATAATAATTTCAAATTATTTCAAAATTTATATTTATTTTTGATATTATCAATTCTTTCTTATTTTTCAACCAAACGAAGGCTTAGTATTTATTATTTTTCTTTTTTTTTATTAAACCAGACTTATCTAGAAGTGTTATTATTACTCTCCTCATTCCTCAGAGTGACACTTATCGTAATCCTTTGTTTTTCCATTCGTTAGCCTACTAATTAATGCAATTCACCTTCCAAATTTTCAAATGAGCATTTATAGTAATTCTTCGCCTCTACGTATGCTGGTCTTTTGATCAGTTAACATGTCCCACTCTTTTTTTCGCTACCGTCTACAATCGTTCGTCTATCGTCTCCATCACGTTCGTATGTTATTAGGCGGATGAGATCGAGTACGAAAAACTTTGTAATTTAGCTCGTGATTTTCGTTCTTAAAACACTTTAGTAAGACTTGACCCAATCCAATCCAATCCACTGTGGTGGAGCTGCAGGGTATTATTACCGGCCACCTAACATCCAGCTCGGGAAGCAGCGTTTTCGGTTCGGTTTTTCCTAACGGTCGTGGCAAAAGCGCGGGACGACCACCGTGTGGGCCCCACACCTCCCCTCGACCTCTTTTTTTCTCTTTCGTTCTCTACACTCTTGACTTCCCCCTCCCCTCGACGTAGCTGTAACAACTTAGTTAAATGATGCTACATGTACATTTTTTTTTGAATGCATATTATATATTTTATTTTATTCAAGAGTGGAGATTTATCTATCGGTCATTTCGAAATGATCGATAAAATTTATTCATTCTTAAATAAATAAGGTGTAAGATATATATCCCATTTGGAATATACACTTATCATTTTCCTAGTTAAAATACATACGGAATAGGATTGTCAGATGTTACGGTACTGAATAAATTGTTTCCTGCGCCTTCCTGCCGGCCCCCGTTCGTTCCCACTCATAAACGGAGGACAGCTCTCTTCTTCTTTCTTTCTCTCTTTCTTTTGCACCGAAAATTTGACCAAATGAAGAATTGAAAGAGGAGAAGATCGAAAGGAGAAGGAGAAGAAGAAGAAATTAAGAAAAGCACTACGATTATGTCGAACTCCACTTCTCCTCCTCCCAACGCCGCCCCCGCCCCCACGCTCTCTCCTCCCCCTTCCCCTCCGGCTCCCTCCGCCCCTCCGCCGGCGTCGCCGCCGCCCCCCTCCGCAACCCCTCCTCCTCAGGCGACCCCCGCCGCGTCTCCTCCCCCATCGGCGTCTTCTCCCCCGCCTCCGGCGACCCCATCGGCTTCGTCTCCCCCGCCTCCGGCGACCCCATCGGCGTCTTCTCCCCCGCCTCCGGCGACCCCGTCGGGGTCTTCTCCCCCTCCGGCCACCCCGTCGGCGTCTCCTCCGCCTCCGGCGACCCCGTCCAACTCCCCGCCTCCGGCGACTCCGTCCAACTCTCCGCCTACGGCGATCCCTTCGGCGGCGTCGCCGCCTCCCCCGGCGGGGAAGTCGCCGACGCCTCCTTCGACGACGACGCCATCGTCGACGCCGCCGCCGCCGCCCCCGCCGTCGTCGGGGGGCTCCTCATCGACGTCGCTCGTCGTCGGCGTCGCGGTCGGAGGATTGCTCCTCCTCTTGCTCGCGAGCTTCATATGCGTCTGCTGCTATAGGAAGAAGAAGCGCTCCGCCGCCGCGGCACAGTTCGGCTACGGCGGGCCTCCGCCTCCGCCTCCGCCTCCGCAGTACAAGGGTACGATCCGAAACCCTAATTACTAATACGAATTTCGGAAGTAGAATGCTTAGTTAGATCCATTGGTACTTTTTTTTTGGACTTCAGGGTATAATGTGGAAGGAATTAGAGTTGATTTTGATTTACTACTTTAATTTAAATTTGAAAGCAACGGTCGTTTAGAAGTAGAGGAGTTCTTCTGAGACGCACTTTGTGCAAATTTTTAAATATCAGAAACTGACATCCATCCATCCAACGGTAGCAGTAGTGTTCATCTTCAATGACTGGTCTAATAAAATTCTTATTTTTGGGTGTTTCCTTTTGCATTAGATTAGATGAGCATGGGCCCAAATAATACCATTGTGTTATTGAATCAACTCTTAAGTGCTAGTTTTACCAGGGCATAAATTAAGATCTTAGGTTGGAGCAATTTATATCACTTTTTTTTTGTAGAAATTGTCAAAATTATCGCAGATATTTGGAAACCCTCGTAGCAAAAATGTTATATTGAAAGTTGAATAAACCTTAGTTTGTATCCAAACCAAGTTAATTGCATTGGCTTAGTTTTTTTATAATAATTGTTTGTTGAATGTGAATGGCAAAATCACCACGGCTTCGGTTCGTTATTTCTCTTTTTTTTTCATCCAATTTAGTTGTCTCCAGGTGACCCATATGGCGGCGGAAGGTACCAGAGCTGGCAAAACAATGGGGCCCCGCCAACTGATCACGTCGTCAAAATACCCCCAAATCCATCCCCTCCGTCTCTTCCTCCACCTATGTTTAACAGTGGGGGCTCCGGATCAAACTATTCCGGTGGTGAGTCGCTCCCCGCGCCATCCACTGGTGTGGGCATGGGCTTCTCGAAAAGCATTTTTACCTACGAGGAATTGCTGATGGCAACTGATGGCTTTTCTGATGCAAACCTCCTTGGCCAAGGCGGTTTTGGATACGTGCACAAAGGAATACTACCGAATGGTAAAGAGATCGCAGTTAAACAATTGAAGAGCGGAAGCGGACAGGGTGAACGCGAATTCCAAGCAGAGGTTGAAATTATCAGCCGTGTGCACCATAAACATTTGGTTTCGTTGGTCGGATATTGCATGTCCGAGGGCCAGAGGATGCTTGTTTATGAGTTCGTTCCGAACAACACATTAGAGTTCCACCTGCACGGTAATTGTTACTCGCCTTTTTCTTTTACTATCATGACTTTTAATTTGGTTATGCGCCAAAGTTGTAGTGTTTCTTCAATGCTGCATTTCCCTTCTTTTCTATTTTTCAGTTACACTATTCTGAGAATGAAGTAAAGTCTTTTGAGTATTCAAAAAAAGGGGGATAAAAGTATGTTTTAGGTGAAATTTGTCTAGATTAATTACATCAGCAAAACATTTGAAGAGAAAAAAGTGTTGTCCATTTTTATCCTCTTTGCTTCTTTATTTTCTAATATATCCATTTATGGTCGTGTTCGGCATGGCTTGCTCAGTAAGAACCCATGTGATACAAGTATCTGAAATTCTATTTACCTCCTTAAATTGTTTTTGTTTTTCTTCGAATTATCCTGAATATGATAATAGATACCAACTGGGCATAGTTGCCTTCAGGTTTTGAAGTTGACTAAAGGAACTCGCTGTAAATGATGAACGATTTGCTAGTACAGATTATTTGCTTAATTTAATTTTTTGTTTCCAAACCCTCTCTAATTATATATCTTCGACCATTACATGAAGAATATTTTTATTCTTTTTTCAGGAAAAGGAAGACTAACCATGGAATGGCCCACTAGATTGAAGATAGCTTTGGGCTCTGCAAAGGGGCTGGCATATCTTCATGAGGATTGTTAGTTTATATCCTCAGCTATTGCTTTTTCTCTTCTTTTTTTTTTTTCTTTTTTTTTTTTTTTTGAAAAAAAAGAGAGATTCCTTAATTTTAAATCATGATTAAATGATGGCAGACATGTTCTCATTAAAATGTATTTTTATTGGCAGGCCATCCTAAAATTATTCATCGTGATATAAAGGCAACTAATATTCTTCTGGATTATAAATTTGAGGCCAAGGTAGGTCATGCTTCTTTACTAGTTTTTTTCCTTATTCTATTTTAAACATGATCTTATGTAAATTAGCTTCTATGCGCATACATCATCAAGAAGAAAACATCATTTAATACGCTCAGCATATTTTTTCCAGGTTCTTTTGTTAATATGCACAAACTTTTCTGAAATTGTTCGATATACAAAAAGAGGCAGAAAATTATGGAAGGAATTCAAATTTAGTTGTATTATATTAATAGACCCATTGACTGGATCAACTCAATACTTGGTTTTTGGTTGGAATCGAGCTGTCCCATACCTGATCTGCATGAAAAGTTTGAATCAACTTATCAAAGTCAACTGGACAGCTGTTGAGCTCAATTTTTTTGACTATACCTGAATGAAATCTGTTAAAAAAAAAATGCAGTCATGCTATTGTGAGAAGAAGTACCAACTACGCTTGTGGTTATTATGCTTGATAAGCAATTTTGACTGTCTCATCTTGTGTACCATAGCTGTAAGATTTTAATGGACTGAGGTGGAAATATTTAACATAGTCTTGCCTGTGAAGATCGGAGCAAACAAACATGACTCTCTTCTTTGGATTCAGGGTTTTGTCATGGGTCTTTCAGTTTGGACTTGTAATTGAATTTTCTGTAGATCTAGAATGTATCTACTAATTTGTGTTGATCTGATAATCAGTTTTTCCCTTTTAGAAGTTTGAATAGGTTGAATCTCTACAGTAACTAGATTTGTTAATTAGGTAACTAGCACTTCCATTTTTCAAATTCCCCTACCTGATTCTTTAATTAATGACAAAACTGATCTTGGAAATATTCCCATGTGATATTGTGGTGGACTAGATCTTCAATAAAATTTTGTGCAGATGAAGTTATTAGAATGACGATTTTGTTTCTCTTTGTTAGATATTTTTCGAATTCTAAAACCGGAAAGTTTTCTAACCCTATTCTCTTTTGGTTATCCCATTAAGTTAAGTTTGGATTATACCTAATCTTATTAAGATTATTCCTAATCTTAATGAATTCGTATTCCTAGTTGTATTAGGATTTAGCTACTATTATAAATATACCCTTATTCCATTGATTTAGTGCGGCGGATGAGAAGGAGTATGGGTGTATTTTTGGATTAGGATTTTGTGAGAGACATATTTTGTACACCACTTTGATTATAATAGAAGTCTCCGCTCCGTCTTCGCCCGTAGACGTAGGCCAGTGGCCGAACCACGCAAATATTGTGTGCTTTATTTTTTTCTCTCTTTCTCGATTCTCTTTTGATATTTTTGTGCCCAACGAATTAGATCTTTTTCGCTTTTGTCATAACACTCTTGTGAGTATTTGGTAGAGCTCACTTCTAGAAAGGATCAACTAAATCTTAAACATGCACTAGATGATCAAATGATCAATCAAAAATGTAATCGAAGTACCTGCAAAACTGCTTCGGCCATTTATTCTTTGCAAAATATGTTAACATTGTTTCACCTTTATTAACTGGAGTCTGTTTGCAGGTTGCGGACTTTGGCCTCGCAAAGTTTACTTCTGATACCAACACACATGTTTCCACCAGAGTAATGGGTACTTTTGGGTAAGCTTAATCTCTCATGCTTATAGTGTTGTCTTGCTTAGTTACATTGCTTTGAACTAGATAATAGACGATTAATCATCTTTGCTTCTTTTAACTCCATGTCATAGTGTTCTGTCATTTTATTGCTGCAATTGTGTCAATAGTCAGTCAAATTTGAAATAAAATCAACTTTGTACATCCTTTTGCCAAATTATTTTGATGAAAATCTTAATCAACCCACTTTAAAAATATTATGTTCAAGTTTAAAAATTGCTGATAGCTAGCTTAATCACAACTGTAGGTATCTGGCACCAGAGTACGCAGCTTCTGGCAAGCTCACAGATAGATCTGATGTCTTCTCTTACGGAGTTATGCTTCTTGAGCTAATCACCGGACGACGACCTGTTGATTCAAGCCAATCATTTATGGACGATAGCTTGGTTGACTGGGTTAGTTTTTGCTTAATCCAACTCGCCAAACTTTTGCTCCAAACTTTTGCTCTTCTTTTCTGAAAAGAGTGATGAAAAAAAAAAGAGTTTTCTTGAACTCTCAGTTCCAGAATTAATAATACCAACAGATAATCTCTGTGGTGGGCACAGTTGTATGCCGTAAATTTAATGGAGGTAATCACACTTCCTATTGCAGGCAAGACCTTTACTTCATCGAGCACTCAGTGATGGCAACTATGATGGCCTTCTTGATCAACGGTTGGGGAAGAACTACAATGCTAATGAGATGGTACGCATGGTTGCCTGTGCCAATGCTTGTGTGCGCCATTCTGCCAGGCATCGGCCACAGATGAGCCAGGTAGATGCCAACTTTTCATATGTAATATATATTTTGTGTCTATGAATTAAACAGTATCTACAGTCAATATCTTATACACTTATCTTGGATCGAGAGGGTTTCCTCGATTTTCTTGCAATTTAGTTACTTATGTTCCTGTCTACAATTGCCTTAACTATGTTATCTTAAACTGAGCAGATTGTGCGGGCTCTAGAAGGAGATGCATCTCTCGAGGATCTCAATGAAGGAGTCAGGCCAGGCCACAGCCGGTTCTTCGGTTCGTACAGCAGTTCGGAGTATGACTCTGGCCAGTACAACGAGGACATGAAGAAGTTCCGGAAAATGGCACTCACGAGTCAAGAGTATGCGAGCAGCCAATTCAGCGTGCCGACCAGCGATTACGGTCAGAATCCGTCAGAATCGAGTGGCGAGAGCCAAGAAGCACCGGAGACGGAGAAGGCGAAAGTGAGAAAGGATAGTTATGTTTTCAGTGGGGGCTACTGATTTACTCTGCCAGTTTTTATCAATTGTAAATTTAGTCACTTTGCAGCCGAAAGGATTGATTTGAAACTATACAGCTTTTTGTTTGATGTTTTTATTTAATTTTTTTTTTTTCTTTTAAATGTGTATGTGCCTTCCATTTACGATTTGCAATTTGCAATATAACCAACAGCAGACCAATTCTTTCTATTTGTTAATCAATAATTTGTCGATGACGGTGTTTGTTCTGTATGTGTCATCAGATCTTCTTCAAGAAACACAATTTCTCTTGTTTGAAGCTTTTGAATAATGAATTTATCTCGAGCTTTTCTCTTAGTTTCTATTTTACATGGTGGGACGATAATCTGAAATTTTCTTACATTGTTTTCTCTTGGTCTTTTAATAAGGCTGTGCCCGCTCTTTAATCTATATTTCTTTTTCCCCTTTTCCTCCAATTTTTTTTTTTTTAAAAATTTAAATCTCGTCGCGTGTGTGATTAACTCGTGTTAAATTTTTTAAGTGAATTTTTTTTTTCTTTTTTTGTTTTAGCTAATTATGTATTTGCACGTATTCTCATAATTTCTCCATGCAACTCACATAGCTAGTCCAAAATCATCCATACATGTAAACTTTCAGCTACACATTTCAATCCTCAACAATCATTCATAAGTATACCAAATTTTTCAATCCTTACACACTTTTTTACATTCCTATCTTTGACTCAGGAACCAATTTCCTTACACCCACTAATTCTCTTGATTTTTATGACTAGCATGCATACACTTCATAAGAATATGTGCACTTAGTAGTATTTTATCATATTTTTGAACTCTGCCTTTGTAGAGTGATAATCTTCTTATTTCAATCAAGAAAAAAGTTGTTCTCCATATTGTTCTTGTTCTTCTTTCTCTAGTGTAGTAACCCTTTTCATTGGTTCGATCGAGCGGTCATCTTCGCGATAGGCTCGACACGATCAAATTCGCCTTTTTGACAAATAATAATAATAATAATAATAATAATAAAATAAAATAATAAAAATAACAAATAAAAAAATAATAAATCGTCATCTTCATGATAGGCACTGGTCGAGCCATACGCCATCTTCGTGATAGGCATGGTTCGACTCCATCAAATCTCCATCTTCGTGATAGGCATGGCTCAACCCGATCAAACTGCCATCTTCGTGATAGGCACCAATCGAGCCAATCGCCATCTTCGTGATAGGCACGGTTCGACTCGATCAAATCGCCATCTTCGTGATAGGTACCGATTGAGCCATTAGCCATTTTCGTGATAGGCACGGCTCGACTCGATCAAATTGCTATCTTCGTGATAGGCACCTTTTAAGCCATATGCAGAACCGAACCATATAAGATTCGACTTAAACCGAACCACAAGTTGGTTCGACTTATATCAAACTGTGAGGAATTCAACTTGAATTAAAGTTGGTTCAATCCAAACATAACCACATGAAGCCCAAGCAGAGTCAAGCCAAATTGAACCAAATTACAAACCGGTTCGACCTAAACCGAACCACAAAGGGTTTGACTTGAATCGATGCTGATTCAACCTAAACAAAATCACAGAAGGTCCAAACTATGCTAAACTGAACTACAAACCAATTTGACTCGAATTGACCCATATGAGGTCTAAGTTGCAAGTCGGTTCAACACGAACTGAACCACAAGCTAGTTCGACTTAAACCGAACCATAAAGAATTCAACTTGAACTGCAAACTGGTTCTACCGGAACCAAACTACAAAAAGGGTGACTCAAACCAAACTCCTAAGCGTCTTAAATCAAACCATAAAGATTCAATCCAAACCAAATGCAATGGAGTTTCAAGTTGAACCGAGCCATAAGAGCTCAACTCGAATCAAACTCAAACGAATCTCGAACCAAACCATAAGGTTACTATCCGAACCAAACCGAACTACAGAAGGGTCCAAGTTGAGCCGAACTATAAGGGCCCGACCTAAGTCAATTTCAAAGGATTTCGAACCAAGTTATAAGGATTTGACCTGAACCAAATCTCAATGGGTTCTGAACCAAAGTATAACGGTTTGATCCAAACCAAATTGAAAAAGGGACAAACCGAGCGAAAGCTTAAGCCAGCTCAACCTAAATCAAACATAAAAGGTTCAAACTAATTCAATTTGAACCCGACCTAAGCAAAGGTTCAAACCAAACTTCAGGAATGAACCGAATCAATTTAATCAACTCCACTTGAACTAAAGATCAAAAGTTCAAACCGAGTTGAATTCAATCGGCTAAGTCAATTTTATTGACTTGCAAGCCGAACTTAATTGACCGCCAAGTCGTTAAACTGGACAAATCAAATCAAACTCAATTGACCGTCAAGTTCATAAACTGAGCACTTATATACAGTGGGGGTATGTCCCTGCTTAAGCCATGTACACAGCAAATTATATTAATAAAATTTTATTTTTTCACGCTTTGATCTCTTTCATTATCATCATTCATTTTTGGTCTCTTAATCGATGGTCCCTTAACACTGCAAGTGTGGGGTAATTAACAAAAGATTCTTGAGTCTGTTGGAAGTCATGAGCCTACAAACCAAATTTTAAATAAAAATTTAAATAAACTCAATCTGTATCATGAATGACCACTTATCATGAATCGGTTCGTTCGTGACGATAGACAAAAGCAAATATCCGTTAGACCTATTTAGCATATTGAAGTGGCGCAACAACCAACCATTAGCCCATATGAACAAATACTTAATAATCATAAAACTATTACTAAATTACTTGCATTAAATCCAACAAAAGTTGAGACGAGTATGATTAATACATTTTCCAATTGCCAATTTCATTCTTTATCTATTTTGTTCTCTACAAATTGCTACATACAAATTATTCTACATATAATTGAATATATGTACTTATTCACTGTTCTATTTTATATAAAATACAAAGTATACTTGTCAAGGTACACTAGTAGAAATTGATACGGCATATGAGTGTTAGTAGTTACTACAAGAAAAATACTAGATGTACACTCCAAATAGGGTGTACATCTTACACCCACTCTATTCTAATATGAGATAAATTTTATTCGTCACATCGATGTGACGTGTGACGAGCAAATAAATATTCACTTCAGAATAAATTGGATGTAGGATGTACACCCCATTTGGAATGTACACCTAGCATTTCTTTGCAATTGAAGAGTAAAAAATTATAATAATATTTTTTTTGTATAGTCAATGTGTAGTTCTCTGTACATTTCTAATCCTATAAAGAAAAATTTTATGATCAGTTAGTTTTCTGTGCTATAGTACATTTCTAATCCTATAAAGGAAAATTTTAATCATCAAATATTTTTTTTCACACAAAAAGTATGTATCGTCTGGTAAATTAATATAGAAATACTTTTAGAAAAGATACAAATTAAATATTATTGTTGCGGATAATACCGGTTTAGTAAATTTTACCATTTTTGACAATACGAGTTCCGCGCGTTCAACAACTTGCAACCGTAAACAATTCAAATAGATTTATAATGCCACCTATTGTTAGAAATATTCTTGATAACTTATATTTTTCGAGTTTCACTCGAGTCTCAATAATTTAATACAACAATGCAATCATTCATAGTTACAAAAAAATTTTAATCTTCTTTGTCCGTAAAAGTCACAATAGAAGAAAACGAAAAAGATAGTGCAAGGACAAGTTCTAAAGAATGGAAAACCAATATAATGGACAAAATATCTACGGGTGTAATAATAGAAACAGGGTAAGGAAAATTATCTAATATCTTTTTCCTTTTACATAGTACCTTAAGTATCTTACTTCACAAAAAAATTGATTTACTTAAATTTTTTTACTTATAAAATTTTCTAAATTGTGGTTATGAGAAGTTTTAAGTCCAACTTGGAGGAAGCCTTGAAGCAAAATCAAAAGGAAAAAAATGAGCGCTCAATATTTTATTGTATTAAAATATTATTACGTAATATGTTAATGACTGTATAACTTTTTTTTAAAATAAAATAAATCCAGCATGTATAAAAAAAAAAAAAAAAAAAAAAAAAAAAAAAAAAAAAAAAAAAAATTATTGACATTTTTTTCTATGTGCAGTATTTTTAGTAAATTATTGACATTTTTTTCTATGTGCAGTATTTTTAGTAAATTACGCTAATGAAATGTTTTGGATACAAGTCAGAGAAAGCTATCGAGCGATCAAGAGATAAAAAAATAATAGGCAAATCAAAAAGATAAATCTAACAATGGAAAACTTAATAGCACTAAATGTTTGAAGCACTTTATGCTTGTAAGCTTTTTCTTTTATCATTAGATTTATTCCTTTAATCAATTCTAACTATTAAATTATATTATTTCACTAATCATCTATTTAACTTTAGGATCACTATCATACTAACCGCACATTCTTTCATTTAAGGATTCTTTCGTTCAAGGGCCAAAAACACACAAGCATTAATAACTTAGTATTTTTAAAAACATAAGAGCTCAATTATAAAATTATATATATATATATATATATATATATATATATATATATATATATATATATATATATATTATCATACTTAAATATAAAATACTGATTTTTAGATCAAATAAAAATTTTCAAAAGTTTTTTTTTATAAGACTAATTTGTACAAACAGTAAAGTTAATTTTAAGATGTTGGATTTTAATATTACTTAATCTAAGATAAGAAAAAAAAAAAAAAAAAAAAAAAAAAATCGACCAGCTTGATTAAAACTAGACTGTGGACGTCGATTTATTTTATTGGACGTGTAAATTTAGGAGCTCAGTGCAAAGTGCTTTGGTTAGGGATTGGGAGGGGGGATCGTAAAAAAAAAATAATTTTATAAAAAATTAATATTTTGTGGAAAATTTTTGTTTATAGTTTTTTATTTTTTAGAAAGACGAAAATAAAAAATAAGTCTTTTAAATAGAAAACAAATATTTTTTTATCCTAAAATTTATATTCTAGAAAAACTAATTTCTTTCGAAGTTTATTTGGGCGGTAAAAACAAATAAATAAATTAAAAAAAATGCCTTTTTGGGAATTCTCAGGTAATTTCAGTTCCGGGCTGGCCCTTCTTGGCCCGGCCCGGCCCGTTCTGGTCCGATCCGACCCGGCCCATTATTAGGTTACTGTCGCAGCAGATCCTTCGTGCGTCTCTCTCCCCCCTTCCCCTGTCGCCGAAGCGAAGAAGACGATGTATGTAACGAGCGCAGCAATGTCGTCTAGGGTTTCGTCGATGAAGGGGAATTCGATTTCCTTTGAGGACTCCTCCGAGGCCCCATGGATCGCTCCATTGGCGAGGGAGCGAAGCACGTGGGCGATGAAGAGGGCGAAGCTCGTTGCGCACTACGGCTTCATCCCACTCATCATCCTCATCTCTCCCAAATCCTCTCCCCGATCTGAGGAATCTCCGATCCTTTTCAAATTGGTATCATTTTCCCCCCTTTTCGGTTTTTTTATGAATAATTTGTGTTTATCTTTGACGATTCAGGTGAAATTGTTGTTAATTTTGGGTGGATTCGTGGATTTGACCGTGTTTTTTAATTCAAAAAAAAATGTGATAATCATGTAATTTGTATATTTCTACGTGATAAGGGAATCCATCTGATGCTGTTGTTCTCTTGTGCCTTTTTTTTGAAATTTACTGTTTTTATACTGAAAATTTGAGTAACTTTTTGGCATTACATTTGATTTGTGTATTAAGGCATAAAAATCTTAGTAACAGATAATGATAATTGCTACCAAACCAAAAAGAAAGAAGAAAAAAAGGAGGAGAAAAAAAGTACTTTCCGTATTTCCATTTGTATTTAGAAAACTGATCAATTTACTTTGAATATGGAATTTCCTCAAATATCTCATGTACAACTACATGAAGCATAAGTTTGTGAATTTGAATCTAGTGATTTCATTAGAATAAGACATAGGATATTGTCCTAGTAAACTGAAACCAATTTCAGAACTTATAATGACCACGGCGGTACCACCACTAGTATCGACAAAAATCAAAGTTTTTTTTTTTTTTCGATCAGAGAGGAATTCCTATGGAGGGGTAAATTTTTGTCCTAGAGTGGTCTCAGCCATCAATTTGGCACAACCCTTCCTAGAGTGGTGTTGCCATCAATTTGGTACGACCACCGTTCCTAGAGTGGTCTTGCCATCAATTTGGTACGACCACCGTTCCTAGAGTGGTCTTGCCATCAATTTGCTACAAACCTTAATAACTGGTGCTCTGTGGCTTGGCAAAGATATATACGAGGGGTTTGCCATCGGTTTTGATGGATTGTTGGAGGGCAGGAAGATTTTCTTTATTTACATAGATCGAGCTTGTGTTACCAGTGATCTAACCCGAAGATTTCTTGTTCTTGATAGGATTTTTAAAAAATGAGGGATTTGTAAGTTTTGGTTAGGAAAAATGTCGATCATTGAAGATTAAATATGTAGATTCAAATGAAGAATTAAATTCAGCGCTGCTTTTAAAGTCATTTATGAGAATGTAGTATAATGATGCCAAACATGGAAGAGGTTGGTGACGATGAAAGAGCAAGAATACGCTTCTAAGAACTACTACTACAGAGTGATATACCCTGATTCAAGATTTGTAAGAAAGAGAATCGATTGAGTTGCTGCGTGCGGATGGATCTCAAGTTGAAGGAACCACCGGGTTTGATGCCCACTGATTCATCAGCACTGCTCAACACTTAGGGCACTTGAATCCATGATAAGCCTGTACTTGATACTTTGTGGTAATTATCAATATATTGACTACGTGCTAGTTTAAGACATTAAGGTATGATCCAATAGCTAAGGTTGCAAAACTTCACACTTTAAGAGTCCTCACAGTTGTCTATTGACTGGCCTGAAATCCTTGGCATCATCAAATTGTTCATAGAATAATCTATGTACTCATATTGTATTGGCATTCTGAGTATGCGTTCTTTCATTCCCCACAACTACTATTAGTGTTGATTTTGGCATTCAGAAGAACTTTATTTTTTCGTTTAAAGGATTTGAGGTGCATTTAATCAGATATGATATATTGATTATCAAAACTATGTTTTTCTGGTGATTCAGTTTAAACTATAAAACTTTAGATGGATTCATACGATCTACTATGTAAGCTGTGGATCTGATTCACTGTCAACAAGAAGAAATTACCGGTATATAAGTTCTATTTTATTTCAAATTTCTGCTGGTATCTATTGCTGATTTCCTGTATGTAGAACAATTACACTAGAGAGTCTTTGATTTTCTCCAATGTTACTACTGTGGCAACGTACTTTGAGACACCTGCTGGGCTGAAGTGTTCAAAGATAGTTAGCCCTTCTCTTCCATTCAAAACTTGCTTTCCTTTGGATGGAACCAAAAATGGCATCAGGATGTAATTTTCATTTTGCTTTGAAAAAAATTTGTTTTGCTGACCTTTACTATCGTGCTCCTTGTACACCACTGTTTTCCCTTGCTTTCTATAAGAGATGTCCTTTGGCATCTTTTGGACTCTATTGACATTGCAACGTTTATTCTATCTGTTGTAGGAATTACTCGAGTTTCTGAAGAGTAGTGAGCTAAACAAAGTTGAGAAACTCATAATCCTTAGTAGTTTGCAACTGAAAGAAGATGTAACGATGCGGTCCACTAGCAATGATAACTCGTTGGGTCCAAACCATAACTCAAGATGTTTAAGCCTAGTTATTATTACTAGTGTCCATATCTCTTATATACCCAATCACAACTCCATTTCTATCCGATGTGGGACTATTGGAGTGTCACAGACTTCTCCCGTTTTAGACCCGACGTCTTCGTCAACCCAAACACACACGCAATCCAAAATTACCAAGTGATGTGAGGCTTGTCTTACTAGCCTTGTCATCTAGACCCAGACTCAGCTGAGACTCGTCACATACTTTCGACTGGTGACTGGCTCTGATACCAAATGTAACGACCCGACCCACTAGCAATAACAACTCATTAGGCCCAAACCACAACCCAAAATATTTAAACCCAATTATTATTATTAGTGTACATGTCTCTTATATACCCAATCACAATTTCATTCCCATCTGATTAGGGACTATCGGGGTGTCACAGAAAACTTAAACTTGAGGTTTACTGAATAGTTGTAGGGACCCGAAAACTCATATGGTAAAATGACCACAGTGGCAATAGCTAGACGAGATTCCTTTCGAGTGTCGGATGAGTTGGAGACGTTTGAGCGCAAAATGGGCGCGAAAATGGACTCCGAGCACTGATTTTGGGGTAGAACTGAAGTTCTATAAGTTTCGGGTGCCCTAAAGGGCATAAGAGACTGCTACGCTGGTTGGACATTTTTGGGCTGTAGTTTCGAGCACTCTAAAGTACTGTAGCAGTTCGAATGTTATTGTTTGGCACCTTCGTGATCTCCGCCGATTTTCGATACTTGGCAGATGGTTGGTGGGGTTTCGGGTCCCAGGCGCTCGGAAAACTTCCAGACGTCTTGGCAGAGCCTTAGCATGGTTCGGCAAATTCAAATTTGAATTTCTCGGGTACTACATTACCCCCTCCTTATTAGAAGTTTCGTTCCGGAAACTTAACCATAATCTGACAGTTGACTGTCCACCTAATCAGGGTGCAAGTCTAACACATAAAAAACAACAATCGGTTGCTAGACATCTGCACGTTCTAAATCATCCACAGTGACAATCAGTCACAAAGCACATAATAAATTGGAAAGCTCACTAAAATATCAGCATTGCCTGGAACAACTCAGGGCTACTAATTTCGACAGGTTACTTGTAAAGGCCGACGTCGCTAGTATAGATGTCCATCAATCACAGTGACAACTAGTCAATTGCGCACATGTACGGTTTGAGATCTGTCCAAAAACCAATCATAGACTGCGACATCACCTCTAGGGTAATCACACCGTGCTCAAAAGGCAACTGCAAGGCTAACTTATAGGAAGGTACACATACAAACCCAATCATAATACTCCCTTTTTGCAGGGTAGAGTATTTCATCCACTCTTTCAACAGTATGTTGTCTGCAGCCAACTTGCTTATCAAAATAATAGAAAAATACCCACAATCTATCGCCAACAACTAGTTGGAAACATAACTCATAACGAAAACCAACATAAGGTACCAACGTACCTTACAACACCAATCTCTATATCGATACTGAAAACCAATATCAAACACCACTAACACATCGTGGTCACGAGTGCCACTTTGGCTACTCATCGGAAATCCAGAATAATATTTCAGTGCTCAACAACACTTCGAATCCCACACCAGTAGTTAACACAGCTCTAGCGACACTAGTTGCAACTTAAAACATCGACAGGGGTGGTCGCAACCCCTTAAGCAGCTCGCAGGCAATGATTGAATCAAATGCAAGTCGAGTTCATTACGAACTACCATCAGATCCTCAAGCTACTAACCAACTTGGCACAACAGACTCTCAGGTTCTAATGCACCACCACTACAATCTCACCAAGGCATAGCCACAATGGCTACTATTGCCGTAAACACATAGGAGAATCTATAACGATTCACGAAATCCAATGCAAGAAGTAGGACCTGAAAACAACACCAATCCAATCAGGGTTACTATCTGGCCCATAGGCCACTGAAACCAATCAGTACTACAACCATGCTAGCGCCAGCGCGCTCACTGTCACCACCACATCTGCCGGAATACTCGTGAATCCTAGGCTATATCACACTGATCAGGGATAGGACACGACTTGACCGACCATATCATACTCGAGCTCCTAACCCCACACTCTCGCGTAAGTCACAAGTCATCCTAAGGGCTCAATCCTAACCATTTCCTAGGTATCTTTATACTTATTGCTCTGATACCATCTAATCTGTCATGCCCCGAGTTTCAACAAGCGGTCCAATTTTCTTTTTTTTATTTTTTATTTTAGTGTGAGTTTAAATCAGAGTTCAAAACCTTGAAATTCAGGACGTGGACAGACCGCCACATGTATAGAAAATTCTCTGCCCACACGGACAGAGTCTCCCCTATACATGCTAGGCTAGGCAAGTACAACAGTGCAATTAGAGAGCAATAATCACTTAACTAAACATAAACATAAATATAAACATAAACATAAACATCTACTCATGATCAAAGTAAGTAAAACAACATAATCCAAAATACTGAATCATGATCATCCACAAGTTTGCCAAGGGACAACTCTAACGTGAAAGCTCTCCCAATCGTCCCACTATCCCAGCACCTGATGACCTGAAATGGTGGTCACCCAAAGGGTGTGAGATACAACATAAATGTATCCCAGTGGGCACGACGGGCCGAGAAATAGCAAGTCGTACCTACTGGATATTGTAATAAGTGGATAGCAAAATATGCTATAATCTGAAAGATATATACTGATCATGCTGAAATGAAACCAGGTACTCATGAAGGAAGTTGAACATGCTATAACTAATCATCAAATAAATCAGGACAATGTCAAGGTATCATGCTGTACATCAGGCAGGTATGAAAATGCATAACTATCAAAGCTGTAATCTAGAGTACCATCAATCATTTGCTAAACAATAAAACAGAGTATTCTCATATGAAGTTGAACATGCAATAACTGGCAAACAGATAATCCTGGTCAATCTCAATGAACAATAATACTTATCATGCTATAGAACAGAGCAAATATGATAATCATAAATATCAAAGCTGTAAACATGCGTCAATATTATCATAAGTAAGGATACCCAATCAGATGCCACTGTTGGTCACGAGGACTTCGGGCTAGTGCCGAACCAAGTCTCACATGTACCCCGCACCTGCTGACTGATAATAAAAAGGGGCTCAATATTGTCCGGTCCCATAGGTGCAGCCATATAAAACGGGCTCACGGGTCGAATAGACCACTCTACCGGTAAAAAACACCATTGTGGGGGATCAGCCCACTGGTGTACATGAAATGTACAACTGGTGCATAGCGATCTCAATGCAGATGCTCAAGCTCGCAGTCGGAAGACCGAAAACACGGCGAAAAGCAAAGGAAATCCTCACTGGATACTGTAAATCATGCCAAGTACTGAAACTGGAGCTCCTATTCTAAACATGCAGTGAAGAATACATGCAGTGAAGAACAGAGAAAAAGGCAATAACTAAGCTAGTGTCCAGATATATCAATCAATGCTGGAAATAATAAGCATAACGAAAAGCTCATCTGTGGGATCAAGGCTATCAACAAAACAGGGGTTCGTTTTACCACTGTACTCGTAGGGCCGAAATAATAAAGTCCGGACTGAAGATAAACCCACCTCATCACAAGCGGTCCTGAAATCCGCTGGGAGGCTCACTGGCTGGCGGCTGACTGCTGGGACCTGGATCATACTCATAGATCAGTAAAAGACTCTCACATACCCATCCCACTAACATACTGTGTGCAGAAAGCTTAAACGGAGAACTTCGCTGAAGTCCCGGGTATTGTGGAGATTAGCTCTTTTCTTTGATTTAGGACTTGGAGGCTGTGATCCAGAGATTCTTAGGTATTTCTAGATTGGAGAGGAATCTAGAAATTTAGTTTGAGCCAACTTTTTGAGGTATGTACAGCTGAATTTCCATCTTCGCCATCTTATATTGCTTGCTGGAATTTTCTGGGCTGAATTTAAAGGTTTGGGACTTGAGGCAAGTGCTTGCCAACTTTCACCTAGATCGGAAGCCGGATCGACACGGTTCAGGTGGTTTATTGTGTACATCGAAATTGGTCCTGCACTCTGAGTTTGTCAAATTCCAGCATGAGATGTATATGATTTCTTGATACAGATCCTTGATTAAATCATGCTTAAACATGTTGTTTGCTATCTTAAATTGAATCTAGCTATCTCGTTTGGGACAATTGTATGAGTTGTATGGCCGTCTAGATAGATTATTTCTATTCTTTTATACTATTTTGTTTGGAACTAAATCTAGGACAAAATTCTTTTCTTTCTCGCATTGTGGTTCATGTTTGCTCGGGGCTTGGAGTATGGGTTAGAGAAAGTGTTGTTGTTCTCGAATCAGGGTGGAATAGCACCGGATTGTTGGACTCTTGAGATGTTCGGTAGCCGTGGATTTTGGACGGCTAGACCGAATAGTGGTTATGCATCGATTTGAGCAGTGATTCCATCATAGTAGTTAGGGTCATCCACTTTGGTCATGAATTTGATTTTAGCTTGCTACATACTTGACCTCGTTACTTTCCTCGAGCAGGTCACTCCCCTCAAGTGCCACTCCGATGTTAGATAACTTGATTTCCTTTGAATATGGTTCCACATCGACAATCCACGGGTTGTTTGTGTTATCAAATGTGATGCTAGTGCAGGCGAAACTGGGCCTCGTGCTGGTCGGTTGATTGGGTTACTCTCGACGGTATTTTAGTTGATGCGTACATCCTTTCTACTGTTCATTCACAGCATTAAAGGCATAATAGTAGTAGATTTATATTTCAGCAGTTTACCTTTCTTTATTTATACTGCTCTTTCCTATTTCTTGCCTCTGATAGACTTAGTGGGTAGGTCGGAGTTCTCGATGATGCGTCTACTGAGGACTACTGATTATTGGTAGTTCTCACGCCCTCTATTCACCTACTTTTTGTATAATCCTCTAAGATTGTAGCTGCGACAGCGGATCGAGATAAGGGAATCACAGGCTAGATTAAAGGAGGATATCCTCTTTAATCCCCAAACGCATTTTGAGAGGCAAGGGGGCGGGGGGCTGTCCCCCTCCCCCGGTTCGGACAAGGTTGGGTTTTCCAACAATTTTAAAATATTTAAATTTATAAATTTTAATATTTTTATTTTTTTTAAAATTTTAAAATTTTAAAATTTTTTAATACTTTTTATATATACAGTAAAATATAAATTTTAATAATTTTTTTTAATAAATATTTGAAATTAAATATTTAAAATTACACCAGTAAAATTTTTATTTGTTTTAAAAAATTATTATTTTGTCATTTCATACCATTACTATTCTCTATAACTCTTATTCTTCATTATCATACCAAACATATTTTTACAATAGTTCTAGTTTGTTTTCACATTTATACTTATCTTCGGTACAACTAGTTTTCTCTCTTATTTCACAATCAAACGGTCAAATCATGATAAATGGTTAACAGGCCAATTAGGTCATGTCATGATGGTTAGGAAGATAGGAGCTTCTAGTAATTTTTAGTAGAAAATATCCTATAATGGGGATAGTGATCAGTTTTTAGTGCATAGTAAAATTTGATTAATTAGTGAGAGGTAACCCATGAGATGTAGGCAGACTTCATAAGATTGATCATGCATTGTAATCAAAAGAGAAAAAATAGTAATTTCAAGTACTCCTATAACAATGCAGCCTGAATCTACAGCCTCAGAATGCCCCCTGCTGACATTTTTCTGCACTACTGTTGCAGCTAATAGAACTAACAAACAAACAGCCTCGATTTTTAGGAGAACCTACATCCTGGAAATGCACAAGAGCCAAGGAAATGAGTTATGTGGGGGAAACAAGATAGGCAAACAGAAGAGTAGTACTCGAAGGGGGATGTATGATGGGATGTCCAACTAGAACCATCCACCTAATTTAAACCCCTACTTCCCTCTCTGCTCCCCCCCATCACACCAAATACAGCAGCTACACACAAATGCGCCTCACCTATATATTACTGCTTGCAAGGAAAGGAATGCTCTTCCTTCCAGACTTCCCTATTTAAGAAGAAAGTTAATTACCTGCACCATGTGTATCTGTACATCTCATATACCACACAATATTTTGATAATTGATTTTTAAGAGTCATAGTTGAATCTGGTAGATATAATCCACAGCTTCTTAAGACTTTCAGTATCAGAAATTATATATTTGAAAACACTTAACTTCCCTGAATCATATAGTCCTAAAAATCAACAGTTTTGTTCACAAGCTTTCATAGCATAGGAAGGATATTCAAAATTTATAACTTGTCTCAACATATATAGTAAAAAAAAAATAAAGTACTGAAAATTTATTGCTTTTCAGTACGTAGGCAATTTAAATATCAGGAAACAAATTGGATAAATTTTATTTTGATTTTTTAAGTAGAATTTTAATGGTGTGATCGATTTATGGTGCACCAGATGCATGTAAAGATAGGTCGTGTACGTAAGTGATAGATAGAGACCTAATTATTTATATTAACGACCCTCTCCTTTCTCCTATGTCTCTAAAAGCTAGCTGGTGGGGATACATATATTTATGTGCCTGCATAATATTACTATGAAGAGTTGCTATCTTTTGCTGCAAGGGCCGTGACAATACAAAGAGTCCGTACCACCCAACAATCCAACATCTTGATTCACCTTTTTGTCATTTGGGGCTATTAGGCCCCCCTATGTGGTCAGAGAACGCAGAGATTGTATCTTTTGATTGGGCCATTTTTTGAGGGTGGAAATTTGGAGCTACTCTTAGGGAGAGTTTCGACAAAGATCCTAGCTCACGTCCCATAGCTAGTAATCCAATTTGTCTCTTGGTTTGTAGACTTTTCCTTTTGTTTTCATGGTTTGCATCAAGTAATAAAGAAGTGGAAGGATAGTGTTAAGAAGAATAGCTAGTCTCTTATTATATACAAAATAGAATTTGATCTGTATATAACGAGGAGGATATCTTCGTCTAATAGATTAAGCTCTTGAACTGGATCGGGCTTAGATTAATACGTGTATTTCGTGCGATGGCATTAAATTCGTACCACATGCCAGTAGCGTTTAGCGTGTCAGAAGAAAGTGTTAAGAATAATAGTTCCTTACTAAATACCGCATAAAGTTTTGATCTGTCTATAATGTAGAGAGTATGTATATTTATTTTTAGCTAAAGCTTCTGGGTCGGGCGTAAGCCCTTTAACACATAGCATAAAATTACTGTTTATATTATATATCAATTTAAAAGATATATGGCAATGCCATAACAGTTTAACTATATATACACAGTTCCATTATGTTGCTAGGATTCCTAATCTTAAAAGCCTATTTTAGCTCTACTATATCCTATATAGGATTGTTTGATGAAGTTTAGTTTGGGTGGTGCTTTTAGAGAAAACACAGCATGAAATATCGATCCTCCTAAAACATCTCTTTTAAGCTCCAAATTGGAATTCATATTTTGAAGTCTTATAGGCTTTTCTGTTTGTCAGAAACTCTATTGCAGCTAAACGTACGTAGCAAAAATGGGAGCTAATTAATTGCATGTGAGAACAAAGCCCACCATCAGAAAGCAACCAAAAATTTCCTACCCTTTTCACTGCTTTAATACTCCCAAGAATCAGAGGAGTCCCAGTTTTTATTTCTTTTGCAATTGCTCAGAATAAGACCAGGCCCTATATATAGTGGACATTGACTTTTCCTCCTGTTGACCAATTTAAGTGAAAGGTGTTTTTATACTTTTATAATAGGAAAAAAAAAAAAAAGAATTTGAGAAGCATATTGATTCGTATTTAATAAAAAGGAGCATATATATATTAATTAATTGAGCTCATCTACAACGTCCCTTAGAAGGGGGAGAATCTAGCTTGCTTTAATCTATATAGGCAAGTTTAAAAAAATGGTAGGGCACTGGTGAAGTTAGGTGCCCATCTCTATTTGAAGTAGATAGGAACAAAACTTAGGTGGATTAATTTAATGCAATGTTGTCTCACATGTCTGTGTATACCTAATCCCCTTTTACTTTATTGGCAAAACATCCACATGTAGATGTAGTTGGAAAATTACTGTTTCTTGCTTAATTTCAAAGTTCAAATCTAAATTCTTTTTTTAGCTCATTTAAAATCATTTGATAGCAGCATCTCAAGTCCTTTTTTCTTACTTAAAAAAGTTTATAGGGAGGAAAAAAAAAAAAAAAAAAAGATTTGCTCGAATCCCAAGCTAGTGAGGTATTTATCTAAACAACCTATTGGCTTAAATTCTCCTCTTTTGACCTTTCTATTCAAAACAATATATAGGATTTGGAGAATGAGATGTGAGAGGTTTAAAATTAGGTGGTGGGCAAAAGAGGAAATTACATAAATGGGATCGCAGAGCTCCTTATAGTATTAGTAAATTAGTGCAAACAATTGCTTAGGTGGCATAAGCTCCTAACTCTTAATTGGTTAAACCTATTAGTTGTAATTAAAAAGATATATAAATCCTTATTTAAGAATTAGGTTGGAATGTTTCTATGGTGCTATCAAGTTTTCGATTCTTAAATTAATTTTTTTATGGTTAGAATGACAGTAATTCTTTAAGACTTAGTAGATAATAAGTAAAATAGTATGATTAAAAAAATAATAATAGTGAAAAATTTGGTAACACTATTAAAAGCTTAATATTCTAAACTAAAGGAGAAAAACTGGAATGCGGACTTATTTTAAATTTGCCGTTCAATATGATGATAATAAGATTCAGCTGAAAAACTTTTAGATTCGTACAATCATTTAAAATTCATATGCATGATGAATAATATGCATGGCTTATTAATTAATTGTTTTATTAAGGACTCGCTGAGGACCTTTTTCATTAAAGTTGTGTGCTAGGTTAATTACACTACACGGCATGCATATAGACTACTTAATATGTTCAAGTAAACTCCAATAAAGAGGGCAGCATGTGCGAACCCCCACTTCGTTGAGAAGCTCCTCACTAAAATCTTGTTGAGACAGCGGGGCGAGTAGTACGATTTACCTTATACTTGAATTTTAATGGTCTTTTCAATTTAAAAGTTTTAATTTTTTTTTTAAGGTATATCAATATTTACAAATAGAAGTTAGTTTAGTTTGTGTTAGAGATAAAGAGACAAAACTTAGAAAAGAAAATTGTCATAACTATTTAGAGACTTACAGTTAAAACCCTAAATAATGGCAAAGTTAAACAAGAAACAAGCACAGCAGCAACAAGAGAGAGGAAGAGATAGGAATTAAGCACATTAGAGAAAAACAAGACAAGGACATAACCCAGATTCTTTTCCGTCAATTGCCGAAGAGAGTCACCCATATATCAGAGAATGCCTGCAGGATGACGGGGTGGTGGTGCGGCGAGTTGAGCGCGAGGTACGACTGCAGCAGCCTCTCCAGATCGTCGGCCCCGAAGATCTGCCGCTCGACGATCATCTCCACCATCGACGTCCGGAAGTCTCTGTAGGGATCGCTCGACCGCTTCACCACAGCGAACCCCTTCTTCTTCGTCTCCTTATTCGCCGCCGCCGCCGCCGACACCAGCGGCCGGAACCCTTCCTTCACGTTGCAGCTGTTGCATGAGCTCCCGACTCTTCTTCTCCGCCGCCGACTCTTCTTCCCCCTGGTGTTTGTTTTGTTGCTGGGCTTCGGCAGTGGCCGTCGGTAGAACTCGGAGGAGTCGGAGGAGAAGCTCTTCGACGAGAAGAAGGCCTCGGTCTCTTCTTCTTCGCTGCTGAAGAAGAAGGCGTAGCCGTCGTCACTTTCGATTGACGAGGAGCTGGTGAATCCGTAACTGTTGGTTAAGAGCTGCTTCTTCTTCTTCTGTTTCTTCTTCTTCTTCTTCGTCATCGTATTCTTCATCTTGTTCTGGTCATCTTCTAGCTTTGCTTCATTGAAGCAATGGTGGTGGTAGTAGTAATAGTAGTAGTTGCGAGAGGTCGAGAAGGTATTCGACGGAGAAGAAGGCGAAACCGGGGGGCAGGTTCTCCCCTCCGCCTTTCCGCCAGTTTCGTAGAACCCGCCGTTCTCGCGAACTCTCCTCTCCACCTTTGTATTCTTACAAGTAGAACTATTCCATCTCTTCGCATTCTTCACGATAAGCGGCGGAGGGACTACGTCGCGGGGATGATGAGGTCGGCAGCCACGGCAGTCTATGGAGATCTGAGGGAGGGTGTCATTGGTGATCGGAAACGATAACAAGCGACCGAGATCGTTACCGTCACTATTGGCGGCGCGGGTGTTGGGGACGAACACGGGGCCATGGACGACGTCGGAGAGAAGGGCTCGGCTCGACGTGTTTGCTGAGCTCACGGCGGCGGCAGCTGCTGAGGTCGAAGGGTTGCAGGACGACCGGAGCAGCGACGCCGTCCGGAACATGCGAGCAAGCCGATCTTTGAGCCTAATACTACTGCTTTTGTTGCTCTCCATTAATCACTCTCTGTATCTCTATTTCTCTCTCTCGATCTCTTTGTTTATCACTCTCACAAACTATCTAAGTTTCAAATTGGAGAGAGAGAAAGAGGGGACGGGGAAGCGTGGTGAATATATATATACATATATATATAGTAGGCTTAAGGAGGGAGGACTTAAAGATTGAGAAAGCGGGCATTATGTTTAAAAAGATGATCCATAGGGATCTTACATCATTGGCTCATTATTATAGAGCAAGCTTTGGTGGGTTGGCATTTTGTGTGCTAAGGTGGTACTTTTTTTTCTTCTTTTTTTTTTAATCCATAAGTAAAAATTGTTTATTTTTATAATATATATAAGTTATAAAAATTTAATTAGTATTAGGTATAAATAAATAAAAAATTTGCATATATATAATACAATAAAAAAAATAGTAGATAATTATAAATGTAAAATAACGATACTATCTCTCTTATTATAATTTTAAAATTTTAAATTTTAATTTTCAAATTTAATATCAAATTTAAATTTAAAAATTTGAAATTAGAAATTTAAATTTAAATTTTTTTAAAAATTTAAAATTTAAAATGTTTAAATTTTAATTTTCAAATTTTAATATTCACATTTTAAGTTTTTAATTGTAATTTTATAAATTTTATATTTTATTTTTTAATTTTAAATTTTATAAAAAGGGAAACAGTAATGTTTCAACTCAGTTCCATATGTAGATGGGTGGGACCGTAGGAACTCTCACCTCTTAATTAAGAAAGAGGGCAGTAACCTCTTGTGTATCCCCTCCCCTCTGTACGTCAACCAAATACAATATTAAAAATAAATAATAAAAATAGTGAAAAACTATCTACATCCAAGTACTTCAAAAGTGGATGGTAAATTTTACCCTCTGTCACTTTCAAATTAAAATAAAATTTTAAATTATTAATATTTAAAAAATTAGAATTATGATAAAACTAATAGGGATAATTGTCTGTGTACCCCTGAAATATAAAGAAATATCTGATTTACCCCTCTTATTTTTTTCTTTCCAATATACCCTTCATACGTTCCACCGTTATTAAAAATACCCCTACCGTTTTTCTTTGTTAAGTTAACTAGGGTTAAACTAGAGTTAAATAATAATCGGAGTTGAAAACTATCAGATATACCTATTTTGCCCCGGTTTAGAGTTTAGGGTTTAGGGTTTAGAATTTTTTAGGGTTTTAGGGTTTAGGGTTTAGGGTTTAGGATTTTTTAGGGTTCTAGGGTTTAGGGTTTAGGATTTTTTAGGGTTTTAGGGTTTAGGGTTTAGGGTTTTAGGATTTAGGGTTTAGGGTTTAGGGTTTTAGGGTTTAGGGTTTAGGGTATATTTGAAAGGGCAAAATAGTAATTACACACAGATAACGGCAGTTTCAAACGGTACACTAACAGAGTTTAACTTCAGGGGTATTTTAGAAAGAAGTTGGAACGTAAGAAGGGTAGTTTTAATATTAGCCTTCTAAGAAGGGTAAATCTGAAAACAGAAAAATTTTTAGGGGTACGTAGGAAATTGCCCCAAACTAATAATATATATATATATATATATATATATAATATATATATATATATATATATATATAGTTGAGCTGGGATGCTATAAGTAACAAACAGATTTTATTGCCATTCATTTGTATTTAATAATGGAGCTTTCGAATTGACGATCGACATCGGTGAATATAATTTAGATCACTGAAAATATCTAAAAATAAATTTTCAAATCTTTTTTACATTATTAACCTAATAATCAAAGGTTACAAAATATATAATTTTAATAGTAAATATGATTTTTCTGCTTGCTTAATGGTGTAAAGAAATCTAAATTAATTAAATTTTGGTTAGAAAATTTTTTAAACTATCTAAAATAAGATCTATACTATTGATCTTGATAATAGAACTCCTATCATCACTTTTTGAAAGATATTTATTTTCAACCATTTATTTTTTTATCTACTTGATGGACAAGAGAACAATATAAAAAAAGTATGAAATTTGATTTCTAAATAGTTTAAATAATTTAGGTCATGTTCAACGGTTTGAAAGCCCTATAATTGAAACAAAATCAATAGCAATGAAGTCCGTTTGATATATATATATATATATATATATATATATATATATATATATATATATATATATATATATATATATAGTCCGGCTACTATACTATCGATAGCACCAAATGTTTAGTGCTATCAAGTTTTCTACCCTTAGATCTACCCCTTTGATCATTTTCACAAGTTAAATTTTACTATTAAACCCAAAAGGCCCACTATCATCTCAACCATATATTTTTTAATCCAAATGTTAAAAATTTAATAGCACCAATGACTTGGTACTATTAATAGTATTCCAGCCTAGCTCTATATGAGTCCGGCTACTATACTATTGATAGCACCAAATATTTGGTGCTATCAAGTTTTCTACCATTAGATCAACCCCTTTGATCATTTTCACCCGTTAGATTTTACTATTTCCCAAACCCCCTATTAAACCCAAGGGGTCCATTATCATCTCAACCACACTTCTTTTAATCCAAATGTTAAAAACTTAATAGCACCAATGACTTGGCACTATTAACAGTATTCCAGCCTAGCTTTATATGAGTCCGGCTACTATACAATCGATAGCACCAAATATTAGGTGCTATCAAGTTTTCTACCCTTAGATCAACCTCTTTGATCATTTTCATCCGTTAAATTTTACTATTTTTCAAACCACCTATTAAACCCAAGGGGCCCACTATCATCTCAACCACACATCTTTTAATTCAAAAGTTAAAAACATAATAGCACAAATGACTTGGCACTATTAATAGTATTTCAGCCTAGCTCTATATGAGTTCGGCTACTGTACTATCGATAGCACCAAATATTAGGTGCTATCAAGTTTTCTACCCTTAGATCAACCCCTTTGATCATTTTCACTCGTTAGATTTTACTATTTCCCAAAGATTCCGGCTACTATACTATCGATAGCATCAAATATTTGGTGCTATCAAGTTTTCTACCTTAAGATCAACCTCTTTGATCATTTTCACCCGTTAGATTTTGTAATTTTTCAAACCACCTATTAAACCTAAGGGGCCTACTATCATCTCAACCACTAATCTTTTAATCCTAAGGTTACAAATTTAATAGCACCAATGACTTGATACTATTAATAGTATTCCAGCCTAACTCAATATGAGTTCGGTTACTATACTATCGATAACATCAAATATTTGGTGCTATCAAGTTTTCTACCCTTAGATCAACCCCTTTGATCATTTTCACCAATTAAATTTTACTATTTTCCAAACCACCTGTTAAACCCAAGAGGCCCACTATCATCTCAACCACACATCTTTTAATCCAAAAGTTGAAAACTTAATAACACTAATGACTTTGTACTATTAATAATATTCCAGCCTAGCTCTCTCTCTCTCTCTCTCTCTCTCTCTCTCTCTCTCTATATATATATATATATATATATATATATATATATATATATATATATATATATATATATATATATATATATTGTAGGGTTTATATACTTTCAAAAGTACAAGTCCAAATATACTTATGAATTTTTTACCATTGGATTTGTATTGAGATTTGTGTTTTTTACTTTTTCTTTCTCTCTTTAGTTGACTTGTGCTAATTTTTAACTATTAAATTTGTATTGAGATTTGCCTATTCTTGGGCTTGTGTTTTTGAAAATATGTAAACCGTACTCTCTCTCTCTCTCTCTCTCTCTCTCTATATATATATATATATATATATATATATATATAGTAGGGCTTAGATATTTTCAAAAACACGAACCCAACTATATTTGCGAATTTTTTACCATTGGATTTGCATTGAGATTTATACTATTTACTTTTTCTTTCTCTTTCTTTAGTTGACTTTACAATAGTACAAATCTCAATGCAAATCCAGTAATAAAAAATTTAAAAGTATAGTTGGGTTAGTACTTTTGAAAGTATGTAAACTCTACTCTCTCTCTCTCTCTCTCTCTCTCTCTCTCTCTCTATATATATATATATATATATATATATATATATATATATAGTTCGGTTATTATTCTCTCGATAATATCAAGTTTTCCACCGTTAAATCAATCATTTTGATCATTTTCACTTGTCAGATCATACTATTTTTTCAACCACCTATTAAACTCTAGGGACCTCTCTTAATCCAAGGATCAAAAACTTAATAGCACGAATTACTTGATACTGTTAATAGCATAGTAGCCTACGTCTATATATATATATATATATATATATATATATATATATATATATATATATATATATATATATATATATATATTCCGGCTGCTATGTTTATACAAGCACCAAGCAATTGGTGCTTGTAAGTTTTCTACCGTTAGATCTACCTTTTTGACTAATTCAATCTCTTAAATCATTGTATTGCACCAATTACTCAATTAACCCACGGAGCCCACTATCATTCTATCCACACATCTTTTTATCCAATGGTTAAAAATCTGCAAGCACCAAAGACTTGGTACTTTTATAAGCATAAGAGCTCAATTATATATATATATATATATATATATATATATATATATATATATATATATATATATATATATATAGTTCGACTATTATGCTTGTACAAGCATCAAACAATAGGTGCTTCTAAGTTTTCTACCATTAGATCTACCCCTTTAATTAATTTCAACCCTTATATTATTCTATTCTACTAACCACTCACTTAACCCAAAGGACCTACTATTATCCTAACCACACATTTTTTCATCCAAGTGCTAAAAATTTACAAGTACCAATAACTCGATACTTTTGAAAGTATAGAAGCTTTTATATATATATATATACATATATACATACATATATATATATATATATATATATATATATATATATATATATATAATATATATATAACTTTTGGATGAAAGGATTTGTGATTAGAATGATAATGGGCTTCTTAGATTTGGTGGATGGATGGTAGAATAGTATGATCAAATGGGTGAAATTAGTCAAAGTGTTAGATCTAACGGTAGAAAGCTTACAAGTATAGTAGCTGGACTCTCTCTCTCTCTCTCTCTCTCTCTCTCTCTCTCTATATATATATATATATATATATATATAGTTGGGTTAGAATACTATCGGTACGAAACGAGCTCCGTTGTTACCAATTTGTTTTCGCTAATGGAGGCTCCAAATCTACCATTGGTACTGTTTGATTAATAAATAATCTAATGATTAAAGAGTTGCAAATCTTTTCAATATTATTAACCTAATGATCAAATAGTTGTAAAATTTATAATTTTAATTATCACTATGAGATGCTTGCTCATTTAACCGTGCAAACAAATCTAAATCAAATAAATTCTGATTAAAAATTTTATTAAACTATATGAAATAAAATTTATATTTTTTATCTTGATTTTACTATCGTCATTTTTTAAAAATATTTATTTTTAACCGTTTATTTTTCTTTATATTTGATGCACAAAAGCATAATATCAAAAAAATTTAAAAAATTAAATTTTAGATACCTCAAGTGATACTATAAATTATATTTAATTTTTTTATTTTGAAGGCTATTTGCTGTGATAATATTCTTATCAAATAACTATGTTGAGCTATAATCAGTTATAGAATTTTAAATAATTTTTTAACTTTTTATGTCATTGTCTAATCTTAATGGAGCCATGGTTCCCGAGATTTAACAATTTTTATTACATAAAAAAATATCTAGTTTCTCAAAAAAGCGTAAAAATTTATTCTTTTAAAAATAAATTATGAAAAATATTCTGTTTTATAGTTTTATTTTTGGATAATTTTTTTTAAAAAAATAAAAACACTTTATCTTTTAAAATTATAGTTTTATTTATCTCATATATACGGCGTCGTATCGAACTTATATCTCGTACGAACAAGGAACTAACTAGGACGCGCCTTCGCATTCATTTTATCCTTACACGGGAAAATTTAAAAAAAATAAATAAAAAAAGCAGATGGGGTACTTTGCATTGTAGGAGACAATTAAGGTGTATGTGTTGTACAATTTTTTTAAATTTACTCAACGTAGTTTAATTGTTCATTTAATTATACAACTGCGTACGTACCTGTGCACATCGTCCACACACGTGTATGTTCACCTAAAACCCGTGACGTATCAATGAAGAGAGGGTTTTTAAAATTGGGTTCATTAATTTCTTTAGTTGGAGATGTGTTTATAATTTGGTTATAAGTTTTAGTATTTTATTTAATTTGGTTCCGTATCTAAATCGAAA
The DNA here is from genome assembly GCA_029168755.2 of Tillandsia fasciculata. Classification (NCBI taxonomy): domain Eukaryota; kingdom Viridiplantae; phylum Streptophyta; class Magnoliopsida; order Poales; family Bromeliaceae; genus Tillandsia; species Tillandsia fasciculata. The sequence continues at coordinate 4,224,868 of CM054941.1, read as the reverse complement.
TCCAGTAATATTTTAATCATTAGATTCGTAAATACTTGCGAGATTTCAATGAATTATTTTTATTGTTCGATTTCTATTATGAAAAAAAATTAATTTTTTTCAAAATAACTCCCAACGTAGAGATGGAAGTCAATTTTGATTCCGAAAAAAATTGACAGAAGAACTTATTTTTTTCAATAATAATTATTTAGATTTTGAATATTATATATAGTTTTATATTTTGATCTTAAACTTAAATTTAAATTATGAATTTTAATTTGAATTTAAATTTTGATTATAAATTTAAATAGTAGTTTAAATTTATTTTATTTAAATAATAATGATTAATTGATTTTAATTCTAAATTTTATTGTCAACCAAATAAATTTAAAAATTCATCATTTTATTTTCTATTCCGATCTTTCTATTCGGATTTGAATTTCCGTTTTGAACTAATGGTGCCCTAGTAATGAATCAAATGGAACTGAAATTATTGAGATCATAAATAGTAGGCAAACATGTGTGTATATACATACACCTTAATAATTGAAATAAATGCTAACACGTGGCCACACTGTAGTTACAATATATTTAAAAGAGCTCTAATTAGGATAATATTATTCATATATATAAGATATACCAGTGTAGTTATCCGCGCAATGCAGCGGGTAGATTTTATTAAAATATTTTTTTATAATTTTTTTTAGATTATATATGATAGTTAGAAAAAATTAATATTAAATATGCAAACTTTTCAAAACTATTTAATATAGAAAATTTTGTTGAGAATAAAAATATATGATTAAATTTAAATGATATGTAATCAACGTGAAAAATACAAAAAGAGAAAAAGAAAAATATTATTGTCTGTGTTTATAATAAAGATTTCGTGCAAATAAATTTTGCTATTAATTTTTTGAAGGATGGAATTTAACTGTGCGAGCAAAGTTAAGTGAGTACCATTACGTGCCGGAGGTTCACACGTGTCGAAAGATTCTCACCATCGTCCATGACACATGCATGGCTCATCCTTCCCACGTCCACGTCACGATTCTCCCTCTCCCCTCTCTCTCTCTCTCTTATATGATCGTATCATATCACATATAAGACTCTCCCCAACTCTCCACACGCACAAACACTCTCTCTCATAGAAAAACGTAAAAGAGGGTAAGTGAGGGGGTATATAATAAGTAGGAGATAAGGAAAACGCAAAAGATGGTAGGTGAGGGGATATATAATAAATAGGAGATGAGGAAAAGTGAGGGGGCGTACGGAGGTGATGGGATGTAAGTTGTAGGAAAAAATATTTAATGAGAGGAGGTAAAGAGTGTATATTTTAAAAATGGATGAGATAAAAATTTTCAATGAAGAAAATAATTACACGTGGCAAAAATAATAGAAATTATATATATGTATAGGTATAGATTCCATCCATCTTAGAATAAGAATTTGCTCAATAGTCATATTAAAATAACTAGTAAAATTCATCTCACTCTAAAACAGATGATATATAAAATATGCGCTTTATTTAAAATATAGAAATAATCTTTTTTCTCTAATTAAGGGGCTGTGTTCTATTAAAATTTAAAATCTTTTTTTTAAAAAATTATAGTTTAAGCATCCAAAGAAAAAAATCAGCTGGCTTAGCTATCAACAATAGATACGTCCAATGGTTGGTTTTACGGCAGCTTTTGCAGAACCCGAAACCAAATCAGAATAAATTAATAAGCGAAACCTAAGATCTTATCCAAATCTGATTGGGTGTAAAATTTTAAAACTCGAAACTGGATCCAAATAAAAAAAGAGAGTAAAAAATCAGTTTCTGAAACTGAAAATCGAATCCGATTATTAAATATAGTAAATATTAAATTAACTAATTAATTAATATCTAAAAAATAATATTTTAGATATATATATATATATATATATATATATATATATATATATATATATATATATATATATATATAATAGGGTTTTTATATGGATTTAGTCTGAATTCGATTCTGACCGATTTTCAATTTTATTATCTATAAAATTAAGTGAAACGCATCTGTTCGGAGTTTGAATTCGAATAAGAATAAAATTTTACTTATCCTTACTCATTAACATCTCTACTCAACAAGCAAAATAAGGAAAGAAATTAACTGCAGTGAGAAAATGCCTTGTGCTGTGATGTTAAAGCACTCGATCCAACCAAAGAATTTAGCTGTTTTAGAATACTTGAAAAAGATGGGCTCCTAAATTTAATTAATTCCTGGCAAATAGGATGTTTCTTATTAGGTTATATATCTCCATCTGTTTCCTTCTTTTTATGTAGCCCAAAAAATAAAGTGGTTTCTTTTTTATGCACAGCATTAATGTGGTGTTTCTCCAACATTGTATATAGTAGTGGTGGTCATTGTCCCAATTACTTCAAGCAGCTGTAACCCTCACCACTCACCAGTGCCTTGTCCTTTTCCTTTTCTTTTTCTTTTTTTTTTTTTTTTTTTTTGAACTTCTTTTTTCCCTTGTAAAAAACCCTTTTAATTACATTTATGAGTGATTCAGAAGGTCATATGGGCCTTTCGAAACTTTAATATTCCTCTTCTTCATCATGTGAAAGGGAAAAAAAAAAAAAAAAAAAAAAGGTATCATGTGTTGAAGCTTAGTAATGGAAATAAACCTTTTAGGTAATGTTAGGTAGTTCTGTTGAGCGCAAGTAAGCTGGACAGGCTTGTGTTCGTTTATTTATTAAACAAGTTAAGCACGAACTGATTCGTTAAAATATAAAGTTAAAAATTTTAATCACGTATAATTTATTTATTAACGAATCGAGCTTAATATTAATACTGAATGAAAAGTTGAAAGAAAATTAAAATCTTAATTTAATAATTGAAACCAATAAAATATAAGTCTCTTTATATTTGAATTGGTTTAAAATTAAAATAGTAAATATTTATAATATATATATTTGACATATTTTGAGCCGAAAATGATCTGACTCATGAATAGCGAGCTAGATTGATTGTCGGCCTTTATGTTAGATTCGAAAATAAATTGTCCTAATTTATTTCCGAAATAAGCTATTTTGTTCAATCGTAATTAATATATAACTTTTGTAATAAGCAAGAATTGGATCGATTTTATATTTGAAAGAGAATTGAGTTATAATGAGGAATATAAAAATTTATGTTTAGGAAGTTAGACTGGAATAGTAAAAATATGAGTAAATTATAATTATAAAAAAAAATATATATCTTACCTAAATAATAAGCATAAATATATTAAAAAAATTAATTTTTTAATAAGCTAATTAATTAGTTAACTAGGAATATTGCATAAAATGATGGAGAAGCAAGTTAATTACACTACAACAAAATTAGGTTATAGGGACACATGTTTGTGACACTTTTTTACAAGTGTCCTATTTAGCTGGTGGTAAAAAAGTGTAAACTCATAATGCCCGTACCGTGTCCTGAATGCTGTCTTTGAGATATCCTCGGCCTTCACCTTCAGCTGGTGGTAACCGGACTGCAGATCTATCTTGGAAAAGACACAAGACCCTTGCAGCTGATCAAAGAGATCGTCGATGCGCGGCAAAGGGTACTTGTTCTTGATGGTCACTTTATTCAATTCCCTATAGTCCACACACAGTCGAAATGACCCATCCTTCTTTTTCACGAATAGTACCGGCGTTCCCCAAGGCGACACACTCGGTCTGACAAAACCTTTATCCATCAAATCCTGGAATTGCGCCTTAAGCTCTCGCAGCTCAGCCGGTGCCATCCGGTAAGGAGCCTTAGAGATTAGCGCAGTTCCTGGAACTACGTCAATCACAAACTCAATCTCCCTATCTGGCGGCATGCTAGTCAGCTCAGGTGGAAAAACATCCGGGAACTCGCGGGCAATAGGGATATCCCCGAGTCCCGGCGCCGCCGTAGGCCCCTCAACAACACTAGCCAAAAATGCTACACATCCTCGATGGATCATCTGCCTCGCTCTGGAAGTCGAAACCATAGAGGCAAAGAAAGCACTCTGACATCCCCGGTATACCAACATCTCCTGGCCTGGCTCTCTAAAAGTGACAGTCCTCGTGGCACAATCAATAGTCGCGAAATACCGAGCCAGTTAATCCATCCCGAGAACCACATCAAAGTCCCTCAGCTGTCTCAAGACCAACAGGTCTGCTGGCATAATCCAGGACTCGATCTGCATTGGGCAGGACCAACAGCACTCCTCCACGTGCAAAGTGTGATCGGGAATCTGAACCTCTCGTGCACGTGGCAAAAGTCCTACCTCTAACCCATGTAATGATGCAAATGATCTACTAATAAAAGAATGCGATGCTCCAGTATCAAATAAAGTACGAGTCCTAATGCCAGAAAGTAAGGTGATACCTGCCACCACATGATCTGCTGCCGAAGAGTCTTCTACCTGCGCAGCATACACTCGCCTACTCTGAGCTGGAGGCCGATAGTCAGTGGGATGGGAAGAAGATGGCCAGCTCGCTGGGGCATATAGTCGCTGAGTCGTCGATCGCTGCTGGGATGGAAAAGGGACAGATGCTGAAGAAGGTGCTGCTGGTGTCGCAAATGGGCACGTAGCTCGAACATGACCAGGCTGTCCATATCGATAACAGCAACCAAATCTCATATCACACGTGTCTACCGAATGCTGACCCCCACAGAAGACACACCTCTCCGAAGGCTGGGTCCACGTCGACTGCTGCTGAGACCTATGCTGTCTCGACTGCGGCCTCTGCTGCTGATGGTGCTGCTGCTGCTGCTGCTGCGGTGGCCTCTGGGATCCACCAGGCTCTCGCCGCTCAGAACGCCCACGGCCGGAAAACTGAAGCCGTGGCGGTCGTGGTGGCCTCCAAGAACGAGCCTGTCCTCCATCATCCGGTGCTGGGCGCTTCGCCCCCGGGATCACTGCGGAAGCTGGAGCTACCTCTTCCATCACCGCCTCCCCGCGCTCAACATAGAGCGCCTTCTCCATAGAGGCCTCCAAGGTCTGCAATCTGTGCGAACGGACTAACTGAAAAAGGTCCCGGCGCAACCCTCGCTCGAACATATGGATCCGATGTGCCTTATCCCTGGCCACGTGCAGTACACACGCCAACAACTGGTTGAAATCTGCAATATACTCATGCACGGGCCGATCTCCCTGTCGGAGATTCTTCAACTGCTCCTCCAACCTCTGTCGAACGCTCTTCGGGAAGAAGTTTCCAAGAAGTAGACTGCAGAACTCCACCCAAGTTAGAAGCTGAGCCCCAGGCGGACCAGCAGGTCGAACACGCCGCCACCAAGCCTCGGCGTTGCGCTCCAAAAAATTCGTCGCCAGTAGAACCTGGTACCGCTCCTCGATAAACAGGGTCTCAAAATGTCGCTCCATAGCCGTGATCCACGACTCTGCCTCCCACGGCTCTGCACTCTGCCCCGAGAAATGAGGTGGATCAAACTGACGGAATCTCATCAACAAGTCAACCACCTCTCACTGCTCTGCAGGGGTCAGAGGTCCCGTCAATCCAGACGGCTGACCACTAGTAACCGGAGCAACAGGGGATGCTGGGGTCACCGGTACAACTGGGGGAGCCACGGCAGGTGAAGATGGTACGGGGGAACTCTCCGGGGGTGCTACAACTGGCTGCGCCCTCTGCTCCAACATATGAGTTAACCGCCCCATGGCCTCCTCCTGACGTCGGGAAGCCTCCTCCTGACGTCGAACGGCCTCTGACATCTTGGCCATCTGAGCCTGAAGCTCCCGTACCTCACTCTGCTGGCCTTACTCGGACTCCTCCTGCTCGGGCTCAGAGGAAGAAAGCTGCGAACGCGTCAACATCCTGCGTCGCGGAGGCATCCTGCCACGAGAAACCACGAATCAAAAACACAACCCCGCACGACCCAATCTAGCGAAAATCAAAGACATCTTCCTATTTCTGTGACTTTATGTTGTCTGCAGCCAACATAACTGTTCACCAGAAATTGGGTATGTCGATCCATCTTCTCTCACTGGAAGAGTCAAACAATAAATCAACGACTTTCGCAAAATGTCTCGTCTCTCGCGCCCTATCATCCTAGGGTCTGCCAAAAGCCTAGGGTTTCCTAAGTCCCAATTGACCTATCCCTAAGCTCTGATACCAACTTAATCTGTCACGCCCCGGGTGAAAACCAGAACCCGGGCTCGCCAACAGATCCGCCGTGCACACAGAATTTTTCATGTACACGAAGCGCTGATAACCTGCTAAGATATAAGATATACAATAAAAGAGCATAATACAGAGCTGAACTAAAAGAACTACATCATATCTCAGACTGGAAATAAAATAAAGTTGTAATAAATACAATAATCTCCCAGCTCACCAAAAATAGTACAACTAGCTGGCTAAAGCCAGACCCAAAAAAAAGAAGATACAACAGTCTGAGTGAAGGGTACAACATCTGTCTAACAACAACTCTCAGTTTCACAGGAGATCTATCTACTCAGCGATCCCCTTACCTCGATCAGCTGCCGATGGCCTAGCAGCTCCCGCAGACGACTCTGCAAAATAAAGAAAAAGAGACAAAAAACAACAATGGGGGGTGAGAACTACTAGATAAACCAGTAGCCTCCCCCTAGTGGGTAAATCCTTAACTCTGACGGACCCACTAGGACTACTAGAGGCAAAAGGAAACAAGTGGTAAGCTATAAAGACTGCTGATAAAAAAGAAACTACCACTATTAAGCCTCTAAATGCCATGTCGAACGAAGTGACTGAATGTATGCATCAATATCTAACATGCCTGTCTGAAATAACCCAATCAATGAACCAGTAAGGACTGGTACTGCCTGCTGTGCCTTGCCGTATCGAGTATGCTGGCCGACGCATAACACCGATGAAAAGAATGAGTCTCAAGGACTCAAAACCTGCCTGTCGCATACTCCGGAGTGGCACTCGAGGGGAGCGACCCACACGAGTAAAGTATCTTAGTAACCAGTATCATAAGTGTCATAAAACAGCAGGACTGGATCAAGACTCTGATCAAAGTGGAAAAAATCATCCACTAAAGAAATCTGATGCCCAATCTGATGCAATAGTACTCAATAAGTGGGAAACTCCATCCACTAGCAAAAAGCCCGATCCCCAATCTGATGCAAAGATCGACAAGGCTCAACCCCAATCTGATGCAAAGATAAACATCCGGTCGACCGCCTGATATCCGCGGTCGCCGCAATACCCCATAAATCCATAGCCTGATAAAGTAATCAACAACTGGCCACCGCCTGATGTCCGCGGTTACCACAATGCCCCACAACCCATAATCGAGCCTAGCCTGCCTCAGAATCAATGGCCTCAACTACACTACCCCCAAAACCCTGTTCAAACCGAGCAACATGCATCTGAATGCAAAGGAGAATAATAAAATATGGTTTCTCCTAAGTCAAGTCCCAGTATGATAGTGTAGCAATAAATAGTGGTCTAACTAGATGTCCATACAAGCATGCAATTGTCATCTTTTAAAACTGTAGGAAAGTGTCTGCTGTTTATTTTAAAAAGATTGATCTTACTGTACCGACATAATAAGTCATTTGCATGCGAGATTATGATATAGCATTTGTCCCAACAACAGTGTCCCAATTTAACATAAATGAGCTGTCATATAATTTGTGGGGTCTACTCATGCAATTCACAATTGGAATACCGATTATCAATTTTGAAATAGGGGATCTCTAATACTCCTAGTGAGTTAGTCAAAAGTGAGGTAAGCAACAACCACCTACCTCGAAAAGCGTAATTCACACCCAAAAAGCCTCCTTGCTGTCCACAGTCCTCTACCCCCGCAACTCGTCGAAAACAGTGCACAACTGCACAGAATAATACACCCAGTGTAAACATAAATCCCAAAAATACAGCCTTTGCTATTTTTCCAAATAGCACAAAAAAAGGAAGGATTTTCACCTCTGTACAGTGCTTTGAAAAATCCAGAAAACTCACGGTTGCGTTCCTTACGACAAGTAGATCGAAATCGACTACTTATACGCCTTGATCCGATGCTCCTAGGCCAAGATATAAATTAAACAAGCCGATGCTATCCAGAAAAACACCACAGCAAAAATAGGGTCAAAGGTGCCTCGGGAACCGTGCCAAAAGTGCGAAATGGAACGAAGTGATCAACACAAAAAACAAACCCTTACCTCTTAGGAATTCGCTGACGCAGAAATCGCTCGAAAATTCCTCCCGGTTAGAGCACAGAAATTTTCCGACTGAACTGCGACGGAAACGGGCCGAAAAAGGGGAAACGTCGAAGCGCGCCGCATCGTAGATAACTCGCTGTCGGCAACTCCAAAAATTCTGAAACTTCTAGGGGAGATGGAGGACAGAGAGGGGAACAACTTTCCTTAAGACCACAAGCTCACTTTCTCTCTCTAGAATTCGGAAATGGCAAAGAGAGAGAGAGAAGTGGCTTATATAATGGGCCAAAAAATCATTCGGGCTCCACACCGAATCCGGGCCCAAAACAGGAAACAGCAAAATTGACCATTCAGAGCGCGCCGCGTGTCCCAGAACAGGAAACAGCCATGCAAGGCCAATCGAGAAGAGCCACGTGTCACCCGCCGCCCGCGTGTTCCACGCGCCCGGCGCACGTGGGCGGCTCTGCGCCCGCCAATGAACAGTGCCCACGTGTCACACGGGGCGCACGCGCCCGGTCCACGCGCCGGGTCTTCCGGATCTTATCGGCCAATAGAATGCTGCCACGTGTCGTCGCCCCGCCGCCATTGACGAAACCCAACCAATCAGGAGCCGCCACGTGGCAAACCCAAAACTCCAAGGTCCCGGTGCACGCCTTGCCCGTGGACCATCCCGCCTGCGCGCCTGCCCGCGCCTGCCCGCGCTGCCCGCGGCCCCGCTCCGCCGCTGCGCTCCGCCGTGCTCCGCCGCTCGCCGCTCGCCGCCGGTTGCCGGAACAGTGTTTCCGGCGGCCGGAGTTACTGTTCGACGTGAACAGTGATTTTGGCGCCGAAAACAAGTAAGTAGCCCGTTTTGATCGTTTTCGCGCGCTGAGTCCAAATCCGCTGTCCGTTTTGCCAAATTCTCATCCGAAATTTTACCGAAAGCCCCCAAAAAAGCCCACTTGATCCGATTTTCGCGTCGGGTCCATTTCTGAGGTCCAATTCTGACACTACAAGCTCCGTTACACCGTGTAAGCTTTCTATAGTCACTGTTAATATTGCAAAAGTCCCTGCGGAAGTCCGGATCATCACAATACTTGTACAAGTACCAAGCAATTGGTACTTGTAAGTTTTCTACCGTTAGATCTACCATTTTGACTAATTTCATCTCTTAAATTATTCTATTCCACCAACCACTCACTTAACCCATGGGCTCACTATCATGCTAACCACACATCTTTTCATCTAAGAGCTAAAAACCTAAAAGCAATAATGACTTCATACTTTTAAAAACATAGGAGCTCAATTCTCTCTCTTCTCTCTCTCTCTCTCTCTCTCTCTCTCTCTATATATATATATATATATATATATATATATATATATATATATATATATATATATATATATATATATAGAGAGAGAGAGAGAGAGAGCGAGAGAGAGAGAGAGAAAGAAAGAGAGAGCAAGGCTTATATACTTTCCAAAGCACAAGCCCGACTATACTTATGATTTTTTTACCATTGGATTTGCATTGAGATTTGTGCTATTGTAAAGTCAACTAAAGAGAGAGAAAGAGAAAGTACAAAAGCACAAATCTCAATGCAAATCTAATGGTAAAAAATTCACAAGCATAGTTGAGCTTGTACTTTTGAAAGTATATAAGCTCTACTATATATATAGAGAGAGAGAAAAAGAGAGAGTTGAGCTTATATGCTTTTAAAAGCACAAGCCCATCTATGCTTGTGAATTTTTTACCATTGGATTTGCATGTATTGAAATTTGTGCTTTTTATTTTATCTTTCTCTCTCTTTAGTTGACTTTACAATAGTATAAATTTTAATACAAATCCAATGGTAAAAAATTCATAAGTATAGTTGGGCTTATGCTTTTAAAAGCTTATAAGCTCTACTATATATATAGTTGGGCACAGGCCTATCTCGCTGGCGGAGATTCTTCAACTGCTCCTCCAGTCGCTGTCGAACGCTCTCAGGAAAGAACGATCCCAACAACATGCTCCGAAACTCAGTCCAGGAAAGAAGCTGCGTCCCAGGTGGACCAGCTGGTCGCACACGCCGCCACCACGCCTCGGCGTTGCTCTCCAGAAAGTGAGTAGCCAGAATAACCCGATACCTCTCATCAACAAATAAGCTCTCGAAGTGGCGCTCCATAGTGGTGATCCAAGTCTCGGCTGCCCATGGCTCAGTACTCATGCCTGAGAAGCGGGGCGGATCGAACTGTCGAAATCTCATCAACAAATCTACTACCTCCTGCTGCTCAGCTGCAGTCAAAGATCCCGTCGCCCCGGCCGGTGGCCTACTCGAAACCGGCTCAGCAGGAACCGCCGGTGCAGGCTGCACCCCAGGGGGTGCCACCGTCGGCTGTGCTCTCTGCTCCATCATGAGCATCAGCCGCGCCATCGCCTCCTCCTGGCGTCGGGTTGCCTCCGCCAACTGTGCCATCTGGGCACGGAGCTCCTGAATTTCAGCCTGAGTCCCTCGCCCCGAGTCCTCCTGCTCGGGCTCAGAGGACGAAGGCTGCGAGCGCGTCACCATCGAACGTCGAGGAGGCATCCCCACCTGAGGGACAAAACACACAATCAAAACCAAAAGCAACACTCGACCCAATCTAGCGAAAGTCAAAAGGCATGTCCCCCTTCCCGAAGCACTATGTTGTCTGCAGCCAACATAGTCGCCACAGAAGGAAGGCATGTCTATCACTCGTCCCTATCCACTCGGGAGAGTTGGAAACCCAATCCAGACTTTCGCTAAAAATCTCGGCTCTCACGTGGGTCATCCTAGGGTTTAACCATAAGCCTAGGGTTCCTAAGTCCTCAAGACCTACACCCTAAGCTCTGATACCACTCTAATCTGTCACGCCCCGGGCCAAGACTGTACCCCGGGCTCGCCAACAGATCCGCCGTCCCTACAGGAAGCCCTGTAGAGGCGTAGCGTCTAACCTGCAAAAAGGAAGATACTACACTAAACAGATATCAGAGCAAAATAAACTGCTAGAAATAAAATAAGTACAACTCTCATAATACAATAAGTCCTCACCAACAAATACAAAAGTCTCTCAAAGAAAGAAGAAAAGTACAACTCGATACCTCACTACATAATCTCTCAACATGACACAACCAAAATATAAGGGTACCTCTATAACACACTGAAGCTGAAGGGGGAAGGGATCTATCTCGCGACTCCCTTACCTCGGTCTGGAAGAGCAGGATCAGCAACTGGCACCGCAGGAACTGGAGCTGAAGTCCCTGGGGAAAAGACACCACGACGGGTGTGAGAACTACCTCCCACAGTAGTTCTCAGTGGGTGCCGCCAACAAGCCCGACGGCCTGCCCACTAAGTCTACTAGAGACAAAAAGTAACAAAAGAAATGCAGTATGAAAAGCTGGAAAGTAAACATCTACTGCTACTATGCCTCTATCTACAATGCCCAAGGGAAAGAACAGGAGGACGATATGCCACTACTGACACTCAACTCAGAATACCCAATCCAAACTGACTGCCACAACGGGTCCAGTCAAACCTGCGCCTACCTACTGCTGTAGGTATGTCCGGTACTCCAACCCGGTATCTAGCTCAATCTCAAAGCCGGTACTACAACCCGGTCTCGCCTACTCCGGAGTGGCACTCGAGGGGAGCGACCGCTCGAGTCAAATAACTGCGCAACACTGTCAAGCACAAATGTGGCACATGCAGGCTATGATCCAATCACTATCTCACTCACTGGCTAAAAATCCACACTGTCACTATGACCATGTCCCAAAGATCCCAGATCCACTATCACTATCACTATGCAACTGGTCTACAGACTGCTACAGACGCCACTCGGTCCCCAGACGCGAGTGCAAATGCAATCCCCAGCTAATAAACCTCCCGGCCCACGACTCGGGGAAAAATCACTATGACCAGAGTGACCAGAGTACTACCACTGTGGAAAAGCTAAGGTGATAAATAAATCTGATGTATGTTCAAGTTACTGTAGTTTAATGGCGCATGATAATTAAATAACAGGCAATTATGCTAAGTTAAATTCCCAAGTTGCAGAGTTTATCAAGAGATCGACAGATTTAGCAATTAGCTACAGTGGTTTTCAACATACAATTTACACATATATCTAGCTCATATACTATGCATGCTACTATATTTGTAGAATTAGAGTGCAGTCCATAGAATTTGAAAGCAGGATCACCCACCTGATCGCGCTAACTGTCCAGGTTGATACAGATAACAAGTCCAGCAACCGACAAATTTCCGAGTCCACAAAGCGAAGAGCACAAGAACGATGCTTACAAAGTCCTGGGTACAACAACCATTCCCAATTATACACAATTCACACACAAAATCAACATTCCAAAATCTGCATACACAGCTACTGTTCACACGAAAATTTCACCTGAAAATAATTTTCCAAAAATTTTAATAAAAATATCACGACGATCCTCGCGAAATGTAGATGTCGATAGGCTCTTGAATCGTCGAATTCCGATGTTCGGATGAGGAGATAAAAATCCGCGAAGTGAGTGCTGTCCAGGAATCTCACAGCAAAACAGCGGCTCAGTAATGCCTCGAAAACCGTGCCAAAAACCCAAATCTAGGCAAAACACTCAACACGAAAGTCGAAGATTTACCTCTCGTGAATCCAACGCCGCAAAAATCGCTGAAAACGGCTGTCGGGGTAGCTCTGTGGAATTTTTAGACCGAAATGCGACGACAACGGGCCTTCAACAGAAATCCGTCGCTCCGCACTACGAGGCAGAAAACACAGTCGTCGCGGCTTCCAGAAATTCTGAAATTTCACCAAGAGATGGGCAAGAGGGAGAGGAAGATCTTTGGTTAAGAGCTCAAGAGCCAATTCTCTCGGAAAAGTGCCCAAAATCTCAGCCCAAGGGGCCTTTATATAGGCTCTCCCAAAAAAGCAGCCCAAAAAGCCAAGTTGACCACTTTCGGGCCCAACTTTCGGGCGCCCGAAAGTTTTCGGGCTGCTACAGTAACGGGCCGGCCCGTTACTGTGCGCGCCCGAAACTCCCAGAGGCCGCCACGTGTCCCATTCCTGCTCCCCGCACTCGGCGCACGCGCGCCGACCAATGCCGCGACGCCACGTGTCCCGACCGTGGGTCGTGCACCGTGCGCCCGACCAACCACGGGGCGCCACGTGGCGCCCCCACGCCGACCCGGTCAACGCGCACGTCGCGCGACGTGCGCGGCCGCGCCGCCGCCGGACCCGGGTCGGGCACGCGCCCCGAGGCACCGCCTCAGCCGCCACTGTTGAGTGGACCGAGTGCACCAGAACCCGCCAACCACACAACGCCACGTGTCCACCGGTCTACCGTGCACCAGAGCCAAAAATTCGTGGACCGCGTGCACAACACCGCACCAACCACGAGATGCCACGTGGCAAGCCCTCGGTCCACCGTGCACCCCGCCAAAGCCCGTGGACCGCGCCCGCTGCGCCGGCCAACCGCAGCCCGCCACGTGGCCCGCGCCCGGTGCACGCGCCCCGCGGTGGACCGCGCGCCTGCGCCGCCCTCCGCCGCCGCCGGCGCCTCTCCGGCCGCCGGAACAGTGACCCAAACCTCGATTTCCGTGTTTTTGCGTCCGGGCTTCGGAAAATTCAAGTAAATAGTCCATTTCACTCGTTTTCGCGCGCTGAATCCAAATCCGAGGTCCGTTCAGCCAAATTCCGCTTCTAAAATTTCCCAAAATTTTCCGGAAAAGTAAACTTGATCCAATTTCCGTTCCGGGTCACATTCTTAGCTCCAATAAGCGCGCAAACACCTCACACACCCAAAATGGACTCTCAGCAAAGAAAATAAGCTCCAATTTCACCAGAAACCCAAATCTGGGGCCCGACACGCACACACACGCTCCCTGAAGCCTCCAAACCAACAGTAAACCCTAAAGTGGGGATTCGGGTCCTCACATCTAGAGTATTTAAAATATCTAAAAAAATAAATGTTATAATTTTTCAATATTATTTGTTTAGTGATCGAAGGAGTTCAAAATCAACGACTGAAAATAAAAATCTCACAAAATGTGATAATATGACAATAAAATTTTAAATCAAAAATATTGGTCTTATTTTATATAGGATAAAAAATTTTCTATCAAAATTTCGCGTGATTTGAATATTTTTACGCCATTAAATTTGCATATAGCTCACCACGACGACCATTAAAATTATTAATTTTGAGCCTCCTCAATCACTAGACAAATAATATCGAAAAATTATAAAATTTATTTTTTAAATACTTTAAATATTTTAGATAATATATAACGGAGCCGATTGCCAATTCGAAATTTCTAATTTTGAAAATGACTTATAAAAACGAAAAATTCCGTACTTATAAAAAAAAATCCAAAAGCATTATATATATTATATATATATATATATATATATATATATATATATATATATATATATATATATATATATATATATGCTAATAAAATAAAATTAAAATGCAGAGAGCTAACTAAGTCCATGAGATCATTTTGATTAGAAAGTTACCATATATAAAATGCCGACAAGTAAGACAATGTCAACACTGATTTCAAATTGAAATCACATCATTATTATTATTATTATTATTATTATTATTATTATTATTATTATATTATTTGAAAGGTTGATCCAAACCCCATCACATATGTGGCGAACCAAACAAAATTTTTGTCATTTTTGTCGACCTCTGACGCAAAAGAGACAAGCTGCATCAAACAAAAAATTACATGCACGATTTATTCGTTCAAGCTAGTAATTAATTACTGTTCATGACATGACACTGCACCTTATTGATTCAATTTTTTTTTACGTGATGTTGTTGTTGTTGTTGTTTTTTTTTTTTTTTTTTTTTTTTTTTGTTGTTGCACCCTCTCCAACTGTTTCAATTTTTGAAGTGTAGTACTTTTGCATATTAAACAAGCTAAAGCAAACAAAGTAGTTGGTAACTAACTCAAATTCCCAAGTCCAACATTGTATTCTTAATTTCTTGGGACTATTTCAAATTTTACACTACTCTCAAATCAACTTATTAATTATTATAATTAATTATTACACTCTCTTCAACCTCTAGTGATTATATGCTCATCTCTCCAACGATATATTATTTCCTACACTCAGTGTACATTATATCTTATGCAGAACATCCATATTTGATGACCAAAATATTTAAATTAAAATACAATATGTTAGATAAAATCTGCATATATATCTAAAAAAATTACTTGTATTAATATATCATGACTTTTGTACACACATCTTTTCTCGATCGACTTACGTTTTTGGTGGATTTCTATAAGTAGTGTTCCTTGAAAAGACTTTTTGAGTTGGAGCTTTTTGACAATAATATTAGAAGTCTCTAGGAAGTATGATGATCGAATTAACCTACGAAGTGCTATAGATCGACTCGGAAAGGAACTGATGCTGCTCGTATAGCATGTTAGTGGATGATCTGATTGAAAAGTAACAGTGTGATCTTTAGAAACTTTAGCTCGAATCTACTTTCCGCAGCTAGAAAAATCAAGTATTTGGTAAATAAGTAGGAAAAGTTCTGCGATAAAAAAAATTTATATTTTGTAACTCATTTTACTGTTCTTTTTCTTTATGTTTCTTCTATCTTTTTTTTTTCTTCTTATATTTTATCTCCGACTTGTAGCTAAGTTCATATTGTCTTTTTCTCAAAAAAATATGTATTATAAATTTTGAAATTAAGGAATTATTGTTTTGATTAATATATGGCAAAGCGATGTATAAATTTTATGTAAACACGCATAGTACATATAGTAAGTTTTTTTTATTTTAAGAAGTAACTCTCTCTCTCTCTCTCTCTATATATATAGAGAGAGAGAGAGAGTAAAGCTTATATATTTTCAAAAGTATAAGCCCAACTATATTTGTGAATTTTTTATTATTATATTTGTATTGAGATTTGTGCTGTTATAAAGTCAATACAAGAGAAAAAAAATTAAATAAATAGTATAAATCTCAATGCAAATCTAATAGTAAAAAATTTACAAGTATATTTGGGTTTATGCTTTTGAAAGTATATAAACCCTACTCTCTCTCTCTCTCTCTCTCTCTCTCTCTCTCTATATATATATATATATATATATATATATATATATATATATATATATATATATATAATATGATAGGGTTAATTTTAAAAGTATGGTATCTTTTGAATGAAGTCTAATTCATCGACCTTATGAATAAAACAGATAATATGCTATTTTTTTTAAAAAAAAAAAAAAAAAAAATTAAAGTATGGTTATATAATGAGAGCTACTTATAATTTTAAAAATATATATGATTAATGTTACACTCTTCTAACTCTAGTGATTATATGTACTCATCTCTATGCAGGCTTAAATATATTATATTAGCTTATTCACGTGTAACTTTCCCTCTCTAGAGTTTTTGAAATCCATGCATTGTGGAGGGAAGAGACCCGAGAGGGTTTTTATTTGTTTTGTTGCTTCTAATTAACTAGTGTCTTATTTGGCACGTATCCCGTCACACGTGTGTCTCCACCTCCTTGTCCCTTTTTGCCCTTTTTGTTTTTCGTTTTGTGGCACGGGTCCACCACCAAAAGGACATTAAAAAGGTGGCAGTAGCTGAGCCCTGCATGGAAAGAGGAAGAACAAAAAGGAAAGAAACAAAAGAAGAGGTTGACAACACTATTCTTATTATTATTTTTCTTCTCTCTCTAGGATTATTATTATTAATGATGGATTTAGAGATTTTTTTATTTATTTATTTTTCTTTTAAGAAAAGATAGCATGCTACGGCTTCATTCAAGTAGAAATTGAATTAGGTAACAAAGTGAAGCAACAGGAGCTTCAAAAAAAAAAAAAAAAAAAAAAAAAACCACTAGCTAGTCACGCCAAAAGGTTCTGAAGGATCTGATGATCGCCACAATTTGTCCAACAGAAAATTTCTTCATCGTGAAGATTCTACTGTTTCTCTCCCTCCAGATAACCCACCAAATACAGATAATCGTCTCAAGTTTCCTACGCCCGTGGGTTTCGCTTTTGGTGGGGTCACATCCCTAAGCTCCCCAATTTTTTTTTTGTTTTTGCCTATTTGGGGTTTCTGCTTCTGACTCTCATGAGGCTTATGGGGATGAGGGGTTGAAGTGAGATTATTAATTCCCTAGACCTGGTCCACCATATTGGTCTTTGGGATTGTGTATATATATATAGTTTGATCATTCCTTTTATCTATCTCTATATCAAATCTCAACCACCCAAAGAATTGCAACTTTAAGCTTGTTTAATCCTACTATATAATATGATGTGTTATTTGAATATTATTATCATAAGAAATAGTATTTTAAAATTTTTTTAATATTTACTAATTATTTCTAGCGCAATAACAAAGAGTTTGATAGTTGGTATATTATACTTGAGGTCCAAATTCAGAGCCTAACTTGTTGATTCATATTTTGAACTAAGTTTATTTTTAAAAATTAACAAAATAAATGACCTCTTCTGACATTATTTTTTTTATTTTATTATATAATTTAATATACTGGCCAAAAAAAAAAAAAAAAAAAAACCCTTTTCTCTTGTGATCATCATTGGTTTCGCTTGCTAATTAATGCATCATAGCCAAGTATGACAACTTTAAAAAAAGTCGTGCAGTATCATAATTAAGCAATCCACAATTTTCGCCTATTTAATATAAAATTTTAATTTAAAAAAAAAAAAAAAACAGCGCGCAATGACAAACGAGATCTAAAACTTCTATTTTTGGGTCTTAAATCGCAGTAGAAGTTTTGTTTTAAATTTTAAAACGAGCGTAAATTAAAAGCGTATTAAATATAAAAATAATAATTATTTTATATAATTTCACATAGTATCATAACAGAAGGTCATGAATTAGAGTTTTACTAAACTCCTAACATTACTTAATTTTCTTTCATATAATTAAGTCTATATTTTAAGGCTCCGCTTGGTTCGAGTTAGAGGGTTTTAGTTATACCGGGGATAGATAAATTATGTTAAGTCGGAACTAGAGTAAACGTTTGCTTCGGTTTAAAGTTATACCGGGTTAAAAAAATTGTGTTTGGTAAGTTAAAGAGGAATAAAAGAATAAGATAATAAGAAAGAGAGAGAGAGACCTCGAAAACCGTGCCCACCTATTCCACTATTCCGGGGGAGGGGGGGGTTTGCTAAATCCCCTTATTCCACTATTCCGGGTTTGTAAAACCTCCCCCTTATTTACCATGTGGTATAATTTTGGGGATAAGGGGGTTATTCCCCTATCCCTTAACCAAACGGGGGCTAAGTTTATTAAAAAATCTCAAATTCGGCTTAAACTTTATAATACAATAATTATTTTATATAATTTTACAAAACAAAAACAGAAGCGAGACCAAGCACGATCTCATCCAAATACATAACACATAACTTTCATTAAAATGTGTAGGGAGGAAGGATGGAAGTGGGAGAATAGGTGCAACAAATTAATAAGTACTCCTTAGGCCATAAATGGCATAACACCAAAGCCAAATGGATCCAAAGGGATGCAAACACGAGATGGGATGAAGTTCATTATTTGGACCCACTAGTGTTGAAATTACAGGGCTTGACTTGACTTAGAGGGGTGGTGCATGCATGAGTGACAAGCACAAATTGACAACCAAGTCATTGCCTCTCACCACCTTTTCCGGGCCTTTCATGTGGTCACCAATCTCATCTCTGCTCCCATGTGGTGTACAACATTGGAGATGATGAGGTTTGTGTGTGTTGTGCCCACTTTTCCTTTGAATCAGAGACAGCTATTTCATGTACCCTTCTACCTCACGCATTGGGTAAATTGTATTTGTGGAAGCTTCCCTTTGTAGCCTCTGGAGCTGTTAATGGAGCCTACTCATATATATATATATATATAAAGAAAGAGAGAGTTCGGTTACTGTGCTTGTACAAATACCAAGCAATTGGTGCTTGTAAATTTTTTACCATTAAATTTAACCCTTTGATTAATTCTATCTCTTAGATCATACTATTCTACCAACCACCTACTAAACTCAAGGGATCCACCATCATTCTAACCACACATTTCTACATTCAAGAATAAAAAACTCACAAATATAAATTTACGAGCTGTTAATATTAGATCTCGTAGCTTTGCCAGATATATGCTTTCGTCTACACTTCTTTGTTAAGAGGTTTTAGGACGATTCTAAAATAATGTATAACTAGCCTAGCATTGAATGCAAAAACTAAGCATAATTTTGGATAGTTGGATTCAAACACTTGTAACCAAGTAGTTTATTGGGCCCGGATTTGGATCTTATAATAGTATCCCAATTATTTGTACCTGTAGTTGGTTTTTATGTACTTTTGGCTTTTTTCAATTAATGGTGAGTGCTTTTTGGCAATGATGGTTGGACCCAAGTTGTACTATTTATATTGTTTTTCCAATGAGTAAATAGGTAAGTACCCCAACCATCAATCAATCAACCAATCAATCAAATTGTATTCAGAATTTTTGGTAAATTATATTTTACATTCAATTTGGATTGTATGAGTGGTATTGCTCTTTAAGAACATGACATTTTTGATAGATTTTTATGTACTTCTCACTTGCAAGCCCTGATGTGCTTTTTTGATGTTCTGAGCAGTAATTAACAATTAGCACGAAACAGTATTTAAAGAGAAGGATTAATGATAATTACATTCTCTTGGGGAGTTGATTGCATTTCAAAGCAAAGCAAGAGGAAGCAAATTGGTTAAGTATAGCTTGTTGGCAGTTTAATATACCATAAAGTTTAAAATATAGTACTATTTCGAGGTCTCACGAAAATTTACTATTATTTATCGTGCGCTCAAAATCGATCTAAACCAAAAAAAAGTCACAAAGAGAAATACATGTCATCTATGACTAAATGCAAGATAAATCACTTTTGCTTCAGAAACTAAGGTTAAAAATCGATCTAACTTTAAATAAATCCAAGCTTTTTTAGATTCATTTTCTGCTACGTTAATCTTATTGCGCCTGTGCGACGTATTTAACTTACATTTGAAATTTTGAACATGATGGGGCTAAAATAAGCCATTACAGGTGATGTTACCAATAGGTCAATGAAATTCTGCAACTTAAGACAACAATAATAAATAATAACATGATGGGTTCGATTTTGTGATTAATCTCAAGGTGCATGGTGTCAGTGTTGGTGTGTTTTGCTCCGTATAAACCGATTCGCATAGAGCTAAGAGAAAAGGTACAATGTACAGGTTTAAAATATATATATAGTGCCATAATCTCGAGGATCAGCTCCAAAAAGGACTCTAATTTTAAAAAAAGATTGAACAGATCCATTTTTTTTTTAATCTTTTACTTCATGCAGTGCAAATAATGTGGGGTGCCTTTGGGGTATTCCATGAGCTGGAGCATGCTCATATAAACAAACCTAACATGCACCAAAACCTAAGAGAAAAAAAAAACAAACATTCGTTAGATTTAGTTAAAATCAATGGAAGAACAGTGATAGATATTTAATAAATTTATATTTAATTATATATTAATAATGCCAAGCTATGTACTACATATTTATCCACCATGCGAATATCAGCGCATTCAATACAACTGCTTCACTAATTTTGTTTAATTAAATTAAAAGCACATGTCAAAGCAAAAGAAATTTACCATGAAAAGCGCTGGAGCTCTAAAAATCTATATAATATTTATTGTTGATGCCTTAGCAAATTTATATGACAGTCATAAATTTATGTATAAACTAACAGTGTGTGCATAAACTAATTAAAAATCTCTACATTATAAATGCCAACACATCAACAACATATGACAATAACATTGTGGGAGATCCAAAGCATTTCCCGTGCTATATACTTTCGTCTGATTATAATCAGTGAATCTCCTCTAAGAAGTGAGTTACAAGTCTTATATTCTGAATAAATTAAAATAAAATAAAAAAACAATATGCGAATAAGTTGGATGGAATAGACATTTTCATTCTTATAGTTCTGTCAACAAACAGAATTTCTATCAATAGCTATAGAGGGAAAAAAAAAAAAAAAAAAAAAAAAAAAAAAACACTAGCATCTTAACAGAAATGCAGCTGCGACATCAGATTCTGCATAAATCACCTCCTAGTGAGTTCTTTGCAAATTTATAGTTGTCAATGGGCCTACATCAAAATTTCTAGCCCAGCACATTGGGCCCTTATTTATTTAGGTTGGGCCATCGAGCGGCTAAAAGCTCGGCCAGTTAAAATCTCGAACAGATCCAATCATAAACATGTGATTCTATACCATAAACAGTATTTTCCTAACAAAGATTTGTATTAACTATTTGATCATCTAAACCAATTGATAAAGCATGTAGTTAAGTATTTGAATCTGCATGAACTTTGGAAATAGTATATCATTTTCCTTGCCTCTGCTTATTGAATCTAAAGAACTGATGCAATAATTTATGAACTTCACCATAGCTCCCGGTCGCACGGATAAGTCGGTCTTTTATCCACTGAGGTAGCTTCTCGGTTGGACAGGAGAAACTTATTTTCGATGGAACACGGGCATAACGCGAGTCGACCAACAACATGGCGGCATAGTCATTCATGTGCCTAATTGCTCTTCCTGCATGTCCAACCAATTTTGAGGGAAGAGATTAATGCAGAAACATAGAGATGCTAACAATTCCTAGGGCTAATTCTAAACTTATATGCTAGAAGTTTGGCACTCATTTCAAGTACTTCCTCGGAGTTTCAAGTTTTACAATTTATGTTCTTTCTTCAGTCTGCAGTCTGAAGGATGGCATGTCAGCACAATAAGAAATCACTGACACGGAATTTTTCATATCCTGACTTTTAAAATGGTCAAGGACTCTTAGTTAGCCAAATAAACTCCATAGACTAAATTGAGAAGTTGAAACTCCGAGGACCTAATAGAAATCGGAGGAATCGGTAAATAACTAAAGCATGCTTACCAATAGATTGGTTCACAGCTTTCATGCACAAGTTCTCATAGTACTCTCGTCCACTTTGTGTGCATTGTCTTAAGATATCAAAGCCGGACTGCACTTCACAATTATCATCCACCTTACTGCTCGAAGATTTTCTGAATCCATTTAAAGTCAATTCACCCAATTTCTCTATGTGCTTCACTCTTTCCATCAATTCCACATCACTTGGACTCGGATACGGCAGCCCAACCATTATAACACAGCGGCCCATCCCGTCACTGAAATTTATGCCTTCAGAGATCTTTCCACCCACCACAGCAAGAAGAACTGCACCATTATTTCCCAAGTCTCTCGAAATTTCAGTAGAAGTAATTGCTTCTTTGTAATGCTTGAGAACAGAATCGATTTCGCTACCATTTCTTGGCTCTCTGAATACCTCCTTCTTCTTTTGAATTTTGGAAAGGATTCCTGAAGCATTCCAAGCATTGTAGACTTGCTCTTCATAGTCGTATGAAGAGAAAAATATGACAATTCCTTCCGGAATGATTGCCACTATATTGCAAACAAAACGTCCAAGTTCTTCAATCTGGTAGACAAGCAAAAGCAATGATTATATACGAAACAATTATGTATCTGATTCCTATATATAATTAAATGCCTAAGAAGCATAGCTAACCTAAATTCAGATAGCGTTAATACCAAAATAGAAAATGAACCAACAAAGTATTCTACATTGAAACTGCTTGATTTTGCATACTTCTGAAGGTAGCACCCTAAACTCTGAATTCTTCATGGCGTACGTTTTTCCTAATAAAAATATGCAAAAAGGTAGCAGGCATCTTTTTGCGATAACATGCAGCGCCTTCCAAATAACAAGTGAAAGAACAGGTTTGGTAACAAACCATGCTTGGGGAGCTCCTTGAGTTGTAACTGAAATCAAAAACCATGCCAGAGGGTCCACGGGAAACAGCTATAGGAAGAATACTTTCAGGAGGTACAATATGGTTGCATGTAAAGAACCGTATTTGATCAGTTAGTACTCCAGGGAATAACCGTAACCGTGTTTCTTCAATAGGCTGAAGTGTTCCCCCTGCCAGAATCACTGCATATGCATCAACCAAAATCTGCAAAGAAATGTCTCCTATAATAAGTAAACGCAAACCCATCTATATTCCTTGCTATGATTAGCTCTCAGAAAGGGTGTAATACCTCAGAAAAGATTTTTTCTCCACAAAGCATCACAAATTTAAGGTACCCTTCTTCGGATTGCCCAGAGAGCTTTTGCCTTGACACAATCATTCTTCCGTCGCTGTTGCTATTTATCAGAGAGAGTAAAATATCAACTAGCGCCTGAAAGTCTGTTACAATACTTTCTTCTCCACAAAGCTGCTGATGATTGAAGTGGATAGGACCACTTTGCAAGCTTAATAGTTTTTTTCCATAACCACTAACCTGAGATTTTAATACACTGTTATCTTCTTAGATTTCATGTATGATTTGGTAGAGTCAGCAGGTTGAAATTGATTACCTTGTGTATGATATTGCTTTCCTTTACATATTGACATATTTTAACAAAGTTTATATTGTCGATATCAAGAGAAAACAAAAATTCATTTATGGTCATTGACTTGTCGCTGCACTTTTGTCCTCCAGATTCCTGATTAGCTTGACAAGAACTTGTAATACATCCACTGTCTTGACAACCTTGCAACAGCCGGAGGAAAGACTGTGTTAAAATTATTAGGGTCTGGATGTATCTACGATTCCCAGCTCCTAAACAGTTACGAAATCTATCAAAGTATGCCTCAAGGTGGAACAATACTCGCTTCAGCTGCAAGAAGAAAACCACAAGTAAGAACATGCAATAATTGAAATTACTTGCATTTTCAGGACTTCAAGTAAGACGTAAATTTATTGTTGAGTAGAAAAAGGAGAATAAAGAATCATATAACCCATTTCTTGAGAGAATCACATTACCAAGTTTAAACGATAAAAATGAAAAACAATAGTATCCAGTAACATAATTGGAAATAGCCATTTAAGAAGAGAAAAGTCCATTTTGCTTAGAAAAATAACACGAATGATAAACAGAACAATGCCGAAGGCATGTTGATTGGCAATCTCTTCATCTGTGGTAGGAAATTCTTCAGCCAAACAAATCTAAATACGATGAATACAATTTGTACCATCCCGAAAAGCTCAGAAAGAGTAATAGGAGATCAATACCTGAGAATGGGAGACCTTTGAGTTGTACATATTAGTGAGCGAGTCTGCCAGGTTGTGAGCCTCATCTATAATTACTATATTGTTCTTCAAATTAAGACCAAGTGACTCGCGAGCTGATTTCAATAGCAGAGATTGATAGGGAAGGACCACTAGGTCGGCAGCTTGAACCATGTCGCGAGTACCATAATATGGACAGGTGCCAATCTTGCTTCCTAGCTGTGACAACTCCTCAATGTCCAAAGCACCATCCGTCAGTACTTCATCCCTGAATAGCTTACGTAGATTTTTCTTTCTCAGCATTGGACAACCAGAAGAGGTCTTTGTATGGTGTATCTTCCCGTTATCGCTCTGAACCTGAATGACATAACTTGATCCATTAGTTAATAAGAATAAAATATGGGCAAAGTGTATGGAACTGACCTGAACTATGTCCTGTTTTGGGACAAAGCAACCAACTTTTATTAGTTTTGATTTTGCTATCTAATGTTTCATTCGCTTAATTTGAGCAATTTGATGACTGTTCAGTAACAGAAATTGGGCGTGCTGTTTATTCTGACAGACTTAATAAGGGCATCTCATGTGATTAACATAAATCTATAGTCTATTCCCATTTACACAGAAAGCATGAACAAATTCTGTAACAGAAAAACTATCAAATGATTCAAATTAAACTAATTGAAAGTTTAGGTAGGACAATTAAACCCATTATAGGGCACCACTATTCTCATATGTCTTTAGAAGATGAAGAATGTGTTAAATTCTGAATCAATACTTCAGCTTAACAATTACATATAGCAATTTAACATAGAATAACAACTTGCTCAGTAATAAACAAAGGTGTTGTCCTTTAAATTTGTACATTTCAAAGGCATAGATACTACCGTCCCAAAATTTAAAAAAATAAAATAAAATAAAAATTAAGATAGCACTTAAACGACAAACTCCCCTTGCTTCTTATTTCTGATGATCAAATCAATGACAAAATAAAAGGTCATAAATGCAACCTTAACTTTGGCATCCTTTTTGCTCTTCTGCAACTCCAAGCAACGATCATTGATCCGATTCGAGCTCCCCAGCTTCAGAACCTCTGCACAAGATGACCAAACAAACCAATCAATCATTTCCCACCAAAACATAAACCCAAAAAATTCACAAACTCTCCTCACCAGGATTAATGCACAGATTCTTCCTCGAGCCCAAACACACCAAGTTGAGCTCAGAAGCAAAATCTGTCCTTTTGAACTCCCTCACGAACTGCGACAGCTGAGAATGGGTCCGACTAGTGAAGTAAACCTTCGGCGTAACCTCCTCCTCCTCTTCCTCTTCCTCTTCTACTTCCTCATCACTACTGCCGCAACCTAAATTCCTCTTAACCTTCCTCTTTAATCTCTCATTCTCGCCCTCATCACTCTCATAATCCTCCACTAAAAACTCCCCCTCTTCATCACCATCATCATCTCCTAAACACTCCTCGCTCCTCTTCCCCACAATCTTCGGTCTCACAACAGAGGCCTTCTTCTTCTCTGAATCTCCCGATCTAAACCCTAACTTTCTACTCCCCGAATCCTTCTTCTCCGCGACAGGCGCAGTAAAGTCCCTCATCCAATCGGGCTCATCGTCCTCTCCGCCGTTACGTTTCGTCGCGTCACCGGAACTCGCAACGCGATGGGGTTTTCTCCGGCGATCGACGACCCACTGCATAGCGCTGCAGATGATGCTTAGGGTTTTACCCGTTCCTGCGGGGAGTTCTCGCTAGGGTTAGGGTTTAGGGTAGAGAGAGAGAGGTGGGGTAGAGGAGGGAGAGTACCAGTGGGGCTCTCGAGCATGGCGACGCCGCCATTGTCGAGGGATTCGTAGAGGAACGCCATGAACTCGGATTGGATTGGGTAGGGATCGAAGGGGAACGCGGGGAATTCGCTTCTCGTCTTCGTAGCCTCCCCCATCACTCTCTCTCTCTCTCTCGATCTCGATCTCGAGCCAAAAAAAAACCAAAGCTCCTGCGCCGTGCTTTTCCCGCGCTGCTCCCTCCGAGTTGCATCAAGATTCGTGCGGAGTGATCAGATAATTGCGCGAAAATTTTATTTTATTTTATTTTATTGAAGGACAATTACAAGTAAACCTCTCAAAATTCATAAAATATTATAATTTTTTTTAAAAAAAAAATTGTCAATATTAATATTATTTCAGTATTTGTCCTTCACTATAGCTAATTAATATATAAAATAAAATTATAGCTTTTGGTTCAATTTATGTCGATTAGGAGAATTTATAAACTGTATATTTTTTTTCTTTTAATTCATATTATCACTTGTTTAGCTCCACGCTTATTTCAATTGATAAAGCCTAAAATTGATATTTAGTCATTTCTTATATGAAATGTTAGTAATTTCTCAATATATGAAATTAACTTTTTTTTTAATATCATAAAATATTTTTTTTAGTAAAAATTAGTTTTAGAATGTTTAGAAAAATATTTACTCAAATTTGTGTTCCATTGAATAGTAGAATTAGAACAGGAGAGAAGCCCATTAAGATTTGGAAAGTTCACAGCAAATTGCACTAAATTTAATGTAATAAAAAGATAAAGATACTGACATTTTCTAGTGCAAGCGACAAAGAGTTTTGTTGGAAAAATCCGGTACTCGCCTCGGTACCAGATTCTCTGAATCCGCAAACCGCTTCGATACCACAATCCGCGTTGGTACCGCCTAGAGTTGGGATTCCGCAGCGGAAACGTCAGATCGAATTTTTACCAACAATCCGACCTCTCAACAAAACTGGAACCAATACAATCACAAAGAGAAGAAAACCAAAACAGAAAATATGCGGGTAAAATAAGATTCATTAACCAAGAGAAGAATTACACCGATTGCACAGACTTCTCTTCTGCAATAGAGTAGCTTCAACCCGAGCCCTCCTCCTGAATCTCTCTCACCCTTCTCTCGCCTTCTAAAAACCTAGAAAACTTCTCTATTTTCTTTCTTTTTGTATCGTTTCTCAAATAATAGCATATATGCTATATTTATAGCTTACATCAAAAAATATTCAAATCCTAGTCTAAATAGATTTTTATTCTAATTAATATTTAAATCTTAACAAACTTATCTTTTTAAGATTTAAATATTATCTTAATCCAACTAGGATTCAGTTACAAATCTAATCAAATCCTAACAAATCTCCACCTTGATTTGATTTGTAATCTTCAATCGCTACATCAAGCTCACCACGCAAGCTCCACCTCGAGCTTGTCTCCGCCGCTCGATGTTGCCGCATCCTCCGCTCCATCTTGAGCGATTGCGCCTCTGCGAACTTTTGGAACCCAAATTGCTTTTGCTTCGGTTCTGATTGTTCTCCCGTTCAGAACATACAAGTTCCCGTGCTTGTTCGCCACGCACACGATCCGATCTCGTTTTTGCACCCTCATAGCTCCACCTGAAGCTGAAATTTTGCAACCTTTCGAATCCAACTCACCTAACGAGATCAAATTCCGCTTCAGACCAGGAACGAGTCGTACACCTATCAGCGTCCTCACGACCCCATCATGCATCCGGATCTTCACCGTGCCGACTCCTAAAACTTTGCACGCCGTCCCGTTCCCCATAAGAGCTTTTCCACCTTTAATCGCCTTATAGGTAGCAAAAGACTCTTTTTTCGGGCAGACGTGAAAGGAACATGCCGAATCAAGCACCCATACATCATCCGAAATTTTAGTATCACCGGTCACCGCATATAGCACATCAGAATCGATCATCTCCGATTCTGCCGCCTGCGCCATCGCTAATGTCTGATTGTCCTGATCCGCGACAGTTTTTCCCTTCTGCCGCTTTAACTCATTCAAGTCATCCTTAAGCTTGTGACAGTTACGCTTAATGTGACCTCTCTTGTGACAATAGAAGCACTCCACCTCGGATAATGGCTTCTTTTGCCAACTTTCGGTTGCCAATGTTTTTACCTCCTTCTTCGCTTTTACCATCAAAGCTGTATCATGGCTTTGCATGCCGGACTCCTGAGTCATCTTTCGCATCTCATTCGAAAGAAGCGCCGCCGTAACCGCCTCCACGCTTATGGTCTCCTTACCATAAAGCAACGTGGTCACAAGATGCTCATATGTCACCGGTAACGAGGAAAGTAAAATAAGCGCCTTATCTTCATCATCCAGTTTGACTCCGATACTGGTCAACTGGTTCACCACCTTGTTGAACTCGTTCAGATGCTCATGTAGGTTAGCCGCTTCTTGCATCCGCAGCGTGAACAGTCGCTGCTTCAGATACAATCTGTTCGTTAGGGATTTGGTCATGTACAGATCTTCCAATTTCTTCGACAACTTCGCCGGTGTTGACTCGTTGACTATGTTGTAAAGAACATCATCTGCTAATAATAGATGAAGCGTACTCAACGCTTTTCGCTCCATCTTCTCCCATGCCGCATCCGTAATCTCCGCCGGCTTTGCCTCTTTCCCGTTCAACGTTTGGTCCAAATCCTGTTGTACCAAAACGGCTCGAACTTTAATTTGCCACAAGCCGAAATTGTTCTTACCGTCGAACTTCTCGATTTCAAACTTCGTGGCCATCTCCGTCAATCTTTTCCGAAGATCGATAACCTTTAGCTCTGATACCAATTGTTGGAAAAATCCGGTACTCGCCTCGGTACCAGATTCTCTGAATCCGCAACCCGCTTCGATACCACAATCCGCGTTGGTACCGCCTAGAGTTGGGATTCCGCAGCGGAAACGTCAGATCGAATTTTTACCAACAATCCGACCTCTCAACAAAACTGGAACCAATACAATCACAAAGAGAAGAAAACCAAAACAGAAAATATGCGGGTAAAATAAGATTCATTAACCAAGAGAAGAATTACACCGATTGCACAGACTTCTCTTCTGCAATAGAGTAGCTTCAACCCGAGCCCTCCTCCTGAATCTCTCTCACCCTTCTCTCGCCTTCTAAAAACCTAGAAAACTTCTCTATTTTCTTTCTTTTTGTATCGTTTCTCAAATAATAGCATATATGCTATATTTATAGCTTACATCAAAAAATATTCAAATCCTAGTCTAAATAGATTTTTATTCTAATTAATATTTAAATCTTAACAAACTTATCTTTTTAAGATTTAAATATTATCTTAATCCAACTAGGATTCAGTTACAAATCTAATCAAATCCTAACAAGTTTAGTAGTTGGTATCCGAAAATTTGAGTTCAAAGTCTGGTTACTTCATATTTCCAGCTAAATTTATTTTTCTCGAAAAATAAACAAAAATGAAAAGCCATTTATAAAGAAATATTTACATTAATGTTTCGTCTCAACAATCTTCATCAACAAAAAATGTTTCTATAGTTTTCTGAGATATTCGAAAACCTGACAGCATCTGAAAAATTTCAGAACAAAATGCAGATAGCTCAACTAGGTGTTCTTGTGCTTTCAGCTCTCCTGGTACTACAAACCTGCAGAAATCTTCCTCGAATTTCTGTGTCGCCTTTCATATACCAACAATAAGTATTTTGCATGGCGAAAAGATAATAACAAGATATGCTGTCGTTTTTCCGTCAATCGACCGTTCGTAAGTGGAGTAAATGGGCAAGGCCATAGTTTGTGATTTTGAAATTATGTTTGAGGATTTGCTAACATTTTACGAACAACAGCATTACGAAACGGACAAGTAAGAACAGGCTGCAGGTTTTCGTTGTTAAGGGTGAGGTAACGTATAAATCATGATGAATTCAGAGGGTCATCTGCATTTTAGCTTCAGATGCTATATCATGTTCGTCGAATGAACGAAAAAGTATTTAATGCCCTTCACTATCTCCAGAAACACATGCTTCTAAGTCTTGAGCATCCGAGCTCGCTGCCCTTACACGCGCATGCTTCTTGCTTGATTTTAGTCTCTTCTCAGTAATGGCAATGGAAATATCATTTGGGAAGAGATCACGGAGTACGAAAGCATGAACGACCGTAGAGACGAGCAAAGCTGTTACCGTTAAAGTCGATATGCACGAGAGTACAACAGAGAGTGACTCTGTGAACACATTCTTCACTTCCGATGAGTACCTAATCGTCGCGATCGCTGCCCCAGTCATAGGAAATGTATATGCCCACCATGCTAATGAGAACCTGTTTTAGTCAATTCAAAACTTCAGAAACTGCCAAATATGTAGACAGTCGAAATCTTTGTAGTATAGAAATGAAAGTTCCTAAAAACATTACCTGAATCCTCGGAAAAAATTCACCCTGACAGCCTGCAAGAAACATATCATGGTGAACTTTAGCAATTAGACGCCAAATCAAAATGTAACCACAAGTTATTGCTCAGTAACTAAATATTCATTTATCATGTCGAAAACTTAATTCTTGTCAGAAACTACTACTCATAAAGGAAATTTTTTTGTCAGAAACAGCACTCTGGGGAGCTATGGAAATCAAGATTTTACAGTGGTTTACATTCTAGAATTATATGTAAACTTTGGCACATTCGATACGCAATTTGTAATAGAATTCTTTAAACTTACAAGGGAAATGTAGAGGAAGAGAGCAATGAAGTAAGCAATCCTTGATCCGTAGCCAAATTCCCCCGTGATCTTCGCCCATGCCATGCAAGCAACACTAGGTGCCGCCACGAATAAAAAGAACACTGGATGAAGCTCCTTTGGAAGTGTTTCATTTGTCGGAAGCCTCTGATATAAAGTTACAAACAGTACAGTATAATGAGCTAATCCAACGGCAAAGAAGAAGATGGGCCCTTCTTTAAGTCCCATAGAAGCACCTAATAATGCGCCGACGAAATTTCCGACAATGGACAAATGATTCGAAGGATTCGCAACTTTCGAGAGCCTCCTTTGTCCTCCCGACATCCACTGGCCATAAATCTTAAGCTCAAGGCACAAGATCGGAGTCATTAGAACATACCAAAGAGAGCCATGAAGGTTTTCCGAGACTAATGGTGGCACCCCAATGGCTAAGAACAGGCAAGCTATCCAAGGAGCAAAGAAGAAGTTTACGCGAATAGGGTGGTAGTATTCGCGACGAACAGCTTCGAAGTAGAATATGACTTTCAGAAAGTAAATGAAGGAAATGGTGGCCATTAGTACAAGAGAGATACACCACAGAACAAGATTGACTTTCGGGCTCATGTGTAGAAAACTTGTGGAGCTAGATGTGGTTAGTGTCTTATATAACATTGCTTGGCTGCTCACGCCGAGGCACATACCGAAGGATGATATCGGGAACCGGAGAAGGAAAGGCCATTTCTTGTCTTCAGGAAGAACCAACTGCTCCGACGCCTGCGAAGAATCATTGAAACGAAAGATTTTGTCAGCAATGTCTTTTTTTCCCTATATCCTACAAAGTTTTTCTGTTTACGTACATAAAGCGGCAAAAAAATTTATTTGCGCATGCCCTGGCTTTCTACATAAGTACCAATTGGTGGAATTTATAGGTACATCTGTAAAAACATGAAATTCGAGTAGAACACTTGAAATTTATAAGTTTACGGGCATATAGAAGTGAACAGCAATTTTTACGAGGTGATTAGTTTTTTACACCCCCATGACATTTGAGGACATGAAGCAATGTACTGCAGATAACTGAGATATAAACTAATCAAATTTGCGAAAGCTTTTCTCGAGGGATTCCAGATATACGTGCGATTAAATTGGTTGCGCGAATTTGGCAAAAATATTTTGCAATACTATGTCATAGATGTTAGCATCTTTATACGGTAGATATATGCTAAATCTTGTCATATACTTGCTTTAAGGATTACACATGCTACGCAGAATGAGTAGCTTATGAAAGATACAAATAAATCCACAATAGCAGTAGTTATAACGAAGCGCGAAAATACTCACCCTGAGAGTCTCTAATTCAGGCCCCTCTAAGGCATCGAAGAAGCGGTCCACTCCCGGGACTGGTGCTGGCTCGGGCTTTTGAGGATCAATGATCTCCTCCTCTTGCTGCGGTTTTCTGCGCAAGTTCGATATCTGTCTTTCAAGTTTACCTGACCAAGTCTTGAACGAATCGTAGCGCTTGTCTCGCAGTCTACTGATCCTAGGATTCCTCGGCGGAGTCTCCAAAGGATTGAGAACTTTCCTGTCTCTTCTCACTGGCATGGGCTGCGAGTGAAACATCGCCTTCTTCGGTTGCTGCAGGTTAACAATGTGTGGATGCATATGGTAATTTGAATGCTCATTGGAGGCATCCTCTACAGCCTTTTCGCTCATCGCAATTTCGCTATTCTGTTCAACATAAAATCCGGAAGGTGATGATGGCATGCTAATGGAAATAGTATGTGCATGGTGGGGTTTAATTGCTTGAATTGGCGAGTTCGGTGAAGGCATACTAGCCACATTGGTAAGATTCTGAACATCACTGACCTCCGCGCCCTGAAACAATACAAACAGAAATTCATTTTCTTAAGCCTTCAGGTGCAAAAGTTTGCAACTACGCATTTCATATGGGCTTCGTTTTTCAGAAACTAAAGTTCGACATACATTAGAATGCGGAGTTTCTCCTCGAGGACTGGGAGTGATATCAAAATTAGCAATGTTTGATTCGACATATGCGAGAAGAGGCGGCAGTTCTACTGAGGGACGCTGTTGTGCCGAGAACTCGAAGTCCTTTTCCATCACCGCAAAATAAACCTGCACAATACACACAAAAATTCAGCTCCCTTTCGACAAATAGAAGGTAATAAATGCGAATAGCGATGCCATTTCGTCTCACAAAAGCTGTACAGAATGTAATTGTGATGTAGTAATGAAAACCAATTTAATTCCAACTAAAATTAGCAACTGTCAAGGTGATCTGACAGCAAGTTCTACCTGAGATGTAAGCAGATCATGAAACCAAAACTTAACAGAAGCAGACTTGGAACAAAAATAACTCTACTGGAGATCGAACAAGAAGAAAGCAATGCAAGCCACCAATCAAGTTAGTCAGAAAGCAATAAACTAATCAGCAAGCATGTGCTTTAAGAACATGCTGATTTTTCTAACCACAACCACTCATCTATATTTGACCAAATGAAATTTGAAACATATACACTGCAAAATTTAAAAAGCTTTTCAAGTTGGTGGAGATAGTAGGTGCAAAACAAAGGGAGAGAGCATGTGCAAGCAATTATTTGTGCTGGGGCTTGATGTAGCAACAAATTAAATTTATGCTCCTAGAACAACTAGAAGATTACAAATTCATTGGGGACAAATATCAAACACTTTATAGAGACTAGTAAAAAGTGCTTTTCAATTCACAATTAACTACATGCTAAGCTAGAATTGATTGAGTACATCAGCTTCAGGTCCAACCCAAAAGCTTAATATTTAAGTTAATAGATTCAGCAACTGCTCAGGTTATATGCATCTTTATTCTTTTTAGGATGCGAATTTGTGTCCCATGTTAAATTTTCATTACCATATCTACTTAGAACAAATTCAGATTCAGATATTATATTATTATTCGGATAATAATATATACTAATATGTATATACAAATATAAATTAAAACTAGAGCGAGTAAAACACGCAATGCGATTAAAGATTCACACTCATAATCAAACTTCGTATACCTATATTTTATTCAATAAAATTGATTAGTTTAATAAAAAAAATCATAGAATATAAACGAAGAACACGATAAAAAGCAGTCGAATTTTTTTAAAAAAACATATTCATGACTATTTTTTGTTTTTAATTTTAATACGAATCGGATATGAATTGATGTTATTTTTTCAATTAAATTGGGTGTCGAATTCAATCAGAGTTTTATCCCTTTCAGCCCTAAAGAAAGCTCCATAATTTTATATTCAAATACACATAGGACTTAAAATGTATATATATATATATATATATATATATATATATATATATATATGGGTGGTAATCCAGCTCGCTGTTCATGAGCCAGCTCATGTTCGGCTCGAAATGAGCTCGATATCGAATCATTCGTTTAGTAAACGAGTCGAACACGAGCCGAACTTTTCAGCTCGTTTAATAAACGAGCCGAACACGAGCTGGGATCAGCTCGCTCGTGTTCGGCTCGATAACAGCTCGAATATATATATATATATATATATATATATATATATATATATATATATATATATATATATATATATATTACTATTTAGATTTTAAGCTATCAATTTTTTATAAATTTTAATTATTAGATTAAAGTTTTAATTTTTTAATTTTCTTTCAACTTTCCACCTAATAGTAGGAATGAAAATCAAATTTGTTGTTCGCGAGCCAGCTCGTGTTCGGCTGGTTAATAAACGAGCCGAATACGAATCGAAATTTTCAGCTCGATATTTAAACGGACTAGCTCGTGTACGGCTCGTTTATTAAACGAGCGGAACACTAGCCGACCCCAACTCGGTCGTGTTCGGCTCGTTAACACCAATATATATATATATATATATATATATATATATATATATATATAAAAGTAATAAATCGATTAACATTATTATTATTATTTTAGTTAATTTAGTTAATTTAATAAATCCGCGTGGTCAATTGCAGCTTCTCAGGTCCGCGTGTACGGTCCAGATTGCACAACAGGTATTGCGCATAGACAGATCATATTTTGGTCGTACGCCGCATCTGCACAGCACATTAAAAAATGTTTTTGCCTTTCATTTTTGTGCAGCTAATTAATTATAAAACAAATTTTGTTTATTTTTTTATATGATATTTTCGGATTGTATCTGTATAATATTGATCATAAATAGTGTTAACTCTTAAGTCCGAGTACAAATTTAAACACTCATTTGAAACTCTAAACTTAACATCCAAACGCGTAAAAAGTAATCCTACAATAAATTTAGATTATAAGGACATATTTTTGTGACACTTTTGTATCAGTATTATATTTATATTTCATCTATATTCAAAATTAAATTATATGGACACTTTTTTGAATACATTACAACAATGTGTCGCTATACACTCTATCGACTACACATATAGCGACACTAATAATAAATGTCGGTAATTTTGTCAGCGGTATTTTTTTTAATTTTTAAAAATACTTAAAAATATCGCTATAACATAATTTTATTGTAATATAAAAAAATTTATAGCTCAGAAGCGTTTTTTTTTTTTTTTTTTTAGTGGAACAGTACTGTATATTAGCTCTTTTATATAGTTTTCAAATCGACGATCGGCACAGTTGAACATGATCTAGACCACTAGAAATATCTACAATTAAATTTTAAATTTTTTTGACATCATTATCCTTATGATCAAAAAATTATAAAAATTATCATTTTAATAGTAGATATAAATGTTTTACTAGTTTAACGGTATAAAGAGATCCAAACTAATTAAATTTTTATTAGAAAATTTTTTAAACTATTTAAAATAAGATCTACACTCTTGATCTTGATTACAAGACTCCTATCATCATTTTATGAAGGATATTTATTTTCAGTAGTTTATTTTTTTGCCAACTTGATGGACTAGAAAAAATTATCGAAAATGTATAAAATTTAACTTCTAAATAGTTTAAATAGTCTTGATCACATTCAACGGTGCCGATCGTCAATTTAGAAACTCCATCATCGAAAATAAATGAGTGACAAACGAGTCGATTTACTACTGATAGTATTCCACTCTTATATATATATATATATATATATATATATATATAGAGAGAGAGAGAGAGAGAGAGAGAGAGAGAGAGAGAGTAGGAGTACTATACTTTTATGAGTATAAATCTTTTTGTACTCATAACTTTTTCATCATTGGATGAAAAAATGTACGGTTAGTATGATAGTGGTCCCCTAGAATTTACTAGGTTGTTGGAGAAATAGTAAAAATCTTAGGAACAACTATAATTCTAACCGTACATTCCTTCATCCAAGGAATAAAAATTTATGAGTATAAAAAAATTTTACTTATAAGAGTATAATAGCCGAACATATATATATATATATAAAATGTACTCTTAACTCTCAGATCAGGCATGTATACAATAGGAGAGCAAGGAACACTAGAAAGAAAATTACTTAAGAGATGAAATCCACACAAAAAATAATAATAATAATAAAAAATAAAAAAAATAAAAAAAATACACCCAACAAAAATAAAAAAAAGTTCCAAATTACATAAAAGAAAAGAAAAAAAAAAAAAAAAAAGAAATCACTATTAAGAAATGAAATGAGACTTACCAGCTGCTGATGTATAATTAATGCTTAGTTTCCTCTATATATAGAAACTTGTAAATGGGGATCTTTCTTTTGTTTTTGAGGAAAAGATCTAAATATATATATATTTATATGCAAACAAATGGGGATATATGGATCTAACACATGGAAAATGGAGATCCAAATCAAGTGCTCTCTTCCTTGTAGGTGTTTGAAGAGAGAATTAACCAGCTTTTCTCTCTCTTTCTCACTTGTATATATATATATATATATATATATATATATATATATATATGGCCATAATTAATTGTGGAGGAGCCATGCTTCTTCCTTGGTAGGTCCATCAACTGTGTGCAACAGTGGCATACATATATGATGACAACTAATATCTGGCACATAATAAAATATTCCAAGAAACCTTTTCCCTGCAGAGAAAGAAAGTGTGCCAATTAAGTTAATTAAGTTGTTATTAAAAAAAGAGAAATAAAGGGGATTTTTTAAAACTAACCCTGGGAAATTTTGTATTTTGCAAAATGACCCTGGCAAAAAAAAATTTGCAAAACTAACCCTACTTTTGCCACCTCAGCGCCACGTAGGAGAGAGGAACTGAAGACGCTGAAGCGTTCAGCGCCTTCACAAAAATCCTGTGAAGGCGCTGAATGGATCAGCGCCTTCACAAAAAACTGTGAAGTTGAGGACTTGGCCACGCTACAAAGTGGTTTCTATGTAAAGGCGCTGAGTGGATCAGCGTCTTTAGTATAAAACACTAAAGGCGCTGATTGGTTCAGCGCCTTTAAGATAATATTAAAGGCGCTGATTGGTTCAGCGTCTTTAAGATAATGTTAAAGGCGCTGATTGGTTCAGCGCCTTCAAGATAATGTTAAAGGCGCTGATTGGTTCAGCGCCTTCAAGATAATGTTAAAGGCGCTTAACCATTCAGCGTCTTTAACTTAAATGTTAAAGACGCTGATCCATTCAGCGCCTTCACAGGATTTTTGTGAAGGCGCTGAACGCTTCAGCGTCTTCAGTTCCTCTCTCCTACGTGGCGCCGAGGTGGCAAAAGTAGGGTTAGTTTTGCAAAATTTTTTTTGCCAGGGTCATTTTGCAAAATACAAAATTTTCCAGGGTTAGTTTTAAAAAATCCCCGAAATAAAGGTGGTAATGCACAAAAGGTTTTTGCTTGGTGCATTGAGAGAGTTCTCAAGTGGCATCCAATGCATTGACTCTTCCCACCACTCTCTCTCTCTCTCTCTCTCTCTCTAAAAGTGTAAAAAGGTTCTTAAGATTAAGTTGCGTGGGGGAGTCTCTTGTAACCATTAGACATTGCCCATGCATGTTTTAATACACATAAGAAGAAATAAGCAAGTGAACCTAGCTACAAGTAAAAAAATTTCATTATTAGAATATAGAACATAGAAACTTAGTTACTAGCTTCTTGTTAAATAACCATTAGAATATAACAAAAAACCTTTAATTTATCTAATATTATAATTACAAATCGAAGGGTGCATGCTCATAAGATAATGGAAACTTAGAATTAACTCAAATATTAATTATACTATCTAAAAATATATATATATATATTTTTTTATATAGAATGCATGATCTGTGTTTTTTTTTTTTGGGTACTAACCAAGGTATATATGTGGTTAATTTCTTGCTGCTGATTATTGAAATAATTGCATATGGTTTTCTCCAAAGACTTGCTGGGATACTTAATAAATATATTTCTACAAAAATTTAAGTTATCAAATTTATTTTTTCAAAATTTTTTCTGTATGCAAATATATTTTTATATTATAAAAATTTAAATAATCATGAGTTAAAAAAATTAATCATAGTTAGCTAAGAGATAAAATAATTTTTTTATATATAATTTCACTATAATAAAATTAAGTTATAGGGACATATTTTTGTGACACTTTTGTACAGGTGTCCTATTTATATTTCATCTATATCCAAAATTAAATTATAGTGACATATTTTTTGGAACACATTACAATAATGTGTCGCTATACACCATAACGACTGTATATATAGCGACACTAATTATAAATGTCAGTATTTTTACTAGCAATATATTTTTTAGATTTTAGAAACACTTAAAAATATTGCTATAGTATAATTTTGTTGTAGTGTTTGTATTCTAATGTTGAGTCTCGTCATCTTTCTCACCCTCAACTTTTTATTCATAGCAAATTAAGGTGAGACCTTCGGTCGCGGCAAAAATGAGATACGTCGCACATGCATGTTGCTGGGAAGACAATGAGAGAATAAGAAAGATAATTTTTTTGTAGGAATAAATTCGTAAAAATAAAATAATTATTTTGTGCAATCATAGTTAAGAAACTGACAGTAAATCATGAACAAAAAAATTTAAAGAGATATATTTGCAAATCAAAAAAATTTCAACGAATAAATCTGGCCATTTAAATTTTGTAAAATTTTATCTGTTATTTAATATTTTTACATAAAGATGTAGAAAATTAAACCTTGATTATTATACAATAAAAAAAAAAAAAGAAAAGTTCAAACATGATTGTTGATTTTAGAGGGTTTTAATAAAAATAGGATTTTAGAGAGAACAGATTTATATATATATAAAAGACACCAAACATCAACCTAAACAAAATTAATTACTTGCTTATTTTGTAATTTTATTGCTCACTTCACTACAACAAAATTAGGCTATAGCGACACTTTTAAGTATTTCTAAAATCTAAAAAAAGTGTCGCTGGCAAAAATATCAGCACTTATTGTAAGTGTTGCTATATGTGCCGTCGCTAGGGTGTATAGCGACACATTTTTGTAATGTGTCCCAAAAATGTGTCCCTATAACCTAATTTTGAATATAGATGAAATATAGATAGGACACTTATACAAAAATGTCACAAGCATGTGTCCCTATAACCTAATTTTGTTGTAGTGCTTGGAGAATATTCTAAGCTCTTGTGATATTCTTATTTTTTATAGTATAAGCCAATTAAAGCTGGACACCAAGAACTCATGCATCTTCTCTTTCTTAATTAACTCCTTAAATTATTTTCCTAATACAACATTAATTAATGGTGGTTGCGTAAATCACAACGTTACTCAGTATTAGCTAGTTATTTAACAATTAATTTTATCAATAATCAAATAGATATGCTCAACGAGCATATATATGCATGAACATTTTATTCAATATATATATACCACTCTGATTTATTCAAAAATATATATATATTATTATTTGATAGATAAGAATCTAGCAATTTAATTTTTAGTCCTCGAATTTTCTCCACAATAATAAATTAATATTATATACAACTTAATTTATATTGATCGGAGAGTGTCGACAAACACGCCGAGAAAAACGGAATTCAACTTAAATATGAAAATATGGCTTGAGTCAACTTATTCCCTTTTAATCAACTTGGTTATTAGGGTTTCATGGGCCATAATAACCGACTAATTAATTAATTAATTAATTAATTAATTAATTAATATTGCAACATATGCTTCTAACATAATGCTTGTTTTCTACTTTTTTTTTTTTTTTTTTTTTTTTAAGAAAACTATATGAATATGTAATAGAGTTCCGATACTATATTTTTAAAAGTATCAAGCAATAATTAGTATTTATAAATTTTTTACTATTTGATTTTTTTTTTTTTTTTGACTAATTTTATCATTTAAATTATGATATTTCATCAACCACCCACTCAATTTAAGAGACTTAATATCATCCTAACCGTGCATCCTTTCATCCAAGAACTAAAAATCTATCCGCAGTAATGACTTGGTACTTTTAAAAACATATGAACTCAATTCTATGTAATATACGACAAATAAAAATGTATAAAATTTATATGAATTACATACTATTTTGTGTCAATTTTTTTTAAAAAAAAAATTAATTATGCTATATAATTTTTCAATTTGTTTTAATGATATTTTGACTTTAAAATTTAAATACGCTATTTATTTTTACAGATTAAGTTATTATATTTTATACAATTCTTGCAACTATAAATTTATTAAAATAAGTAATTAATTTAAATTTTGAAGTAAAAATATTATTGCATGAAAAAATCAAATATTAAATTAAAATTATTTTTAAATAATATAATAATTTTGAATAATTTTATAATAAAATTATATTAATTAAGATATAATTTTATATAATTTTTCACATAATAATGTTTGGAATAATTTTTCTACTCTAAGGACCCGTTTAAATAAAAAAATAATTACAAACTATTATTACAGGAATATTATAAAAGTATAAAAAAATGGAAATTTTAGGATAAGAAATTTTGTTTTGGTATGAGAATGGAGAATATGAAATAAAGATTTTTAAATAATATAATTTAAGATGATTAAACTTTATTATTTAATAAAAGGTAAGAGATGGTGCAACGAGAATATTTTAGAAAAAAAGTAATAAAGGTGATTAGGAAGAGTGAGAAATAATTCTCACTTATTCTATTTTTCCAAATTTTAAAATACCGATTATAAAAATTTATTATTTAAAATAAATATACCGAATTTTAAATTTAAATTATAAATTTGGTTTATTTTAAATTTAAATATTAATTTGTAAAAATAAAATATTTAAATTTTTTTTTAATTAATTTTTTTTTTTTATTTTTTTTTTTCTTTTTTTTTTTCTTCATTAAAATTTTTAAAAAAATTAATTAAATTTTAAAATTTTATAATTTTAAATTTAATTTTTAAATTTTAATTTTAAAAAATTTTATTTTATTTGTTTTAAAAAATATTAATTTTAAAATTTTAAAATTTATATAATTTTTTATAATTTTTTAAAACTTATATAAATTTAAAAATTTAAATTTTTACTCCTATTTAAAATTTTAAAATTAACTTTTTTTTTTTTTTGCTCCCACTTAAATATTTTTAAAAAAATTAAAATAATAAATATTAAAATTTGAATAAATTTTGAAAAAAATATTAAAAAGAAAAAGATATTTTAATCTTTTAACGCAAAAGTTAACTCTCTATTTCTCTTATTCTTCAATCACTACCGAATACTGTTTTTCTTATACTTGGTATAAACCTAATTTCCAATCAAACACAATTTTATATTATACCTAACTTTATACTTATTCCTGATATAATTTATTTTTTTTTATCCACGAACCAAACGATAACTAAAATTATTGACTACTCTTTGGCAAATAAAAAAAAATAGTACATATAAATAGTGACCTGTACAATCAATCTTCTTTGTTCACCTGCAGCTCTGACTTTTGAGGTTGCTGCTGCGAGCTGTCACTTCGCCAATCACAAAAGCAGATCAAATTCAACCAAAAACGAAGGAGCTGCACTATTTAATTGTACACGTTACATTGGTGTAAGATTTATACTGTAATTAATATCTCCGTGACATAATAATTTAGTGGGGAACTTGGTTTAGCTTTTTGAAAATTAATTTTGAACATTAAAATAATTTTTAGTTTAATAGAGTAGTTGGCGATCTCATTTTTAATTTTTATTTTTAATTTTTTAAATTAATTTTTGATTTTCAAGATTTTTTAAAATTAAAAACAGTTAAAACCTAAAACCTGCTTCTCAAAATATAAAATATAGTTTTGATTTTAGACTCAAATTTTTAAATTTTATTTTAATTTTAAATTTTAAAATTTGAAATTTGAAATTTGAAATTTTAATTTAAGTTAAAATTAAAATTTTGAAAAATATAAAATTATAAGTTTTAATTTTTAAATTTCAAATTTTTATAATTCATAATTTTAAATTTTAAATTTTAAATATTCAAGTTTTAAATTTTAATTTTAATTTTAAATTTTAAATTTTAATTTTAAATTGAAATTGATGGTTATGAAGAATAGGAGAATACCAAAAGAAGGCAAATTAAGGAGCCAAAGGAAAGAATACAAGAGGAATGCTAGGATATTTACAAAAGTAAACATTATTAAATATTATCTATTTTATTTAAATTTTTTAAAAATTAAACTTTATAATTTTTTAACATAATATATATAGTATCCACCTAGTTTCGATTTTGACAATTTCGAATGAAAAATATAACCTGAATTTGAGGCCAAATTGGCCACTAAATAAATAATACCATAAGATCGTAAAGTTTGAAGTTCAAATTACATGAATTTTATTTAGGGTTCGAATTCTTTATTATTGCAAATAATGCACAAGTAAACTTATTATTGTAAATGAATGCAGATAGTATATATATATATATTATATATATATATTATATATATTATATATATATATATATATATATATATAGTATGATTAGATTTTTTAACCAGTTATTATTTTGGGCGATAGTTAGAACCAAGAGATTAAGAAAGTTAAGCATATCAGTGCTAGAGTAGTTCTAGAATAGCCGAAAGTGTAAAATGAGTCCCGATTGAACTAGAATTATATAGAGGCTAGAGCGTGGCTCCGCAGCTAATGACCATTGTGTGTGGAGTACAGCTCCCCACAAAGTCAACTAAAACTAACGTAACAAGTCTCACATCACCTGATACTTATGAGTGTGTGCTTGAGCATCACATATGATACCCTATAATTTGGAATAGTTTTCTATGTGATATGTAATATGACTAAACCTCTTAACCCAACTATAGTATTTTGGACGGTGACTAAATATTTAATTTTTTTTTTTTTAAAAAAAAAAGGAATAATATATGCCCCTGTTATGATATTATGCCCAGGCCCAAAGATTAAGAGATGGTGGAACTAACTGTGACCCACACAGCACCCCAATTTTGATTTGGTGAATCATCAAAAGCGCATGCACTTGTCTATGTAAAGTATTTGGTGTATAAAATTTGTTGCTTTCAGTGCAAATCAAGTTTCAGTTTTATTTATTTTTTTATGGATTAATTAACTGTATGTATACAAGTGCTTGAAGAAGTCCTAGCTGCTTTTCTGTAATTCCTCCAATAGCTTTTCTGTACATCAGCAGAACTTCAAATTCAAGCTTACATAGTCAAAAGAG
Organism: Tillandsia fasciculata; assembly: GCA_029168755.2. Taxonomy (NCBI): domain Eukaryota; kingdom Viridiplantae; phylum Streptophyta; class Magnoliopsida; order Poales; family Bromeliaceae; genus Tillandsia; species Tillandsia fasciculata. The sequence goes on along the minus strand of CM054941.1, from coordinate 4,181,454 downwards.
AGTCTATTTAGCCACACTTTTGATGCACATTTGAGTTGTTTTTTGTGCGAAACAACATAGCTGAATTGCAATTGCATCTGCTCTATGCGAGCCTCGCATATTCGACAGAGAAGCTATTTCAAAAGCCAAGCGAATAAGCACTAAGAAATGAAGAGCGAGTGCTCAAAAGTTCGGTCAAAAGAGCATAATCAAAATGTTCATGCCCATTGAGCCTGGAGAGGAAAAAGCAGTTCAACCATGACAATAATGAGGGCCATCTCAAAGTGGAATGATGAAATAGGAAAACACAATACCAATATCAGTGGTCCGTCGATTACCGATTCAAAAAAGTACAAGTACCACAAGCTATGAACTTTAGTGCTGTTATCAACAAGAACACAGGATAAGATACTATAAGCACATTCCGCACGCAGGAAAACAATTATTACACTGTTTTTCTTTGCTTCATCTAGTAACAAGCTAACCGCGATTAGGTTTGCTTCAGTGCTTCGTATAGAAATGAAAGTTTTTCATTGGTATTCGATAGGCTTTAGTGCTTCAGTATAACATTACTAGTTGTGGGTCTTTGACAACAAGAAAACAGCAAAAGGGAACGATCGTGGGAACTCGAATCACCGACACCACAACTAAGAATCATTTACATAACCATTACGACGACTCTTCTGTGTGTAGTTTACGCAAGTACTACAGACGAAATACCTTGGAAGGATACATCACAAGCAGACCGCATTACTTATTATCTAATATTTACAACAATCCAATCAAATGAGCCCGTCGTTCAGCACTGTCGTGGCCACTATCACTGCACAATGGTACAAACAAGTTCTGTAAAAATTTTCATAGTGGCAGTAAAGTAACAGATAACATACGGAGCTGTCGAGATTTTCTTTACCTTCCATTACACATTGTTAGATATTGTTTACCTGCTATTGCTTTGGCACGAGATATGAAGCCCACACTTCATCTGCAGGAGGTGGCGGCTGGACCCAGTGCCCGGGTATTCGACTGCACCAACAAAATATTATTAACCTTCTAATGTTTATTGAGCTACAGAAGAAAATACAGGGAAAAATGCACAAATCTTACCTGAACTTTAAATAAAGCATTTGCAAATGGGTGCATAAAATGTAAAATTTTGATTTTGCTATTTAATCTTTCATTAGGTTTGATATCAGAGAATTCCATTTAAATTCTGTTAGAATTTGAAAGTTTCCGACAAAAAATTGTAGAATATTCCCTCAAAGAAGGAAACATCAAAAGCTCTAAACCAAGCATTTTTGACAAAAAAAATCGTTTTGGAGCATTACTTCAGAAATCCTAGGTTGTGAGGATCCTATTTTTACCTAACAAGCGGACATTAAACAGCTCAGGAACATACTAAGCTTCCCCATTGACATGCAAAATGGGGATGTAAACGACGAGTCAAATTGATAGATGAAGTGAGATACAGGGACTCAAAACATTAGATGTGGGATGTGGTTGATAGGGATTTAGCCCACGACCTCACAAAATAGAAAGGGTTTAGAGCCGGCCGTGACACTATTTTGCCTAAAAGACTAGCATGATGGGAAACAGCTGAGGAATGTGCTCAACATCTAGGGGCAAAAGCTAGGCAGCACTCTATGGTTTTAGCTAACTAGGTAAAAATGCTATACGGTTTTATTAAAATGAAAGGGACTTTCTGGAAGCAACTTCTCTCAAAGAACAACTAATTTGAGCCAATCCCACCTTCCTCCTGGTCTTATGAACGCATCCCACATTCTTCGGACCTGAAATTAAGATCGAGTGATATAAGGTTGTGAGAGAGATAGACATGCATTACAGAGGTAGAAAAATAAAATACTGTATGCTTAGAATATTTGAATGTTACTTTAATAAAAGGAGAAGCTATTAGATGAACACAGAAGCAAGAGAGAAAAATGATAAAATTTTGCCAACATTCTGTCAAATGGTACAAGATCCTTGTTTTAACTATTTTCTTCCTCCAAATTTTCTGGTTTTTTTTTAACTGTCGCCAACTAGAATCAGTAGACTAACTTCACGAGAAATGGAAGAATGACAAGCTAAATAAGTGTCACAGAAATGTTTTGACAATTTAAAGCTGTTCACCAATATATCGTCCGCCATCTCTGTATAGTATTCTCAGTGAAGCATTTAATAACTTCAGTTTCCTCCAAAGAAGGCACAGTAATCGAAAATCTAAATATATTACACATAGTTCGAGCAAAATTACGACATCAACTACTTCTTTAACGCACTTGGTTCACATTACTAAGAAAGAAGGAACATCAAGAGTCAAAAGTAAATCACCTCGATCAGCGTTCCCATATCATTGCTACTTCCGTGATAATAGTGGTAGAACTCAAATGGCAGATTGGCAACAGAATGATAATCCCCATGCCCTTTTCCTTCATCTTTTAGATCTCCACTTTCCATGCTCTCATTTAATCCGGAACTTTTCTCATTTTTCATCTCATTTGTTTGGTTTTGGTCCACTGTAGTCCCAATTTTATTGCGTTCTTTTCCCGTATCATTGATAGCTTTTCTGGATTCCTCAGCAGTTGCAATAGCATCCTTAGCAGCATCTTTGTCAGCAGCATTTGCAGCTTGCCGCTCCTCTTCCTCAACAGCAGCTCGCACTCGGTCAAGAAATTTATCGTCCTCCTCAGGGAGAAAATGGCCTGCATTAATATCAATCTATCTCTTTTATCATACTTTGCTAACTTTGCGGATTTTTGATAAACTGGAAATATAAAGGGGAAGAGAGTGTTCCTAAAGTAGTTTAACATTACTGTTGCTAACCAACAATAGGTCATAACTAACACAACCATATTAACCCAAGTTGTTTACCAGTGCCAAAGAAGATTTAGCATATTATCAAAGTTTCAAAATTCAAAAGAGCAGATAAAGAAGCGCCATCTTATTTCCTCTAAATATTTTACAAAGTCGCTCTTTTCAAGCCATATAAAATATGGTCTGTTAAGCATGTCCTACTGAAGCACTGTTTTCTAACTGCTTAAGTGATCGATAGTTTTGCACAGCATCAAAGTAGGGGATCAAGAGTTCCCAATCACACCAGGCCCTCTTACTGTTTCAAGCCCAGATTTGAGGAAAATCGATAAGCATATAATATTAAAACATTATTTACTAACAGCTCAAGCATTTAAAGATAAATAGTTGTTTCCCAATCTTCTTGGTTGACACTATATATACAGTCCAGGAAGGTGCTACACTGTGAATTTCATTAGTATGCCCAAAATTGGGAATATGTATACATACTAGTGAAGTAGCACATCATAGTACGCTTGAGCAAGGGAAAAGAGAAAGAGTATTAACCATGTTTAAGCATCTTCCAGAAAATACATTTTTCCAAACAATGAATATTATGTATTGTAGTCCTTTTGTTTTGAATATGGCCGATCCAAGCTCCACTATAGATAACAGATTGTTCAATTCCACACGGTTGGTTCAACAATTTGACCATTTTGGGGATATTTATACCATCATCTGCATTTAGGGCTGTTTGGATATAGAAGCAAGCTATCTAGTAATAACTAAGAAAACACTAGGTCTATTCTTTTATTTCCCACCCTTTTTTTATTGCAAACTAGGACTATGATTTTAATCCGTTGCGAGGTCCTAACAATCATAGAGTTTTCAATATAGTGCACCACATCCGAGGTGATTTATTATAGTCGAGAAACAAGTCAGAGGCTACTGCACGGTTTTAGACACCTTTTCCCGGTCCCCAACATACTCCCTTGAGTAAACAAAAGAGATTTGATGAATAAGGAGTTTATGCATCCAAAGAGGTTCTTAGTGTGTTTGAGAAATTGGTTATTTCATAGCTTTTGATGGCTGAGTTTCTCCAACAGTCATGAAAAGAAGGAACAGCCTATTGATGGATGATTTAGCAGAAGTGATGAAATTTTCTTGTAAACTTATTCACCAACATAATTGAAAATATATCAAATTATTATAGCAGAAGTTTAAATGTAGGAAAGAAACCATTAATACAGAGCAAAGAAATGAACTAAACCTCACTTGGAAAATGAAATTAAAAGAAAAAAAATGGATTGTATAAACCGAAAATGCAAGTAGATTATATCTTGCCTTGTTTCTTCAATTTCTGAATCCTGATCGAGCGAAGCTCTTGCAGTTTCTCAACAACCAAGACAAGCTCAAGCTGGAAAGATAAACATACTTAAGATCAAACTGATAATCCTCAAGACTGGTAAAAATGTCCACAACTGATAATTTTGGAGACCAATAAAATGTTTTCAACATCTTCTGACTAAACATCCAGTAAGAGGTTACCACCAGTACTAATCGTACTGCAAGCATTCCATACATTTAGTCATCTCTTGTGAGGGCAAAAAAGGTACATGTCATACAGTTGACAGGATTTCACCAGCAATGACATGATATCTCCCAGGAAAAGTAAATGCAGACTAGTGAGACGGCAAAATAAGTATGTAAAGGCAAGGGAAGCGCAGAGCTTTAAAATAGAACACAATACAAAAGCTTGTCAGCAATATCAAGCAGGGCAAAAGCTTGCCATTAAGTTTCAGGTTAGGGCATCTTAAGGGTTTAGCTACTATTCGGATCTTCCAGAGTTTGCTATTTATCAAGGAAAGAACGAATAAAGCTGAAAAATCCGGTTCATGGCAACAGTGGAGTCGATGTTGACTTCTTGGACGAATAGAAGCTGTAAGATCCTGGAAGTAAAGATACAGGACTGAAATAATTACATGATATTGATGTTTAGCATTTCAAAAATAATGAGCATGTGAGAACAAGATGAATTCTCATTCTTTTAGCAGATTAATGAACATAGGTTTAATTAACCTTCATTTGCTTTAATGTCTTAATTCAAAATTGGTTATTTGGACGATAATTAATCTCACAATAAACCAAGGAAAAAATCATAGAAAATCCATGCTACAGCCATTAGAATGTAACGCAGAAATACATTAAAATTGAAAGGTTATACACTAATTACCATACATGCAGTCAACATGAGTCTTGCATTAATTGATATATCACACTAACATATCTGCTGTTTGCAATAGAAAATTAACTCAAAAAACCAAAAAACTAAGTGATCAACATCCGGTTCTGAAACCGGTTTCACCTAGCTCTGTGAAGAAGCATTCCCAGACAATATACAACGTGAAAGTGTAACAGACAGTTAGGATCAGACAAATGGAATCAGTCTTTTAGTAATCATAAAATAGAACATGCCTTATTTAAATGTGAAAACATTTTTTTTAGAAAGACAGTTAAAAATTTAGGCATCTCATCCAATGAGTATGTAGCCAAGGTATCCAATCATCTTAAACAAGATAGAACCGGTAATTAGCAGAAATATGTAAGACTAAGAAAATTAAATGGAAATTGACAATAGAAAGGTCCTGACAGTCATTTCGTACTGTTATTACAGTAAAACATAATTACCATGGCTCTATCAAACGGAAATGAACTATACAACCAAAATTTTCTGATTCAACCAAGCAAAGGGGGTTTTCTGAATATCAGAAGAACACAACACTCTTATGCCCTCTTCCAGATTTAATCGAAAAAGGTGAGGGATTCTTATCGACCAACAAATGTCGCATAGTCACAACTTGTAAGATATTTCAAACAAAAATATCATGGGGAACTGCACAACCAACCCAAGATCATTCCAAAAGCATTCGCACAAAATGATTAAAAAGACTCACCTCAGATTCTAGTCGTTTTCTCTCCTCATTAGCTTTCTGCTTAGCAATTTCCTTCATGCTCTCCATCTGAAAACATGTGAAAAATTAGATTCTAGCGACCTAACGAACTTAACAAATGCTTACAACCAAAAAGGCTAGCAGTTCTGGAATGATCCATAAGATAGCAAAAATAAGGAAAAGGTGCAGCATAAGAAAGTCCATTATTGCAAAATAAATAGCCAGATTTAAAATAATTTGAAGGATTTTAATGCATTGCAGGAACTCTGGCAGCACACCTTTAATTCCTAATACAAAGAGTGCAAAATCTACTAACAAGTTATCACAATAGCAGTCCAACAACAAATTTTCTGAACTTCCAAATGGATAAGATATTGATTCAGATAGCATGTTCAAACATCTAAACATCTCTAACAAGTGATGTCCAACAACACATTCCGGAAATTAACTCCAACTAAAAGTATATGATGTGACACACTTACAAACCTAAGTGCAAAAACTATTGCAGTGGAAACTACTTCTCCAACTTAAAATTATTAATAACAGCATAAAACATAATTGCAAGTAATCTCATTCATAATGCAGGAAAATACATATCACGTATATGATATGAATAGTCCAACAGGTTAGAATGAGTGGTTAATGTTAAAAAATTATGCCGTACCTTTCGCCTTGCAATGTCCTTGGCAATCTCTCTAGCCCTCCATTCATCAGCTTCCTGATCAGCTTTATCATAATTTTCACGCTCCTTTTTAACATGAAACCGCCCCAAATTTTTATAATCACATAATGAAAAAAGCGGCGTGATAACTGGCAGCTACTAGCACCTTATATAACCAACCTTGCGTAGAAGCTCAGCAAACTGTTTCCTCCTTCTCTTCCTCCAATGCTTATTTCTCACAGACTTTTGTCGCTTTTGAGCTAACCTCACCGCCGCCGACCTTTCTTCCCATGGACCTGCTTGATTTGTTATAGAACTAAGAGGGCCAAGTAGAAGCTTAAGATGTGAACATAGAGAATTAGCCGCTTCGATCGAAAGAGACTCCTGAGCATCTAGACTAATCCTCTTTCTGTTAATAATCTCATACAGTTGAAGAACAGTTTCCGGGGTAGAATCTTCTTGAGAATTAGACTGATTCAATTGCCTTAAAAGGAGAATTCCCTGTAGTTCATTGAGCCTGACAAGGAAATTATTTCAAATCCAACATTAAAATTGGGATAAAATGAGGTCAGATTAAACAAAAGGTGGTCAAAATGTACAAGCCTTACCTAAACTACAGCACGATTGAAATAGGTATTTAGACTTTGAAAATTTTGACTTTAACACGCAATCTTTCCCGTATTTGTTACATTCTGATAGAGTATGTTGTCATCCACCGAAATTTCTACTCCTTGACGGAATATTCCGACAAAATCCTACAAATACTCTAAGGCCTTGTTTAGATGCATCGACATCTTGTTTGGCACATCTTGGTATTACTTGATAGATGAGGAGCATGATAAGTGTCTTGAAGGCCTTGTTTGGACGTCAGAATAAGATATCCAATGATAACTTATTCAGTACGAAGATTTTCTTGCGTGGTTGAAAGCTAGGGCTTTGATTTTGGTCCTTGAAAGATCTCGGTATCCATGATTTGATAGGATGGCATATTTCACCTGCGAGGTGATTTAGGCCTTGTTTGGATGTCGGAATAAGCAATCTTATAAGGATTTTCTAGAGGAGTGTGGTCGAGGCCGCGTTTAGATGCATGAATAACTTGTTTGGTATATCCTCTTAATTTTTTCAAAAAAATTGTATGTTTAATTGATAAGAAATGTGATCAAATATTTAGAATTGTATACTATATATTCGACCTTCAAATAATGAAGAGCAAAAAAACTAAATTTTTTACTTACAATCAAACTAAAAAGTCCTTATACAGAATAAGTTAATCTTGATAACTTATTCTGATATCCAAACAGGGTCCAAATGTCTAGAATGGAATAAGTATATTCGGCCTTCGAGCCATTTTTTAGGATAAAAATCAAATACATTCCATCCAACTACACAAGAAAATCTTGGACAACTTATTCCGACATCCAAATAAGGCTTTACTTTTATTCCAACAAAAAATTAACTTGAAGGCCGAGTATAAGTATTTCCATTCATAAGATATTCATACATCCAAGCAGGGCCTAAGATTAGATAGTAGAATCTATACTTCCAATGTTCAGCAATCAATTTCGATATATAAAAAAAATTTAAAAAAAAATTCAAAACTTTTAGTCCATACAATTTTAGGAGGAAAAAAAAAAAAAAACGCTTACAGTGATTTCGAGATGGTAATTGTTTCTCGCAACTTCGCAAGATGCTGGCGGACATTGTCGGGCGCCCAGAAGGAAGGCTGCGCCGGCTGCCATGGCGGCGACTGAGAAGACTGTCCCAAGGAAAGTGGCGACGGAATCATGCTATCAAGTAAAAGGAAAATAAAAAAAAAAAAAAAAAAAAAAAAAAAAAGCGAATCTAAGCACCCTTTTCGCACTGTAGTTTTTTGTGTGTGTGTGTGTGTGTGTGTGTTCTGGGGATGATGTTTTAACAGCGAAAGAGCGGAGACGCGAGACGCAGGAAAGGGGTTTTGGGAATTTATTTTGGAAAATAATTTTGGTACAGCTATATTTACATCTTATACTCAATTCATTCTAAATCTTAAAATAAAATTTACTAAATATTTTAAACTAAAATAAAATTTTTATTTATTTTAAAATAAAATAAAATTTACTATCATTTTAGAAATAATTTATTAAAAAAATCTCTTTTTTTTTTTTGAATAAATATGTGTGATGTATATTATACATCCTATTTAGAATGTATGAATAGTATTACTCATTTATTTTAGAGTTAATTTTTATACAATTCCATATAAATATATCTAACGGTAAATAACAAATATATTCTTACAAAAGTTTAACTTTTTATATTTATTTTTTTTAAAATTTTTAATTATTCATATATATTTTTCTATTTTACTGTCCTTATCTCATTATTTATTTTTTAACATAATATAAGCCATTTCAAATATGTTCCATTAAAATTTTCTAACTATTAGAATAATAAAAAAATGTCTGAAAAAAAAAAAAGAAGATAAATTTATCTTGTTAACTGATCAAAATTAAGTATTTAACTTATGATTAACTATATTTTTCTACCCGATATTGACTGTATGAACATATATAAATAACTTATAATTTTAATTTTTAAAAAATAAATATAAAAAATTAAATTTTATAGAAATATATCTGTTATTTGATATGTTTTTATAAACCGTATAAAATTAACCTTTTATTTTATTAATAAATTTTAAAAATATTATGATTATAAAAAAATTTATTTATTATTAAAATTAACTCTAATTTAGTAAAGAAGGAGCCCAAAATATATGTATTAGCAATTATTTTTTCATTATTTTTACATAAGGATTTGTTTGTTATTAAAGATCACGTATTGCTATTAAGCATATCTTAAAATAGAGTTGGATTAAAAGCATTTAAAGTTACGTTTACTTGGTTTTTATTAGGACTATAAAAATATATCATAACCTGTTTATTACAACATGCATAATATAATATGATAATAAGTATAAAAGATAATAAAAAAATTTATTGTATTTTCTTATCGCTCTGAATGCGGTATGAATATTATAAATTTACGGTAATATCATTTGAGCTCACTAACGTTTTGACTGTGCATTTATGTATTTAATGAACTGTGTCTTCAAGTCGTTATTGAATTAATTTATCGTGGTGTTCATACATGAATCTTAATTAATTTACTTCCAGAGTGATAAAAAACAAGAATAATATTTTTGAATAGTACCACAAATTCTTTAGAAGAACAAGTTGTTTGTCAAATTTAAAAAGTGTAATTTTTGAATTCGAGAGGTCGTCTTCTTAGGTCACGTAAAATCTGAGAATGGCGTATTTGTGGATATGAAGAAAATTGAAAAAATAAAGGATTGGACCCGACCGACAAATGTAATCGAGAAAAATAATTGCAGAATATTATCGGTGGTACATAAAGAGATTTTCTAAGATCTTCAATTCATTAATGTGTTTTATTCGTAAAGGACCAAATTCATTTAAGGCTGCGTTTGGTTCAGGTATAAGTTTGGACGGCTTATTTCAGGAATAGGTATAAGTTTCGGAATAAGCAGAAATAAGATCAATTTTACGTTTGCATGAAAATTGAGTTATTCTTAGGAATAAAAAAAATAACGTTTAGATAGTTAGATTAGAATAGTGAGAATAAGAGTAATTATAATTTTAAAATAATAATATTTTATCTAAATAATTAATATAAAATATTAATTAAATAATAATTTAATTTATTTAATTAATTATTACTAGATAACTCTGAATATTAATTGATAAAATAATTAATAATAATGAGTATTACTAATAAATAATTTAATTAATTAAATCCAAATAATTTAATAAATTAATTAGTTAATTATCTAATACTTAGATAATTAGTTAATAAAATAACTAGAATAATAAAAATATTAGATTAATTAAAGAGTTAATACAATAATTAAAATTATATTTACTTTAATTAAGCTTATTCATAATTAATTGATAAAATAATTAACAATAATGAGTATTATTAATAATTAATAATTTAAATCATTTAATAATTTAATAATTTAATTAGTTAATTATCTAAATACTTAAATAATTAGTTAATAAAATAATTAGATTAGTTAAAATATTAGATTAATTAAAGAGTTATTATAATAATTAAAATTATATTTACTTTAATTAAATTTATTCTTAATTAATTGATAAAATAATTAACAAGAATGAGTATTATTAATAATAAATAATTTAATTAACTGCAAATAATTTAATAATTTAATTAGTCAATTATCCAAATACTTAAATAATTAGTTAATAAAATAATTAAATAATTAAAATATTAGATTAATTAAAGAGTTAATACAATAATTAAAATTATATTTAATTTAATTAAGCTTATTTTTAAATGGAAACAAGTTTTGTTCTAGGAAAAGGCTGGAACAGTAGTTCTAGTCTTATACCAACTTATTCCAGAAAGATGAAAACTGTTATTCTCATCCATAACCAAACGCGTTTGGGTACAAAGAGAGGAATAGCCCCTTATCCCTCCCTTATATCGGATGCCAAATGCAACCGCTGTTCCGATTCTTACAGGTAACATAATCTTCTTGTAATTTAAAACATAGCCTAAAACGCAAATATAGAGTCTTTATCATTCTCTTATTTTTCAGCTTGTCTATTGTAATAATTTTACTGTCACATACTAACGGGTTGTAGAATGTAAAACGGGTCGAACAGCCGGCGGGCGGGCTGGCCCGGCTTGATAAACGGGCCCATTGCCCGGCATGGCACAATATTATTTTAATTTTTTTTACTTTCTATATTTTATAATATATTTTATTTTTTTTAACTAACATTTTAGATGAGGCAGAGAGAAACATTTTGATTTTCTTATTTTTAAATATTTTATATAATTTAACAAAATTAAAACAAAGTAAAGTGTCCATCTGGAGGGCCATTCTGGCCGAATATTAATGAGTAAATTTTAGAAATATAATTTTATTTTGTGGATAAAAAATAATACAATAAAAATATTATATATTTTGTACTAAATATTTTTTTATCTCAAAATAGAGTGTATATTTTATACTCACTCTATTTTAAAAATTATTATTTTTTTAAAAAAAAATTATTTATTTTTTATTTATTTATTTTTCTTGTAGACGCTTTGCATGTGCGCCACGTGTGAATCTCACAGGAATCCGTTTCCACGGCGCACGAAGAACGTTGTCGCCTCGCTCCGGAACAGCACGATTTTGACGGCGTATCCCGACCGTTCGTTCGGCATCGACAGCGCCCACAGAGCGGCCCGCCGCCGCCGTTCGTCCATTACGTTATATGAGAATAACTGTGAAGTGCGTTTTCTATCAAATTATTGGGTATCTACTACTCGCTTAATCACGGAATGTTTGAGAATTCATAATTTATTTTGATATTAATTATTGCTGATTCGATATTTATTTTTGTACAAATTATTATAATTTCGTAACATAAGTATTAAATTATATTTTTACTATAAATTGATATGTATTCTCAGTTGAAGAAAATAAATTAAATAAAAAATACGAATAAAATAAAATTTATTAATTAAAAAAATATATATATATATAACTTCTTTTCTTCAGAGAGTATTTTTAATTCCATCTCCCTCTATAAATCTTTTTTTATTGTTTTCTCATATTATATATATATATATATATATAATATATATATAATTAGACGCATTAAATGCATCTAAAATCATAATAGCAGTTATACTGTATTTATAACTTATATAAAAAAAAAAATCTAAATCCTAATTTAATTAAAATTTTATTCTAATTAATATTTAAATTTTAATTAATTTATTTTTAATATATTTAAATATTAATTTTAATCAGGATTCAACTACAAATCTAACAAAATCCTAAACATTTTAATAAAATAATTTCACAATCAGCTTTATAATCATATAGTTGAGGGAGCAAGTTCAACAGATCATATAGTTGAGGGGCCTCAATACATTTTTAGGGGATAATAATCTTTATAGAATAATTCGAATGAGCTAGACTAAAATATTATTAATAATATTAATTATTAAATAAAAAAGATGTGAAAATAGAATGATAGTAATTTTTGAAATTTTAGTAAATAATTAATATAATAATATAATTTAAAAAATAAAAAATAATTTTAAAAAATAATAATATTAAAATAATTTAATAGTACTAAATATATTTGATGCAATTTATAGCATTGTAACCTAAATAAATTTTAATTATAGTTGTAAAGTTGTTTAAGGATCATTCTATTATTTATAAAAAAAAATTTGGGAGGGCGCTCGACCATTTAAAGACCGTTAACGTCTCAGAAAAGCACTTTTTAGGTTACCATATTATTATAATTTTATTTTTCACTCTATTATATTATTATCCTAAATTAAAATTTGTATTATTTTTTGATATAATATTTTATTTATTATAATTTTAACTATATATATATATATATATATATAATTAATTAATTTTATTGATAAATTACGTAATAAAATTTATAGAATGAGAGATGCTAGGTGAGGGGTGTACATCCTACACTCCATTCCATTCTGGGGTAAGACTTCTTTCACTGATCATTTCAATGTGACCAGTAAAATTTATTCCACTCCACGATGGGGTGTGGTGTAAGATGTACACCCCTTATGGGATGTACACTTATATTTATTCTTAAAATTATAATATTTATAAGTGCATGTTTTTTTTATTATACTATTTTCATAACTACATTAAAAAAATATATTATTTTACTCACTAATCAAAATTAAATATTTACGAAAAATAAATAAATAAATATAAAAAATTATCTTACTTACACTTAACACTCACACTCGCACTCGCACTCGGACGCACATGCATGGCGATGCAACGGGGAACAAATAAATGGATGAATGAATGAATAAATTAATAATAAGCGCTCTCTACACACGCGCCCACCGAAGCGGAGGGCGGAAGCACCGGACACCCACCCTCGCGTTCGCACAAATCCCATCCCCCATCGTTTCCAAAAACACGCGACATAACTGCCTCCTTTCCTCTTCCTCCTCCTCTTTCCTCCTCCTCCTCCTCTTTCCCTTTCAAATTCCCCGAGGAATCTCCACAAAAGGAAAAAGGAAAAAGAAAAAGAAAAGAGAGAGAGAATATATAATGGAGCAGAAGCACATAGTGATGTCGGCGATCGGGGTCGGGCTCGGGGTCGGAGTGGGGCTGGGGCTGGCGTCCGGGCAGACGGTCGGGCGGTGGGCGGCGCCGCCGCCGGCGTCCGGCGTCACGGGCGAGAGGGTCGAGAAGGAGCTGCTCAGGCTCCTCGTCGACGGCAGGGAAAGCAAAGTTACTTTTGACGAGTTTCCCTATTACCTCAGGTTAATTATACAAAATTTATTTTTCAATTTCTTTTTAATTTACCGTTGTAAATATTCAATATAAATATACGATTCAAGTTTTCATGAGTACGAAACAAACTTTTTTTTTTTTTTGAATTTTTTTTTTTTTAAATTAATTATATTATTTATCATTTGGGTAAAGGATATTGTAAGCTAGTTAGTTATGACAATTTTTTTTTTTTTTTTTTTTCCTTTGATTCTTCATGCAAATACTGTTTCTACACATGTAATTAGCACTTATAACAAAATTAGATTATAGGAACACATTTTGACTATATATATTCCATCTATATCCAAAATTAGATTATAAGGACACATTTTTGAGACACATTACAATAATGTGCCGCTAAATATCCTAGCGACTGCACATATAGTAGCACTAATAATAAATGTATGGCGACACTAATAATAAGTGTCGGTAATTTTGCCAGACTGCACATATAGTAGCACTAATAATAAATGTATGGCGACACTAATAATAAGTGTCGGTAATTTTGCCAGACTGCACATATAGTAACACTAATAATAAATGTATGGCGACACTAATAATAAGTGTCGGTAATTTGCCAGCAACACTTTTTTTAGGTTTTAGAAATACTTAAAGGTGTCACTATAGCATAATTTTATTGTAGTATAGAGTGTAAATTTTATATTTTGTTCATCCAAAATTTATTTTTTTTAAAGTAAAATTTTTTATTTTTAATAAATGTATGGCAACACTAATAATAAGTGTCGGTAATTTTGCCAGCAACACTTTTTTTAGCTTTTAGAAACACTTAAAGGTGTCACTATAGCATAATTTTATTATAGTGTAGAGTGTCAATTTTATATCTTATTCGTCCAAATTTTTTTTTTTTTTTTAAAGTAAAATTTTTTATTTTTAGATCTGTGCCTAAGATTTATGCTATTCTTTATTTTATTATTGTTGTGTATTTATTAGTGTTAGCATCATGAGTTATTCGGAAAATTTAAACTAATTGTCTACTCTAATGAATTTATAGTTTCGAGAATTGCACCAAGTATATTAATCAAATCTGTAAAGATAAATGATAAATTTCGCATTCAATTTTTTTAAAAAGTTGGATAATTGACTCAAAAAAATGATTTATAGTTCAGGTAAGTTCTGTATGTTTTTACCTTTTTATAATTGCTCCAAGAACTTTACTGCCATTCACTGGTCTAAACTCATATCATGCATGATCTTAACATTCGATTGAATATCCCCTACTGGGCAAAAAGGTTTCACATTTTGCATTCTTGCTATCAACGACAGTGAGCACACTCGCGTCGTATTGACAAGTGCAGCTTTTGTTCACTTAAAGCAAGCAGATTTTTCAAAGTACACCAGAAACCTTTCTCCGGCAAGTCGGGCTATTTTACTGTCAGGTCCAGCAGGTAGGTAGATAATGTGGGATGTTTACTTGTATAGTCAGTTCTCAAAACTGGTTAGTTATTGCCTTTTTCTGAAACTTACTGGTTACTAACTTACGAAATTCCTGCCTGAAGAGCTTTATAAGCAAATGCTCGCGAAGGCGCTGGCTCATTATTTTGAGGCGAAGTTACTTTTGCTTGACGTAACCGACTTTTCACTTAAAGTGAGTTGGTTTATCAGCTTTGCGAATTAGTTTTCTGTGCGCTGTTCTTATGAGAAATCACCACATCTTTTACAGATTCAGAGCAAATATGGCAGTGGTGTTGCAGATTCCGTAAGATCTCTCAAGTCTGAACTTATTGAATTGCCGACCGACAAATCTTATTCTGCTTGTCTTTTAGCTTGAAAAACGTACCTTTTTAACACTTTCGAGAAATAGAAACCTACTTTTTTCAGAATACAGTAAAATATGGTGTGCTTATTCTTTGATAAATAATTTTCAACTTCATTTACAGTTTTTGTTTCTTTCTTCTTTATCGATACTTACTAATTGGAACCTACATTGCTTCTTTCTTTTTTGGGGGGGGGGGGGGCGGTGACTAACGCCCTTCTAGTAGTTAATGGCTAAACTCTGATTTAGGTGCATTTTCTTTTGTTCAGCGACTTAAAAGGTCCATTTCTGAAATTACGCTAGAACGGATGTCTGATTTTCTTGGATCTCTTTCAATCATTCCCCAGAAAGAGGAAGCAAAAGGTAATGCAGGAAGGAAAATTTCTCTTTGAACACTACTTTTCTCGTCACTTTTATATCGTTGATTGGATGTTCTGTTCTTATATAGAACCCAATCATGAGAATATCTGTTTGTACCGCTTAAACATAGTTCTTTTATTCTTTTTTACCACATTCTTTCTTTTCTTTTTTTTTTTTTACTTGTGACATTTTCCTTGAAGATCTTTTATAAATATTTAGTGTGGACATTTATTCCGCTATCTCTGACCGCATTACAACTTCTTCACAGGATCATTGCGCAGGCAAAGTAGTGGCGTGGACATCAAGTCAAAGTATACTAAAACAGACTTATTTCTAACAAAGTATACTAAAATATTCTTTAGATAACATGATTCACCAAATTTTTGTACTAATGCTTGTAGGGGATTAGAAGGCACAAGAAGCACGACAAAGCTCCGAAGGAATGCCTCTGCTTCAGCTGATATTTTTAGTCTGTCATCACAGTGTTCTCCTGGTAATCCAGGTCTGCAAACCATTTCTTCTTACTGTTGGGTAGTAGGACTACCGGAACACTGATATGGGGTTAGATAAGGAAGTGATTAGTCCATCTTTTAATTTCTGTATTTGTGTGTATATTGCCAAGCCGCCATTGCAAATCATGTTCTTCTTTTTCCACTTCACCATTGACATCATTCACCATTGCCAGCAAAACTGCTGTCTAAATCAACTCCACAGCTTCTTCCAGGCGGCGGCATGTAGGCTGTGGCAACATGTCAAAGTGGCATGGTGTAGTGCAGAGACATGCACCTCAGCTCTCAAAATCTTGCATTGCCTACCGTTATTTATGTTTTTACCAAAGGGAGAGAGAATAGTATCAAAATGTAAAAAATTTTATGTCGGCCTTTTGTCATTTTTATTTTCATAGTATTTCTACCGCCATTTGCAGGATATCCTTTGATGTTTGTGCACTTGAGTATTAGTTTTTCTTAGTGTTCTTTGTGAAAGCCTTCACCTTTGATTGTTTCTTATGCTTTTATTTTAATTGCAGTTCCTTCCAAACGCGCTAGCAGTTGGTTGTTCGATGAGAAACTTCTAATACAATCACTTTATAAGGTATGTCTTCTTTTAGTAAAACAAAGTATGGTAGCCTTACGAGTTTCTATTTTCTGCTGTTGGTAACAATCTGTTCTTGCTCGAAATATGGTTACTTCTTTGAATTAGCTAAATTAGTCTCGATGTGCAATGAATACATTGAGTAGTAATGCGGCGAGATGGTTTGTATTGCTAAAATGTTCAGATTTCGCTGATTACTCATCTTTCTTATGGCATGACTTGAGCAAATTTCTTGTATTTGTTCTACATATTGATGTTTCTGAATAGAAACGCAAGTATGGTTGCCTACAAAAAAGAACAATACTTCACTAACAAGGTAAAATGTGTTTTATTTCCTTTTCATCAGATGAGTGAGAAATGTATTATTTCATTGATCATACCCACTGTAATTTCACATCTATATTCAGTGCCGTCTTGATGCTTTCTAGGTCTACTTCATCGTATAAAATTACAGTATTCATTCCAATTTGTCAGAATTTTGTTAATCTGGTGATTTTTTTCAGGTTCTAGTTTCGGTATCGAAAAGGGATCCAATTGTCCTTTACATCAGGGATGTTGAGAAACTTCTGTTGAGGTCCCAAAGAATGTATATTTTGTTCCAGAAGTTGTTGAAAAAGTTAGAAGGACCAGTACTTGTGCTTGGTTCAAGTATGGCAGAAGCAGAAAACGACTATCCAGAAAAGGATGAAAAGCTTGCTCTTTTATTTCCTTACAATATAGAAATCAAGCCACCTGCGGACGAGACCCACCTTGTTAGCTGGAAATCCCAATTAGAGGAAGACATGAAAATGATCCAATATCAAGACAACAGAAACCACATCACTGAGGTGCTGGCAGCAAATGACCTCGATTGTGATGATTTGGGATCGATCTGTGTAGCAGATACAGTGGTTCTGGCATGTACATAGAAGAGATTGTGCTATCTGCTGTTTCGGATCATTTGATGAATAACAAAGACCCGGAGTACAGAAACGGAAAATTAGTTATATCTTCAAAGAGGTTAGCCAGAATTTCTGAATCGGTAATTATTTCGTTTCTTTATTTCATTCTTGGTATGATGGTATCTCATGTATTTTCGTGTACCAGCTTATCTCGTGCGTTACATATTTTTCATGAGAATAAGCTAGGTGACAAGGATACTTTGAAGTTGGAGGCAACCGATCGATCAAAGGTTTGTTCGGCTGAAATGCTGTGCCTTCGATCTGACATAGTCTGACGCTGGTTTAATTTTGTTTAATTTGTAGGCACCCCAAAATGATAATGCAGTTGTACCGAAACCGGAGACAAAAGCAGAGGCTTCTCCCCCTGAAACTTCTCCTCCAGAAAATAAAACAGATACGGCGAAGCCGGTCACAGGTGTAAAAGCAGAAGGTTCATCTCCAGCTCCAAAAACACCTGTAAGCTTCTTAGTTCTTTGCCCTCTGGTGTTTTATTTATATGCTACTTGATGTTGTATTTGTATGTGTCTAGGTTGCTGAAATTTAGTAAAATATGTAGTGATCAAGGATTGTTACACTAAAATAGTGGGGTAACCTGGGACATAAAATTGTGCCGCCTAAATTTATTTGCAAACCGAAACATCAGTTTATTTTGGTCAAGATAGCTTGGATATTCTACTCTATACACTAAGTTCGCTAGGGGATTCTAAAATTAGATGAATTATCTTGTGTCGTTAAAGTAGCAGTATTTATAATCTGGTATTTTATAAAATACATAGTGCATCGCTTGTTTAGTAAAATTATGTGTCCGAAGGCGTTCAAATATCTGAAGTTTAATGTTTTCTCAACTGGATTTGCTTTCCACTTTTCCTTCACTGAACTATGTAAATAATTTCTTCTTTATCATCTAAGTTCTAACAGAACTCCTGATAGATCATCGATGAACTTTCATTTTGTAGCAAATCTGCCTTTTATTTGAATTGCTGTTTAATTGTTTTTTCATTTCATTTCATGGTATGATTAACTGATTTGTGACTTGGAGTTTAGGAAGTTGCTCCTGACAACGAGTTTGAAAAGCGAATCAGGCCGGAAGTGATCCCTGCAAGCGAAATTGGCGTCACATTCGACGACATAGGTGCCTTAGATGATATCAAAGAATCCCTTGAGGAGCTCGTCATGCTGCCCCTTCGAAGGCCAGATCTCTTTAAAGGTGGCCTCCTCAAGCCATGCAGAGGAATATTGCTATTCGGTCCGCCTGGAACCGGAAAGACGATGCTTGCCAAGGCCATAGCAAATGAAGCCGGAGCGAGTTTCATAAATGTTTCCATGTCCACTATTACATCAAAGTGGTTCGGAGAAGATGAGAAAAATGTTAGAGCTTTGTTCACCCTTGCCGCGAAGGTCTCGCCAACTATTGTTTTTGTAGATGAAGTGGATAGTATGCTTGGTCAGCGAAGTAGGGCCGGAGAGCATGAGGCTATGAGGAAGATAAAAAATGAGTTCATGACTCATTGGGACGGGCTCCTGACGAAGCCAGAAGAAAGAATCCTTGTTCTTGCTGCGACGAATAGGCCTTTCGACCTTGATGAGGCGATTATTAGGAGGTTTGAGCGCAGGTCTCTCTCTCTCTCTCTCTCTCTCTCTCATCATTGATTTTGTTAGCTTTTGCAGTTAAACGCTAGTAAAGATTATAAAAGTACAAGATACTTAGTGTGCATATGACTAATTTATTTACATTATGAATCGAAGTATACAATAAAAAAAAGAAAAACATTAGCTTAACGAGAGCGATTTTGCAAGTTCCTAGGACTGAGGGATTTGTTCGATAAGAAAAATCGCTGGTGAGCCATAATGGCAGATCCATATCAACAGAATGTTGTCTAGCTAATATGTAGTTCTCATGAACAGGATAATGGTTGGCCTGCCATCATTGGAGAGCAGGGAATTGATACTTCGAACACTTCTCTCTAAAGAGAAGGTTGACGAAGGGCTCGACTATAAGGAACTTGCGACCATGACCGAAGGGTATAGTGGTAGCGATCTAAAGGTTTGTACTATGTTAAATGTGATCGTGATACATTAGTTTCGCACATTGAGGAATGCCAACTAATTTTTTTGAGCAGAATCTATGCACAACAGCAGCTTATCGGCCTGTTAGGGAGCTAATCCAGAAAGAAAGAGTCAAGGAGCTGGTAAATTTTGTTTTTCTGGATTTATGCTTGTCTTTCAGAATTTAAATTACTGAGCTAAAACTAAGAAAGCGAGTTTTGCATATTTTCGCTGCATCACTTGCTTTCTGAATGCACAGTAAAGCGTTTTTTAAATTCCACAAAATCTGATTTATTTTTTGTCGCTCGGCATAAGAGTTTCGAAATCTCGTTTTATTTTAGTAATACATAAATTATCTATTGAATTCTCAATGACGATTGAGGTGAGTAATAGCCACGTACTTTCTGTCCCTAATCTGGGCTTGTTGTTTGAAGCTTTTGCTCTTAATCTGTTCTCTACCTGCCTACTTTCTCTTTTCCTATGCATTTTTGAAACAAGAAGCTATTTTTTTGAAATTATTTTTCTTACTGTTCATCTCATCTTGATATTATTACATAATCTTGAATTTTCCATCCTTTCGTTTTTATTTGACTGCATTTTGTCAGTATGATTTTTATGACAGTTAGTACATAAACCGTATACTGATAGTTCCACAAATAGCTCCAGATACTCGTTATATTGATCATTATGAGCTTAACATATATCTGCACTTTAATCAGTAGGAACTTCACAACCGTTAACTAAATACTTCTTTTCCCAGGAGAGGAAGAAGATGGCTGAGGCAGGAGAGAATCCATCAGAACCTTCAAAAGCGACAGGAGAAAAAGCGGAAGAAGCGCCAATCCTCAGGCCATTAAATATGGAAGATATGAGGCAAGCAAAGAATCAAGTGAGTCCATCTTTGGTAACACACGTTTTACGAGAAATAGTAAAATCTTACAAGTGCAGTGCATTTGAAAATTTGTGTACTTGAGCGGATTTAACGAATTTCGTAACTTCACACTCTGCAGGTCGCAGCAAGTTTCGCCCTGGAGGGCTCTATAATGAGCGAGCTGAAGCAGTGGAATGAATTGTACGGTGAAGGGGGTTCGAGGAAGAAGCAGCAATTAACATACTTCCTCTGAGCTCTTATATATATGTACTCGCAAAATGTACACACACAGTATTGGAATTAGGATAATGGTGATCACCACAGCATATGTTCGAGATAACTGCAGCTTCAAGCTCATGGAACGACGATAAGATAACACGAAACATGATGAACATATCAGGTCCAGTACTTGATATTTTGTAGAACTTTGTAGAGGTTAGTGGAAAAGTATACTTTGCAGAACATTGATGGATGAGAATGTACTGCTAAAATTTCTATGTTGTAGGTAGGAGTCAATGCTTTTAGATGAATAATGTTGTTGTGTGAAAGTTCAGAGGAATGGATTGCTTATGAGCTGGGCTAGCTGTTTAATAATCTTGATTTCCCTCACATCTTTCTGTTGTTTGTTTTATACAGAATTTTTTAGAGGGCCGTTTAGAAGGCGGCAATAGATCAACTACATATTATTTGTGTTAACATAGTATCAGAGTGAGCTAAGTTGTTTCAGGAGCTCTTTAGTCTTATTCCCGCATCTTCGGTGAACAATACACAAACCTGGGCTGAACTATAACATATTTAGAATTGAAACAGAATCTTTCATTACCTTTCATTTCAAATAACTCTTCCAAATTCCATGAAGATTCAACAATTTCTGCAAAAAAATTATAAAAGTACAGAACAAATTCTATGAAATTCCGACAACCAGAGATAAACAGTGACTGTACAACTGAAGATATTTCAATTTGCAACAGTTAACTCCAGATCTCAAACATACTCAAAACTGTCTGAAGATTGCAGATGGACTACTTTTACTGCAGCCTTCTAAATCAAAATTTCATTTTTTAGCTCTGCTCTGGGAGCGAATGAATGCAATGATGATGTCGATCAAAGTATGATAGTAACTAGTCTTCATATGATTGATCAAAAGCAGGAAATATGCTTTATCGTCTCTTCGACTAACCAAACAGAATAAACAATCAAGCATTAGTGATGCAACACAGGAACATGAATTAGAAATTAACTGATCAAACATTGTTCTTTCGACTATTTTACATCAACAGATAGGTAAGATCATCAATAACAGAAAGATCTTAATATGAACACACTACAAGCGAATAAAAAACAAAAGACCTATTCTTACAACACAAAAAACTTACATCTACTGCTGCTTGAACAAACTATAATCATATACTCGTTCAAACTAAAAGTAGAGCCCTATATAGTATAAGATAAAGAGAGGTATTTCGACCACCAAGAAACCAAGAAACAAGCCACTGTATCACCTGAAGATACCACAAACTAGCCATTCACAACAATGAAACCCTACAATTTCAGTGCTTCTTGTCTTTAAACGGGCCCCTAGGGATTTTACTCACAACCTTGGCGTCGAACACCGCATAATGCTTCTTAATTTCCGCCATGGCCTTCTCCGCATGTAAATCCACCTTGTCCTGGTACTTTTCATAAAGAACTGGCACAGTGTGCAGTATTACAAAACCTGCGTTCCATACAAGAGGGAAACTTTTAGTGTTTAGCCTGAGTATAACAAATTGAAGAACAAACGATACATTCGACTAAGTTGGAGTAGTCCATTACCTATGTAAACCAAGGTCAAGAAATTGCCCTGGCTCCCAATAACAGAGAGAACCCAGAGACTAACAATTACCTATGAGATCAGAATATATATTAGAACTCAAGAAGGAGAAAAAATAACAACTGCTGCTACAATTAAGAGCCTGTTAGCCCAGCTAGAGTTTCTCCGGTAAAAGCAGTTGGAGTATCTCTCTTTTGCTACAACAAGGGGAAGCTTAAAGTCGGAGCATCTACTTTTGGAACCCAAAAACTTGTCCTGCTTCTTGCTACAACTAGAAGCTCCGAACATTTTGTTTGTTAAATGCCTAACTTTTTCTTTTCACGAAGATATAGTTGTTCAAGAAGCTAAGCCAAACGGGCAATAAATGCAAGAATTGGATTGAACCAAAATACACATACAATGAGAAATTTCTTCAAGTCACGGCCTGTTGCGATCTCCCTAAGAACTGCAAAGGCCCCGTTGATGTCATTCCGCAGGGAACGAGAAAAATTCACAACCACATCTTCAGGAATGCTCACTTCTGGGATGCGAGGCGGAGTCCTAAAACCGAAAGGAGAGCAACTCAAAGGTTTTAAGTTGGTCTATTATTATTATTATTATTATTATTATCAATGGAGCATAAAAAAGGGTGTCAAGAGGAGAAGGTCTCACTTATTGATGAAGGTGGAGGCATTAGACCAAAGGAACAAGATGGCCAAAGAGAATATGAGGCCGTGGGCGACGAGGGTTAGCAGATGGAACTCAGCAACTTCGAACAAAACCCAAATAGTCGTCGCGACACCGAGCACTCCGGCGGAGATTTTCTTATCTCTCCATAGCAACACATCAGCAGCTGCATAAAAAAAGTATAAAAGATTTGCGAGAATGATAGGTACAAATGAACGGATCAAACGCGAACTGTGCGAGCCATAAATTTTTTTTTTATTTTGTTATCTAATCATACAACATGTTTGGTTGAAATATGTTCCTATCAACACACACCTGTGACTAATTTTATGTTGTAGCATTAAAGAACAGTTGATGTTCTAACAAAAACCAACAAAATTCACTCGTTCACTAAAATTCAGTGTGATGTTCACTCGTTCACCAAATGAATTTCTTATCAAAAATTTTAATGGAGATTACTAATCAAACCCCAAAAAGGGGGGTTTTAATGGAGATTTCTAACTAAAAATTTTAGTTTTGATCTATTCATAGATTAGTTAATAAACATCTACTAAAATGGATACTTAAAAAGCCAAAAAAATCGATTTTGATTGCGTTAGGAAGTACCAACATGCGGTACTAATAAAACCCCACGAGGGTTTTAATCGATCGAAGCGAATAACACAGAGATTTACATATTACATACTCTTTTAACGGCAAATTAAGCGAAACCCTAACCCTTTTCTCAGCGATCTCAGCGAGAATCGAATCATCTCAACAGATCCACCCAGACTAGGGTTTCGATCCAACCACCCCCAAATAACAAAATACCCAAAAAAACAGATTAAAAAAACGGAGGGGAAAGGGGAGAAAAGGCCGTACGTTTCCCGCCGCCGAGGACCGCGTGAACGGGTCTCTCCCTCCCGAAGAGGCGATAGGAGTTGTTGGGGTTCTTCGGGGGTGGAACGGAGGGCCGGGATCGCTCGGCGTCCGAATCGGACGACGACGAGGAAGAGTCGCCGGGGTGATGATCGTGGAGCTTCTCCGCGATCTCCTCCGTGAGCGCCTCCCTCGCCGAGCTCGTCTCCTCCCCCGCGTGCTCCGCCATGGTCGTCCTCTTCCTCGTCCTCGCTTCCCTTTTGCTTTTACGCTCCTCCGCAGGTGTACCAGAACGAACCCTTCACCCCTCTCTCTCTCTCTCTAGCTATGCGTCTACTGTGGGAGAGGGGATATCGATGAATCAGGATATATAATAGGGATTAGGGGCAAAAAAAAAAAAAAAAAAAAAATAGTAATAAGAAAAAAAAACCCAAACGGTGCGGCGGGAAATTTTAGAAAGACCGGGTGCACCACGTCATCTGTAAACCACACCATTAAGGGCTGTTTGGATTCTGTATAGAACCGTTCTCTTATTTTTCCAAACGCACCAGAAATTAATCGGTATGACTTATTTCGGTATAACTAGAATAAATGAGAATTACTATTCTCATTCTTCCCAACCACCCACTTTCTTTTTTCTTAAATATCCTCACACGTCTACCTAGGCATCATCCCTCACCTCATTATTACATAATAAAGTTTGAGGGCAAAAAGATAATTTACCTTAATTAAAACTTTTTATTTCTCTTATTTCTTATTCTCATACCAAATACAAAATCTCTTATTCCTGTAATCATTCCAAACGCTTTTTTACACTAGTTCCGTATTTTATATTTATCCCTGGAATAACTAGTTGTATCTTATCCCATTATCAAATGAGTCCTAAATGATTATTTATAGCTGTTATTTCACGTGGAAATATAATTAAAAATGCAAAAATAAAAACGCAACATAAATTTTACGATATTATTTGTGTTCCCAGATATATCTGATATTTAAGTTTTTATATTTAATTTTTTTTAAATTTTTAAGTTGTTTATATATATTTTTATTTAAAAAATATAATTAATTATAAGTTAAATATATAATCTTAATTAGTGAGCGAGATAAATTTTTTTGTTTATTCTTTTAAATATTATACTTAATAGTTTTGATTTTTTAAAAATATATTTGTAAAAATAAAATTGATAATTTATTTATATTATGCTAAAAAATAAATAATATAAAATTTTTAAAGAGATAAATATAAAAAATTAAACTTTATAAATTGAACCCTATTTTATATGATGTATTTTTTATGGTAAAACTTTCATTTTAACTTTTATAAAAAAAAAAAATTCAAAAATTATCACTGTCCAAACTCTCACCATCTTGGACCATCCAATGACTTTGTATTTTTTCGAGATCAGTATATATTTTTTTTAAAAAGTAATGTACTAATTTTTAAAAAAATATTAGCTGATTAAAGTTATTAGCAGAAATTATATTACTAATTTATTGATTTTTTTTTTTTAAAAAAAAGTAACAGGACTAAAAGGAAAAAAAAATATGATAGATTTTTTGCGCATTACAAATTATAAAGAAATAAATAATGATCACTATTTTCAAATATTATTAAATTTTAACCATTTTAGTTATATATAATTCAATATCCCTAGACCTACACTAGATTTCTTTTTTTTATATATAAAAAAAGATAGTATTGAAATTTTCTGATTTTAAATGATTAAAGAGTTTTTTAAAAATAATAATAAAATTAAGAATTAAGCAGCGTAAAAGGTCCGATTGCCTTTGGTTCATCCACAAAGTATAAAAAATTTTAAAATAATTTATAAAAAAATATTTTTCAAAATTTTCACCAGTTTAGTTTAAAAATACTAGCTTCATTAAAAATATATATATTTTTTCTATTTTATAAAGAACTAGTATTTCTACTTTTCAAAAAATTAAAAAAATAAAACACTAATTTTTCATAAAATCTCAAAATATATTTCTTAAAAAAAGAAATTTTCATAAAAAAAAATTAAAAGTTATTTTTTACATTTTTCTTAAAAATTAAACAGTTACTATTTTTATGTAACTATAAATTAAATTTATTAGGAAAAATAATGTCTATATCATATCATATTAGATTTTAATATTATAATAATATTATCAATTATTACAATTTATTGCGGTGCATGGTTCACACCGGTGCACCAGGCGCAGGCAATAATTTCTCGGCGTGGTCGGAGGGAGTCGCCTTCAACGTGTCGACTCCGTGAACGATAAAAAAAACTGACGTGGACAGCACAACCGACTCTGAGTTTTTTTTTTTTTTCCTAAAAAAAAAATAAATAAATAAAAATTTGGCGATTAATTTCTTAACGCCGAATCTCCCTTTTCTTTTGTTGGGTTCCATGTTGACAAGTAAAACATTTTAAATCACATTTATTTTTATCAAGAGAGGAGAGAAATACTCTAAATGTTTGATTCATCATATATATATATATATATATATATATATATATATATATATATATCTTACGCATTTAATTTTTTTTTATTTACTTTCTGCTAAGTAAATAATAAAATAAAAAAATAATAATTTTACAGTCGCACAAAAAAAAAAAAAAAAAAAATTATATGAATTCGCTGAAAGTCTTCACTTACAGTAAAACAAATATACTCTTATTTAACACTTACTTTTAATTTATTTCAAAATTATAATATTTGATACATAAGGAATGTAACCAAATGTGTAAAATGTAATGGTATATTTTACCAACTAGTTATTCATACTTAGCAGCTAAGAACTTGATAATTAATATTTATAATTTGCTAAAGGAATTGATGATTAATATTCAAAGTCTTTAGTTCTAGTGTACTTGTTTTATATTTCTAACTGAATATATTTCTACAAAAATTAAATAAAACAGATAACTTGTTACATATTTCTCTCTCTCTAGTAAAGTTTATATACTTTTAAAAGTACAAGCCTAATTATACTTGTAAATATTTTACCCTTTAATTTGTTTTAAAATTTATGCTATTGTAAAGTCAACAAAAAAAAAAAAGAAAGAAAAAATAAAATAGTACGGATATCAATACAAATTTAATGATAAAAAATTTACAAGTATAATTAGACTTGTGTTTTTAAAAACATATAAACTCTACAATAAATATATATATATATATATATATATATATATATATATATATATATATATATATATATATATATTGGGGTGTACATCTTACACCCATTCTATTTTTGAGTGGATATTCATCCACTCGTCACATCGATGTGACAAGTGAAATTCAACCCACCCCAGAATGGGGTGGGTGTGAAATGTACACCCCATTTGGGATGTACATCTAGCATTTTTCATATATATATATAATAGAGCTTATATGTTTTTAAAAGTATAAACACATTCATACTTATAAATTTTTTACTATTAGAATTATATTGAGGTTTGTAATTTTTACTGTATCTTTATCTTTATCTTTTTTTTAGTTAACTTTATAAAAATATAAATCTCAATACAAATCTAATTGTAAAAAATTAATAAGTATGGATCAGCTTGTGATTTTAAAAGCATATAAATTTTACTATATATATATATATATATATATATATATATATATATATATATATAATAAAATAAATCACTTCATACATAAAATATATTATTATACAACTAAATTATAAATATTAAAAAATTTCAAAAAACAAAAAAAAAAATCAAATATTTTATTTTGCATTCCATCAAGAAAATTCGCATGCTGAATAAAACTTAATTTGGTATTGTATTTATTAATTTAAGATGAAGGAACACTACAACAAATATATATATATTTTTTTGAGAGAAAGGTAGTATGCTACCTACTTCGTTTATTTTTGAAATAAACTGAGCCGGAAATGTAAAGCAACTAGGCTTCGAACTCGGGTCAAGGGTATCAACCATCAAGTTCTTTATCAATTACACTAGGAACAAAATTAGGTTATAGGGACACATATTTGTGACACTTTTGTATAAGTGTTATATCTATATTATATCTATATTTAAAATTAGGTTGTAGAGACACATTATAAAAATATGTCGCTATACACCCTAGCGATGGCACATATAGCAACACTAACAATAAGTGTCGAAATTTTTATCAGCGATATTTTTTTTTGATTTTATAAATATTTAAAAATATCGTTATAACATAATTTTATTGTAGTGTCGAATAGCAGTGTATTATCGGTAATTTTTTCCATCCAAAACGTTTACTGACCAACAAAAAAAAAATATATAAATTTGAAAATATTTATTTATTTATTTATTTTTTGCTTTTAAAACCTTTTTTAAATTTGAATGTATGGTAAGATAACCAACAATAAAAATAAAAAAATTTATTATTTCAACACATCAAATTATATAATATTAATATTATTTTAATAATATCAAATAAATTTTATTATTGAATAATTTATTTTTACATCTAAACATAGCATAAAATATAATAATAAATATTCAAATTCGTTATCTAATGTTAGCTATTTATTTTTGGATTAAAAATAGATTCAATTTTCTGTCCCGTAATAATAAATCTATAAAACTAATAAGTTGAATAGGATGAACCCAATAAGTATAGTGGGGATGCGATTTATAATAAACATAACGTTTATATGAATTCAGTCCGGTACTTGAAATCCGTAGTTATTGTATCGGTACACTTTAAGTGAATTAATTATGTATTTTAATAATATTTAGAACTAACGATCTGTTTGCGACTTTCAAAAAATCAATGTCTCAAATTTTTTTTTTTTATAAATTAATTTAAAATATATAACTTTTAAAATTATATTTTCTCTCAGGTGGTCAAAAATAAGAAGGGCGGTGCACAGAGAGTATAGGCGCATACCTGGTGCAGGGCAATAGTGTCTCAAGGAAAAAGCGCGGGATTTACGATTGTCCACGTGGCACCGTTAGGAAGTAGCACGTCACCGGTGGGTCCCACACGTAAGATGTACGGTTACACCTGTCCCGAAGTTAAGATCGAGCAGGTTAAGTTTGGTAACGGAGAAAATATTCCCCTAAGAAAAAAAAAAAAAAAAAACCATAAACAAAGAAAAATCGAACACTTAATTTGGTATTATTAAATACACGAAACTTCCACGTTAACTGTATTGCTCATAAAATTCAACTAAAATATTCAACATGTTGTCACCTTTCTCTTGGTCCCTAAGTAATACTTTAATTTTAAAACACTAATATATTGTATATGTAGCATTTTCATATATATATATATATATATATATAGAGAGAGAGAGAGAGAGAGAGAGAGAGAGAGAGAATCACTTAGTAATTGATATTTGTAAGTTTTCTATCGTTAGATTTATTTTTTTGACTAAATTTATTTCTTAAATCATTCTGTTCCATCAATCACTCACTTAACTCAAAAGATCTATTGTCATTCTAATCGCACATCATTTTATCTAAGGACTAAAAATATATATATTTTGTATGGGCCTGCTGCTGTATTTGGAAGATCAAAATTGGGCCCAATCTTATTTGACTCGGCCCAATTTGGAGTTGAAGAGGCCCAAATCTTGAAAATAGGGAACCTATGAAGTGTCGAGTGTTGGGCCTGTTGTAAGCTGTAGGGAACTGCTGATTCGGACGCCAACGACAAATTGTATTAAATTCACCTTCTTTCACTTACTCTAGCACTCTCTCTTTCACTCTCTCTCTCTCTGTCAAGTCCTGTGAAAAAGTTATAACCATCGACCAAACAATCTTCTGACCACTGGCGATGCCTGCTCCTATCACACACGCCTCTCTCGCACCTACTGCCCCCCACTCCTCCCCGTTCCCGCTCTTTCCCCTTCTTAAGTCTTAACCCCTCCCCACTCCCCACTCCCCACTCCAAATATCCTTCCTCCTCTAAATTTCAACCAAATAAAAAAAGATAAAAGAGAGAAATTAGGGCTAACCTCTGTGGCTCTCCCCACCATGGAATCCCTTAGCCTCCTCAAGTACTTGCGCGGCGGCGGCGGCAGCGGCAGCGGCGGAGCAGCCATTGCCGCCGCCGCAGCTGCTAAGCGCGGCGCCGCGGCAGCCGCAGCCGCCGCCGTGCCCGATGATTATTGCAGAGCCGAGGATGACGCCACTAGCGCCGCGGCCGACGACGATGACGACGACGACGAGGGACCCTTCTTCGACCTCGAGTTCACCGTCCCCGAGAACGGCGACAATGGCGAGGAGAAGGAGGAGGAAGAGGAGGAGGAGGAGGAAGAGGAGAAGGAGGAGGCGGAGGAGAGGGAGTTCGACTTGGACCGCGAAGGGTTCCGATCGGAGCCCCTTTCCCCCTCCGACGATCTATTCTTTAAAGGTAAGCTTCTAACCCTAGATCCCTCGTCGATCGCCGGCGCCGACGCCGATCCCGAGACCCCTCCTCACCTCCCCGTCGCCCTCCTCAAGCCCGCCGCGAAGCTCCGCGTCTTCCTCCTCCGCCTCCGCAAGCCGAAGCCAGCCGCCGCGTCGTCGCCGCCGCCGAAGCCTCAGGGGCGGAGCAAGCTCCTCGTCAAGCTCAAGGTCGAGGAGTCCCCGATCGTCTCCCTCTTCACGCGCGACAACAGCTCCAGGAACTCCGCGTCGACGGCGGCGGCGGCGGAGGAGGAGGATGAGCGGAGGTTCGCGAGGGAGGTGGTGCACAAGTACCTCAGCAAGATCAAGCCCCTGTACGTTAGGGTTTCGAAGAGGTACGGGGAGAAGCTCGGGTTCCCCGAGGCGCCGAGCTCCGCCGGGGCGGAGAACGACGCGGCGGGGCCGGAGGGGGAGTCTGAGGCGCCACCCACGGCGGCCGTGGCGGCGTGCGGGGTGAGGGCGGCGAGGGCGAGCATTCCGGGGTTGAAGGTGGTGCGGAGAAGGCTGGGGAAGAGCCGGTCCGCTTCTGCCGCTGTGGCGTCGCCGCGTAGGAGGGACGACTCGTTGCTCCAGCAGGAGGACGGGATCCAGAGCGCCATTGCCCACTGCAAGCGCTCCTTCCACTCCGCCGAAGGTAACTCGATCCCCCCTCACCGCCTCCTCCTCCTCCTCCTCCGACTCAGTCATCACACCCAGTCCCCTCCTGCTTTAAAATTCATTCGTCTGGGTTAATATTTCTAAAACATTTGCAAAATAAACATTATTATTATAAATATTATAAATATAAATACATTCCTAAACAAATATTTATTAAAGTTCTCGGAGAGAGAAATATTTAACATTCAAATTTTACGCAATTTAATAACCCGTCCTTGTTGTTGTTGCTGTTGTTTTTTTAAAAAAAACTTTTTTGAAAATTTGAAACGCCTCTTTGTAGGGTCTGAATCGCCGTTCGATCGGTGCATGAGCGACCCAGGCGACGGTAGATCGGAGGTGGAGAAGGAAGCGTGCGTTTGATCTCCACCGTTCGATTTTCGCAGAAACGGAACTGTTTTTACTATCACTTGTAGCGCATCCGTACGTTTTGGTACGTTATTAATCTGCGTATGTACCTTACTTTTTTTATCAGGAATTAATTATGTGATTATTTTCTAAAATAATGACGTGAAAATTTCTCAAGCAAATATTTAAATTTTATTTTTTCTTTTTATTTCACGGTAGTAGATAAATTGAAATGTATCATTATTTAGATTTGCTTTATGATCCTTTTTAATACTACTTATTTGGTAAAAAAAAAATTAAAATTTAAAAAGATTTGAATTTTGAAGTTGAACGTTTTTTTTATACATTTGCCATGTAGAGTCTCTATTGCTTCCTTTTGGGAAGGAGACAAGCTAGGAAGTGAATGATTCCATGCATGGAATCAGAAAAGCTGCTGCTTTTTCTTCCAGTAGTTTTTCCAGAGTAGTAGTAGTAAAAAGCATTTGATAAACGCCTGCACCTGCAGCTGCTTCTTGCAGCTCCTTTCGACTTTCCCATTTTTCTAATTCGCGTGGCTGCAATAAAACCGCAAATCGGCGCTTCTCTCTCTCTCTCTCTTTTTTTCTTTTTTTTTTTTCTCACTTATTTTTTCAGGGAGAAAAAGCACCTGATTTGTGGGACCCTCGAATCGGGCTAATATATTTATTATTAT
The DNA here is from genome assembly GCA_029168755.2 of Tillandsia fasciculata. NCBI lineage: Eukaryota > Viridiplantae > Streptophyta > Magnoliopsida > Poales > Bromeliaceae > Tillandsia > Tillandsia fasciculata. The sequence continues at coordinate 4,149,204 of CM054941.1, read as the reverse complement.
TATTTTTATTTTTGAATGAAAAGTAAAGCTTGATTTTATATATATATAGAGAGAGAGAGAGAGAGTGTGTGTGTCCGGCGACTATATTATTAATAGTATCAAATTATTGGTGCTACTAAGGTTTATACTTTTAGATTAACTTCTTTGATCATTTTTATCCGTTAGATTTTACTATTTTTCCAACCACTTATTTAAATTCAAGGGACTCACTATCATCTCAAACACATATTTATTAATTCAAGAATTAAAAATTTAATAGTACCAATGACTTGATACTATTAATAGTATTCCAGCCTAGCTCTATATATATATATATATATATATATATATATATATATATATATATATATATATATTTACGGCGCAGTATCATATAAATATTTTAAATCAAAAAAACTTTTTTTTAACTATTAATTTTTTAAAAATTTATTTGATTTGAGTCAGGTCAACGATATTTTTATTTTAAAATTTGAATGTATTATTTAATTTTATAAATTTAGCTAGTATATTTTTTATGCTTCTCGCAATTACAAATTTATTAACTAATATATTTCATATAATAATTCTTGTAACAGCTAATTTGAAATGATCTATAGTTCAGATAAATTATATATATATATATATATATTTTTTAACTTTTAAAATAATATTGGATGTAAAAAAATTAAAAATATTTAAAAGTTTTTAAGCTTTCAAAATATAAAAACAGATGCTTACAAACCCCACTATGCAAACTAGATCTTATTATTATTTTTTACTTTTAAAAAAAATATACATCTTACTCTCAATTTATTTTAAAATAAATAAATTTTACTATTCACATAAATAATGTGAATAATAAAATAAATTATATTTTTAAATAAATAAAGTGTATATTATACACCTAACATAAAAATAAAAATACTTTTTATACATCTGAAATAAAATATATATTTTATATTTTACTTATTTTAAAATAAAATAAATTTTATTAATTATTTCAAAATAATCAATAATTTTTTTTATTTAAAAATAAATAAAATATATATTTCTGCAATAGCATTACATCACATAAGAATTAGACGCAAGGAAACGTTGATCGAGAAGCTTTGACCAAGAGGACCATTTGGAAACAGAAGAAAGTTGATTGGAGCAATCCGTAATAAAAGACTGAAAAGCAAAGCAAATACTATGAACACCTTTTCGATTTTCAAAGCAAATGTATGCTAATTACTTTGGCTTTTATCTCATTCTCCTCCCATCCGCTGACAAATGCGTACGATCCATGACCATTTTGTCTGCATCACATTGCACGCATTCCAAAATACTACAGTTTTATCGCAACCAAACATATCTATGTTATTTTTTTATTTTTTTTTATTTTTTTCCTTTTTTAATTCATTTCATCTCTAATAAACAGTTATAATATTAATTTTAAAAAGTAAATGTTAGAGCCATAGATAGTGTAACAGTTTGTAAACTTTAAAAAAAGATATATGGCCCATCTGAATGTCACCATTTTTTCAAAAAAAATATATATAAAAAAAATTATCAAATATCAAATATATGTTTATAAATTTTAAGTTATCATTTTTTTGTTTTCAAAAAATCTTTCTGTCTTATAAATATATTTTTCGTTAATAAAATTTAGGTAATTATGAGTTAAAAATACTAATCATAATTAATTAAAAAATAAATTGATCATTTTATTTTTTATGCATATAGTTTGTTTTCTAATATTAATTCTCGTAATGTTTTTCATCTTTTCTGTTTTACTATTTAATACTTTTACTGTATTTTCTGTTATACATAAGAAGGAATTAAATATTAAAAAAATATTAGCGGAGCAAATTTTAATATTATCAAAAAATTTCAAACTTAATTAGATAATATTATATTTATTCTATCAATAATAAAATGGACTATATTATTATTAATGATTAGGTCGTGATTTATAGTTTTTAGTCATGTTTTCTGAGCTGACAAATAACTAATGAGAATAAAAATTACCGTTTAAGTACCTTTCACTACAACAAAATTAAATTATAAAAATATAATTTTAGAATATATTATAATAATATGTCGTTATATATTTTAACGACTGCACATATAACGACATTAATAATAAGTATTGCTATTTTTGATAGCAACACTCTTTTTATATTTTAAAAATATTTAAGAGTATCGTTATAGTATAATTTTTTTATAGTGATTACTCCACAATATATATATATATATATATATATATATATATATATATATATATATATATATATATATATATATATATATAATAGAGTTTATATATACTTTTAAAAGCACAAGTGTAATTATGCTTGTGAATTTTTTATCATTAGATTTGTATTGAGATTTGTGCAATTGTACTTTCTCTTTCTCTTTCTTTAGTTGACTTTATAATTGCGCAAATCTCAATACAAATTCAATGGTAAAATATTCACAAGCATAGCTTATCTTGTGCTTTTAAAAGTATATAAGCTATATATATATATATATATATATATATATATATATATATATATATATATATATATATATATATATATATATATATATATTAGTGTAGTGATCCGCGTGATGCAGCGGATATATATTATTATAGTTAAATTTATACTAAATTTATTGCAACAATTTAAATAAATTATTCTAAAATCTCGATATAGATCAATTCAATATCAAATCACGGAATGAAATCATGCTACGACAAATTTAGGATACTCACCAGGATCTCGTCCTTTTGCAACAATATAATCATGTGTTGAATTACGATTTACCGGAGAATCAGAGAAATGCACCAGCAGACAACAGATAAATCGTTGTAATAAATCGTCAATGATTTCTGCAAAAAAATAAAATAGAATTGGTAAAAAATTGAAATATGTACATAGTAAGTGATAAAATAAAGTATTAGATAAAAAAGTTGCATTAGGGTTTACAGCAACACCAAATAGAAAAATCTAATATAGGTTCCTGAGACAAAAATAAAAATAAAATTGCATGATGTTTTTATAAAGAATCGCTCACAAAGAATCAAAAGAAAGGGGCGGCAATTTTTACCTCTCGAGGTGGCGACGCACTTGAAGACAACGGCAGCACGCTCCCACATTCTATGGCCGGGTAATGTCAGCAACAGGGCGCGAAAAACTCCACCAAGATCACCCCAGCAGAGCCCAAAACAACCACCAAAACTCTTGATTCAACACTCAAATTGAAGGATTCGCCACTGCTGCCGCCGCCACATAGATCTCCACAATCATTGCCTACGCCTTTGGCTCCACCATCACCGTCTTGGTTTCCACCGCCATCACGTTCACCGCCTCCACCACCGCTACGACCACGCCGCCGAAGCATCTTGTATGGGGTCTATAAAAACTTCACAAAGGAAGATAGGAGGTAGGGCTGTGGAGAGTTGGGGGAAGCAGATGGCATATAAGAAGAAAATACAAATTAATACTATGCTTAATTAACTTATTAAATGGTAATTATGATTTGTTGAAGCATCAAACATCATCATGACCATAATAATTTAATAGTGTATGTGGTGGAGATTATTATTAAATTAATCAATGCATGCATGTCGGGAGGTGAAGGGACGAATGTTAAAAAGGAAGAGAAGACATTAAGGGGAGGTGAGAGGTTGAGAGAGAGAGTAGATAATTATTGTAAAAAAAAAAATTAAAAATATTCTAAACTATGGAGAATGCGCCACGTCACCTTAAAAAAAATATGAGAATTCACATATATATATATATATATATATATATATATATATATATATATATAATAAATATGAAAAAAAAAAGTTCAAGTATGTTGACTATCATGTATGGCCATATAGGATACTATTACTACCATTTTTCTTTTTTTTTTTTTTTTTTTTGATTTCCTTAGTAGGGGGGTTCTGGGTAGCAGGTAGTAATCCTGAAATCTCCTATTTTTAATGTAAAAGCTTTTTTTTATTTTTTATAAAGAATAAATTGAGTTGAAAATATAAAATAATTAGGTTCCAATTTGATCCGACTCATTCAGATCTCTCCTCCCCGCTTCTTTGCAAAAGCATGGAGGCATTTCCTCAAACATCATGGAGACATGGACAGCTCCTCACCCAATCTAAGTCCTGAGACAAACAAAAAAAAAAACCCTGATCCAACGCTGCTTCCTCACCCCCCACGGTTCAATGTCTAGTAGTAGAACCCACCACCACCACCTCGTCCGCGACATCGTCTCCTTCCTCTTCGCCTCCTCCCCCTCCCTCTCAGACCTGAAGCGCGCCCACGCCCTCCTCGTCGTCTCCGGCGCCGCGCTCAGCAAGACCACCGCGCGCCGCCTCGTCGCCCTCTACCGCCTCCGCTCCCCCGCCTCCGCCGCCGCACCCCTCGTCGCCTCCCACCTCCGCTACCCCGACCACGTCGCCTTCAATTTGGCCCTCAAATCCATCGTGCGCCGATCCCGGCCCCGCGACGCCATCGCCTTCTTCTGCCGCGCCGTCAACCCCGTCGGCTGCCGCCCCAGCCGCTGCACGTTTCCGCTCCTCGTCACCGCCGCCAAGCTCTGCGATTCGATCGATTACGGTGAGCTCTTCCACTGCTTCGCGCTGAAGCTCGGATTCTTAAGCCATTTGCCGATTCCCAATTCGCTGATCCACATGTACGCGTCGTGCGGTTTCCTGGATCTCGCGCGGCAGATGTTCGATGAAATGCCGGAGAGAGACAGGGTGTCTTATAATTCCTTGCTTGATGGGTACGTTAAGATTGGAGGTTTCGATGAGGCGGAGCGGTTGTTTTGGAGCATGCCGAGCAGAAGCGTCGTCTCGTGGTCCACGCTTTTCAACGGGTATGTTCGGAATCGGATGTTTCAGAAGGGCCTTGGTTATTCCACCAGATGCAGGAGCTTAGAGTGGAGCCCGACGATTGCTCGATCATTACTCTGTTGTCCGTGTTTGCTCATTTCAAATTGGCGGTACATGGGAAAATGGTACATGGGTTTACACACCGGAAGTGGTCGCGGATACCGACTCACGTGAGCTCCACACTCGTGGATTTCTACTGCAAAATTGGGTCGCCGGATGCTGCTGTGGTGCTGTTCGAGAGAACCCAAAAGAAGGATTTGATTTCTTGGAATGCTCTGATTTCGGGTCTCGGGAGTTCCGGCAGGGGTGCGGAAGCTCTTTCCTTTTTCTCCAGGATGCTGCATGACGGAGAAAAACCGGACGATATCACGTTTATCGGTGTTTTGGTCGCTTGCAGTCACTCAGGTCTGGTTGAGGAAGGCCTTAGGTACTTTGATATGATGAGTTCAGTGTACGGTATTAAGCCGAGCTTTGCCCATCATTGGTGTCTTGTTGATCTCTTTGTTCGGGCACAACGTCCTGACGAAGCATTGAAAGTAATCCAGAATATGCCGTGGGGCAGTCAGTCCGCGGTATGGGGTGGGGTAATTTGGCTTGCTAAGGTGCAAGGTGATATTAGCGTGGGGGAGTATTTAGGGAAACGATTGATTGAATTGGAGCCAGATAACAGCAGGAGGTACGTGCCTCTAGTTAATCTTTATGCCGCAGCATCAAAATGGGACAAGTATTATGAATTGCAGGAGATGATGAAGGAAAGGGGACTAAAGAAGTTACCTGATTGCACATTGATCGATCTCAATGTGGTAGTTCACAAATTTTTAGTTGGCGACAGATCCCGACCCGAAATTGGGAGCATGTACCAAGTGTTGGAGGAGATTGCTGAGCAACTCAAGTTGCGGCCCCCTGCAGCTGATGAGAATGATTTGGTCAGAGCAGCGCAATAAGAGATTTACGGAATTCCAAATTCTTTAATCTATTGGCAGTTACGTCATCTGGTGAAGTTAACTAGCAAGGGGTTCGTTCTCCTGCTTTACATTTTATTTGGAGATTCAGAATCGACAGAAGATGCAGGTTTTGCAGCCAAGTCACCTATACAGAACCTGCTAGTTGCTTCAAATGCCATGGTTTCTCACAAAGCAGACTGTAACGATCTGAGGTTGCCGCAGCCGATCGATGATGCTTCGAGCAGAGATCTAGGCACGGCGGCTCCGATGAGGATTATCGCCCTGACGATCCGTCGCAGATCGGTGATGAGATCACTCTGAGATCTGCGGCGGTGAGGATGATGGGGATCCAATTTGATCAATTCCGATCAAATTGGGCTTGGATCTGGAAGTTTAAATCTCGAATTGGGATTTGGAGGAGAGATTGGGGAGATTAGAAGGGAATTGGGGAAGATCCGTGAGGAGGAGAGAGAGAGAGAGATTTGGAGGGAAAGGTGTTTAAAGAGAGAAGTGAAGCAATTCTTATTATTCGTTGCCTTCTCAATCATACAGTGTGCTATTTATATGTTCAGTTAATTGGGGATCTAATTGCAATTATGTAATAACTAGTGTAATTAGTTGTAAAGTGGTAATATGCATTTGGGCCCTGAATCGGGCTTAGTTTGTAGCTCTTGGGGGCCGTTGGGTTGGGCCTTGCCTCCGGTACAGTGTCCTCGCCTCCTTCCTACGCCACTACGCCCGATCCGCAGAAGGTCCCAGAACCGGGTTCCGCTCCGCTACTCTCGCCCGATCCGCCGAAGACTCCCGAAGCCCTGACGAGATGTCGCTTCTCACCTACCCAGTACGAAACCCTAACTCCACTCCACCACCACCCTGGTTAGCCACTCTTCCCCTTTTCCATCTCCGCCGCTACTCCTATCTCTTTACGCTCCTCTCTACTCTTCTCTACTGCAACCCTTCTACTACTCCAACCTCACTCACTCCTTACCATACTTCTACAGATCGTAACACTCCCCCCTTCTCGAAAGTATCCTTGACCTCAAGGATCAAAAGTAGGATACCTAGACTTCACATCTTCATAATCCTCCCAAGAAGTTTTGTCGCGCCCCAAGTTGCTCCACTGGACCAGTACTTGTGTGACGGCTTCATTTCCGCGCTTACACAGTCTTCTAGCCAGAACCCGCTCCGGCTGAGTGACCAGCTGCCCCTCTTCATCCCCTTGGAGCTCCGCCTCCGGAATCTGCTCCGCTGGTGGTAACCCCCTCTTAAGCTGCGAAACATGGAAGGTTGGGTGTACCTTGGAGCCCTCCGGCAGTTTCAGTCGGTAAGCCACCGGACCTACTCTCTGGAGTACCTCGTATGGGCCGAAATATTTGGAGGTAAGCTTCAAGCTTTTGCGTACAGCTACGCTACTCTGCCGATATGGTTGCAGTTTAAGGTATACTTTTTCGCCAACTTGATACTCTTTATCTATTCTCCCTCGATCTGCGTTTTGTTTCATGCGGTTTTGAGCCACCTTGAGCCTCTCTCTCAGTACCCGTAGCATATGTTCTCTATCCTGTCTCCACTCCTTGACCAAGGGAGTAACCTCTGTTGCAGCCTGAGCCATAGTGGTCGAGGGTGGTTGATACCCGTAGAGGGCCTCAAAGGGTGTCATCCCTAAGGAGGAGTGGTGGCTAGTGTTATACCACCACTCAGCCAGGGATAACCACCTTGCCCACTTACTTGGCTGCTCAGAGCACATACACCTTAAATACGTCTCGAGACATCTATTCACCCTCTCCGTCTGACCGTCGGTCTGGGGATGGTATGCTGTGCTCATGCGCAGTTTAACTCCAGCTAATTTGAATAGTCCTTGCCAGAACTCACTGGTGAAGATCTTGTCCCTATCTGAGATAATCTCCTGTGGCATACCATGCAATTTATATATGGTGTTAAAGAAGACCTTCGCAACTGTATAAGCAGTATAGGGGTGTGTTAGGGATACAAAATGTGCATATTTGGTCAATTTGTCCACCACCACCAGTATAGTGTCTTTAGACTCAGACCTTGGTAATGCCTCAATAAAATCCATGCTCACGACTTGCCAGGCTTGCGTAGGAATAGGTAGTGGCTGCAGCAAGCCTGCATAGGGGGTTCCATCAATCTTGTTTTTAATGCACACTTCACAAACTTTCACCCTGTTTTCCACATCTAATTTCAAGCCCGGCCAGTAGAAGTATGACTTAATTCTCCTGTAAGTGTTGTCCACCCCTGAGTGTCCCCCTATGGCTGAGGAATGCAATTGATCTATCAGTGTAGCCCTCAATTGGCCGTGACTGCCTATATAGAGTCTTCCTTTGTATCTGAGTATCCCTTGCTTTTGGGTATAATTCCCCAGTTGGTTAGGTTGTACAAGGGTTTCCACTAGTAATTGTTGAGCCTTGGAATCATTTTTATAGCTCTCCCCCACCTCAGCCATCCATGAAGGAATAGTTGCAGATAAGGCATGACTACTACCTGTTTCTGTTACCACTCTTGATAGAGCATCTGCAGCTAGATTCTCTCTTCCTTTCTTGTATTTAATCGTATAATCCAAACCCATTAATTTGAGCATTCCCCTCTGTTGGGTTGCTGTAGTAATTCTCTGCTCAAGCAGATACTTCAAACTTTCATGATCTGTATGAATTTCAAAGGGCCTGGGACTTAAGTAGTGTTTCCACTTACTCACTGCTAACAGTATAGCCAAAAATTCTTTCTCGTAAGTGGAGAGTCCCAGATTTCTTGGGCTAATGGCCTTGCTGATAAATGCAATGGGTTTTCCATCTTGGGACAGCACTCCCCCCATTCCCGTGTCACATGCATCCACTTCCACCACAAAAACCTTTGTGAAATCAGGCATAGCTAATACAGGAGCAGTGGTCATAGCTACTTTTAAGTTCTCAAATGCCTTCTGAGCCTCCTCTGTCCACTTAAAGTTGTCCTTTTTTAATAGATCAGTTAAGGGTTTGCTGATTCCCCCATAACCTCTAATAAACTTGCGGTAGTAGCCAGTGAGTCCTAGGAACCCCCTCAATCCTTTGATAGTAGTGGGTTGTGGCCATTGTTCCATTGCTGTGATCTTGCTGGGATCAGTTGCCACTCCTTCATTGGATATGATATGCCCTAGGTACTCCACGAAGTTTTGACCAAAAGAGCACTTACTCCTCTTAGCCAGTAATTGATTCTTTTCAAGTAATCCCAGAACTATGTTCAAATGGTTTGAGTGATTCTCAAATCCTTGCTGTAGATGAGTATGTCATCAAAGAATACAAGAACAAATTTTCTTAGATAGGGTTGGAAGATCTCATTCATAACTGCCTGGAATGTGGCTGGGGCATTAGTTAGGCCAAATGGCATAACCAAGAATTCATAATGCCCAGAGTGTGTTCTAAATGCAGTTTTTTCTATGTCAGCCTCAAACATCCTTATTTGATGGTATCCAGACCTTAGGTCAATCTTGGAAAACCATTTTGAACCCCCTAGCTCATCCAGTAAATCATCAATTATAGGTATAGGGTACTTGTCCTTTACAGTGGCTTGATTGAGCTTCCTGTAATCCATGCACATTCTCCAACTTTGATCCTTTTTTTTAACCAACAGCACTGGTGAAGCAAAAGGGCTAGTGCTCTTTCTAATGAATTGTGCCTCTAATAGATCTGCCACCTGCTTCTCCACTTCCCCTTTCTGCTCAAAGCTATGTCTGTAGGGTCTGGTATTCAGGGGCTTTGTTCCTGGCTGTAGTGGGATCCTATGATCCTGTTCTCTTTTTGGGGGCAACCCTTTAGGTTCTTGGAAAACTCCTGCATGCTGATCCAGTATCTTCTGTATCATTTCTGGAATTATCTCTTCACAGTTTCTTGAGCCTTCTTTGAATTGGGCTATGGCACAACAGTTGCCTTGCAAACTAGCTTTAATCCATTGCTTGGCTCCAATAGTCTTGAGCTTGGCTCCTTCAGTGATCCCTTCTATAGTTATGGCTTTCCCTTCCTTGCTGAAGGTGATTGAGTGATTAGAATAGTCGAATGTCACTCTTCCATATCTTTTGAGCCAGTCAATGCCAAGTATTATGCTTGAGCCATCAAGTCTAATGACCCTAAGATCAGCTTGATAAGATTCCCCATGCATTAACCATTGAAGCCCTGAACACTTCAGCTTACTTAACACTTTGTGCCCATTAGCCACTGTAACAATGAGAGGAGTAGCTGCAGTAATACTAGCTTTCATCTCCTTTGCCACTTGATAATCTATGAAACTGTGCGTACTCCCAGTGTCAATGAGAAGTACTAGTGGTTTTCCCCCACATTCTCCTAGTACCTTAATGGTTTCTTGTGGTACTTCTCCACTAAGGGCATGGACAGATATGGCTTTCTCATCTGTTACAGCCAGTTCATCTTCTTCTTCTTCCTGGAGCAATACCTCATCAAACACTTCATCTATTTCTGTTTCCCCTTCCATCTGATTTAGAGCCTTGGTTTGGCATTGATGCCCTGTGTAGTATTTATCCCCACATTTAAAGCACAGCCCTGCTGCTCTTCTTTGCTCCCACAGCTGTCTATTTGTACCAGGCTGCCAAGATGGATTCTTGTAGCTAGGGCTTTACTATCCTCAGCTCCCTTTGTAATAGCTCTCGGGTTGAAAGCTTTGGGTGCTTGATAACCAGAAGTTGGTACACTGCCAGTTCTGTACATATTCCTATGCCTTTTCCACATAATTGATAAGGCTTGCTCATGGAGTTTAGCTTGCTCAAACACCTCCTCCAATGTAGTTGGGTTAGAGAGATCAATAAAGGGGATTAATTCTTCCTTGAGCCCACTGATGTAGCTCTGAATAAAGTATTCTTCATTTAGTGTGGGGTTCATTTGCAACATCCTAGATCTCAGATCCTCAAACTTCTCCTGATAAGCCTCCACACTTGTAGTTTGCTCCAGCTTGTGGAATTCTCTGACTAGTTTCTTCATAGAAGGTCCTTCGAATCTCCTGCATACAGCATCTATGAATTCTCCCCAGTCCAACTCAAATTTGTCAACCATGTAACCCTCTTTCCACCTGTGAGCCTTCCCAACAAAATGCATAATAGCTATGTCAACCCATTGCTCCTCTGGTATCTGATACAACTTATAGAATTGCTCACTCCTACTTAGCCATTCTCTTGGCTCTTCTCCACCAAATGTGGGGTAATCCAATTTGGGATATGGAATGTAGTGCTGCTGTCTTGGATTTGGATGGTTTGCATGATTCTCTATTCCCACTTGGGGTGTAGGCAGCACCCCTTTGCCCTTATCTTCCCTGTAACCATATTTTGTGCTTCCCCCGGGCATTCCTGAACAGCCCCCTTTACCTTCCTTGATCTGAAAAGAAGGTATTGGTTCAGTTTTGAAGGACTGAGCTTGTGAGCTAAACATCTTCAGCAACTGCTCGTGTCTTTTTGCTGACTCTAATTGCTGTGCATCATACCTCTGCTGGCTTACCACTTGAATCTCTTCCAACTGGTGCCCAATTGTGCCAAACCTTTGGTTGTACTCATTGCCAAATTGCTGCAACTTACTATCAATGATGGCATGACAATCAGTGGTCATAGTCTGCATTCTCTCCTCAAGATTTCTGATCTGCTCATTCATATCTCTCAATCTGGTACCCTCTGCCATATCTATGAGGTATGGTTCTCTTGTATTGTATTGGAGTTTGTTATGTTTAGATTTCCCTATCTTGGAACTCTTGATGGCTAATGTATATATATTTTTTTCTTCTTTCTTCTACTCAGATGGAATCGATGCAACAATTCTATAGAAATGAAGCAAGCAGATTTGGAAGGATCTCAATACCTTCCAACCAGTGGAGTACTGGTCGATTAAAGTGGGTTTTGGTGGTACACTGCTTGCTTTTGCTGCTCGTGAGCTTCTGTGGCTATGATCTACAGATCTGAAGGTTATTGATACACCTTCTTGCTTCTTTGCCTCGATTTGTCGCTTGTTGCCTCGATCTGTTGCTTGTTGCCTCGATTTGTTGCTTGTTGCCTCGATCTGTTGCTTGTTGCCTCGATTTGTTGCCTGATGTTCACGATCCCTGGGATCGGAACAGCTCTGATACCAATTTGTAACGATCTGAGGTTGCCGCAGCCGATCGATGATGCTTCGAGCAGAGATCTAGGCACGGCGGCTCCGATGAGGATTATCGCCCTGACGATCCGTCGCAGATCGGTGATGAGATCACTCTGAGATCTGCGGCGGTGAGGATGATGGGGATCCAATTTGATCAATTCCGATCAAATTGGGCTTGGATCTGGAAGTTTAAATCTCGAATTGGGATTTGGAGGAGAGATTGGGGAGATTAGAAGGGAATTGGGGAAGATCCGTGAGGAGGAGAGAGAGAGAGAGATTTGGAGGGAAAGGTGTTTAAAGAGAGAAGTGAAGCAATTCTTATTATTCGTTGCCTTCTCAATCATACAGTGTGCTATTTATATGTTCAGTTAATTGGGGATCTAATTGCAATTATGTAATAACTAGTGTAATTAGTTGTAAAGTGGTAATATGCATTTGGGCCCTGAATCGGGCTTAGTTTGTAGCTCTTGGGGGCCGTTGGGTTGGGCCTTGCCTCCGGTACAGTGTCCTCGCCTCCTTCCTACGCCACTACGCCCGATCCGCAGAAGGTCCCAGAACCGGGTTCCGCTCCGCTACTCTCGCCCGATCCGCCGAAGACTCCCGAAGCCCTGACGAGATGTCGCTTCTCACCTACCCAGTACGAAACCCTAACTCCACTCCACCACCACCCTGGTTAGCCACTCTTCCCCCTTTTCCATCTCCGCCGCTACTCCTATCTCTTTACGCTCCTCTCTACTCTTCTCTACTGCAACCCTTCTACTACTCCAACCTCACTCACTCCTTACCATACTTCTACAGATCGTAACACTCCCCCCTTCTCGAAAGTATCCTTGACCTCAAGGATCAAAAGTAGGATACCTAGACTTCACATCTTCATAATCCTCCCAAGAAGTTTTTCGCGCCCCAAGTTGCTCCACTGGACCAGTACTTGTGTGACGGCTTCATTTCCGCGCTTACACAGTCTTCTAGCCAGAACCCGCTCCGGCTGAGTGACCAGCTGCCCCTCTTCATCCCCTTGGAGCTCCGCCTCCGGAATCTGCTCCGCTGGGGTAACCCCCTCTTAAGCTGCGAAACATGGAAGGTTGGGTGTACCTTGGAGCCCTCCGGCAGTTTCAGTCGGTAAGCCACCGGACCTACTCTCTGGAGTACCTCGTATGGGCCGAAATATTTGGAGGTAAGCTTCAAGCTTTTGCGTACAGCTACGCTACTCTGCCGATATGGTTGCAGTTTAAGGTATACTTTTTTCGCCAACTTGATACTCTTTATCTATTCTCCCTCGATCTGCGTTTTGTTTCATGCGGTTTTGAGCCACCTTGAGCCTCTCTCTCAGTACCCGTAGCATATGTTCTCTATCCTGTCTCCACTCCTTGACCAAGGGAGTAACCTCTGTTGCAGCCTGAGCCATAGTGGTCGAGGGTGGTTGATACCCGTAGAGGGCCTCAAAGGGTGTCATCCCTAAGGAGGAGTGGTGGCTAGTGTTATACCACCACTCAGCCAGGGATAACCACCTTGCCCACTTACTTGGCTGCTCAGAGCACATACACCTTAAATACGTCTCGAGACATCTATTCACCCTCTCCGTCTGACCGTCGGTCTGGGGATGGTATGCTGTGCTCATGCGCAGTTTAACTCCAGCTAATTTGAATAGTCCTTGCCAGAACTCACTGGTGAAGATCTTGTCCCTATCTGAGATAATCTCCTGTGGCATACCATGCAATTTATATATGGTGTTAAAGAAGACCTTCGCAACTGTATAAGCAGTATAGGGGTGTGTTAGGGATACAAAATGTGCATATTTGGTCAATTTGTCCACCACCACCAGTATAGTGTCTTTAGACTCAGACCTTGGTAATGCCTCAATAAATCCATGCTCACGACTTGCCAGGCCTGCGTAGGAATAGGTAGTGGCTGCAGCAAGCCTGCATAGGGGGTTCCATCAATCTTGTTTTTAATGCACACTTCACAAACTTTCACCCTGTTTTCCACATCTTTTTCATCCGTTAGATTTTACTATTTTCCAACTACCTATTAAACCCAAGGGTCCACTATCATTTCAACCATATATTTTTTAATTTAAAAATTAAAAATTTAATAGCATCAATGACTACCAATGACTTTATACTATTAATAGTATTCTAGCCTCTCTCTCTCTCTCTCTCTCTCTCTCTCTCTCTCTCTCTCTCTCTCTCTCTCTCTCTCTATATATATATATATATATATAGAGCCTGTCGTTGTATGCATGATTAGTAATTAACAATAGGGTTTAGGCCTAAAATTACAATATACTTTATTGAGCAACGTGAATCTTATTAATTAGCGGAGTGGAGATTAGAGTAGGATTAATGAAGAGCCTAGGGGTATCGTATGCTACAGCAGTTTTAATATTTTAATTAATATTTTAATGAGTATTTTTTTTCGTGTGTTTATATATATAAATATATAGTTCGGCTACTATACTATCAATAGCATCAAGTAATTGGTGCTATTAAAATTTTCACCGTTAGATTTACACTTTTAATTATTTTTATCTTTTAAATCGTACAATTTTTTTAATCACCTACTAAGCTCATAGCTCACTATCATTCTAATAGTATACATCTTCATCCAATGGTCAAAAACCTAATAATATCAATGACTTTGTGCTATTCATAGTATAGTAATCTAATTTTATTTATATTGTTCAGCTATTATGTTATCGATAGTATCAAACAGTTGATGCTACCATGCTTACCGCCTCCTTTGATCATTTCCAATTCTTAACTCATACTATTTCTCTAGCTACCTATTAAATCTTATGGCCTTACTATTATTGTAACCACACACCTTTTCATTCAAAGATTAAAAATTTAATAACATTAATGATTTGATGCTATTAATAAATATAGTACCATGCATTCCACATCTTTTGATTATTTCTCACATCGTAAATCATACTATTTTTTCAACCATCCATTAAACTTTATGGACTCACTATCATTTTAACCACACATCGCTTCATTCAAAGGTCAAAAATTTAATAGCATCAATCATTCGGTGCTATTAATAGTATAGTAGCGTGTGTGTGTGTGTGTATATATATATATATATATATATATATATATATATATATAGCGTAGGGCTACTATACTCTTATGAGTATAAATCCTTTATACTCATAACTTTTTCACCCTTGGATGAAACAATGTGCGGTTAGGATGATAGTGGTCCCCCTAGGGTTTACTAGGTTGTTGGGTAAATAGTATAAATCCTAGGGACTACTATAATTCTAACCGTACATTGCTTCATCGAATGGATGAAAACTTATAAGTACAAAAGGATTTTATTCATAAGAGTATAGTAGTCGGACCATATATATATATATATATATATATATATATATATATATATATATATATATATATATATATACATATATATATATACCTTATATTATTCTATTTCACCAACCACACACTAAACTTAAGGGACCCACTATCATCCTAACCGCATATCCCTCAATCCAAGGCTAAAACCTACAAATACAAATATGTTGATGCTTTTACAAGCATAGAAGCTCAATTATATATATATATATATATATATATATATATATATATATATATATATATATATATATATATATATATATGAGTTAGGCTGGAATGCTATCGTTAGCAAACGGGTTTCGTTGCCACCTATTTATTTTCGATGACGAAGCTTCCAAAACTACGATCGATACTGTTAAATATAATCTAGACCATTTAAATTATCTAAAAATTAAATTTCATATTTTTTTGATATTCTTTTCTTATCCATTAAATAGACACAAAAATAAAAGGCTGAAAATAAATATCGTTCAAAAAGTGATCATAGAAGTCTTGTAATCAAAATCGAAATTATAAATCTTGTTTTACATAGTTTAAAAAATTATCTAACCAAAATTTAATTAATTTAGATTTCTTTATACTATTAAGAGAGCGAAAAATTCATATCTACCATTAAAATTATAATTTTTTTAACTCTTTGATCATTAGGTCAATACTGTCGAAAAGATTTAAAATTTGATTTCTATATACTTTCAGTGATGTAGATCATATTCAACAATACCGATCGTCGATTTAGAAACTCAAACATCGAAAATAAATGAATGACAACGATGCCTGTTTATTTCTGATGGCATTCCAAATCAACTATTTTTCTCTATATATAATATAAAATTAATTCGTGTTTGGTCGGGTGAGGTTAGGGTCCAGTTCGACAAAATTTATAGCCAAATTCAATTTCCTCGAATTTTTACTTTTTTTACTTATATTTAAAGCTATATCCGTTTAGTAACAAAGAAAAAAAAAATAAAAAAAAATTCGCTCCTTATAAATTCACATTCGAATAAAATTTTAAGGCTAAATTACAGAAAATTTTTCTGTAATATTTCGCTTTTTCATTTTGTCCCCCTGTCTTTTAAAAGCCTATATTTTGTCCCCTCGTAATTACCGAATTATCTTTAGAGGGCAACAGCGTTAACGGAGGAGGTAAATTGACGAAAATGCCATTTTCTTATATTGGAGAGAGAATGAGTTTTAGCTTATTCTCCGTCATTTTTTAAGGGTATTTTGGATATATATCTAAAAATTTGACGGTTCACTCACGGAATGGTGACGGCGGGAGATAAATGCATATTTCGATAATTACGAGGGAATAAAATGTAGGTTTTTAAAAGATATGGAGACAAATTTAGCCAAATTTTAAATATATGTAGCCCTATGACATCCCAATTTGGTAGGGACATCAATGGGATTTTATCTTATAAAAAATAGAATAGAATCAAAGAGAGGAGATCTGTTGGTGGTTACCCAGCATGGACCAATACTAATGATTCCAAAATCACTTGATAATAATAATAATAATGCAATATCTACACTTTGTCTTTAGTGAACTAAACCACTAGCTACACAAATTGTAATTTTAAATATTAATTAATGAATAATAAAGGGTTTAAGGGGTAAAAACAAATTAGCTTTTGAAAAAAAAAGGGGCTAAATTACAAAAAATTTTATGTAATTTTTTTTTTTGACTTTTAAAAATTTATACTTTATCTTTCCTAATTACGAAATTATACACTTATTCTCTACCGTCATCGTTCAATAAGTGATCCTGTGATTCTGTGACCACATTTGATGTGTTTTAGCATCATCACTGCGGTCATTAGAGTTGGGACTTGCTTATCAACAGCATCAACCCTTCAATCACTTACGGAACGATAACGATAGGAAAGTAAGTGCATAATTTTATAATTAGAAAGGATAAAGTATAAGTTTTTAAAAAGCAGAGAAAAAAATAAAAAAAACAAAATTTTATAGGAAGATTTTTTTTTGTAATTTAGCCCAAAAAAAACATCTATGAAAAATGTATATTTTTTCTCAGCTTTATTTTTTAAATAAAATATTTAAGAAATAAAAATACTATTTTTTTTATAAAATATGAAAAAATATTTTTTTAGCCAGAAAATTATTTTTAAAAATATTTTTTCAAAAAATAAAATATTTTTTTTTATAATTTAGAAGCGCGGGAAGTTGAATGATTTTACAATAACGAAATTCGAATTCTATCAAAATGGTTGGAAATTTATGTACTTGTATAGTTTCAAATTTTACAAATATTCCTTCAAAATTTAAAATATCATATATATATATATATATATATATATATATATATATATATATATATATAAGGTTACAAATTTATCACAACTACTCCTATTTTCAACTTTTATAACCTTATTCCAATTAAAAGAGATTTAAAAACTAGTTAAATTAATCAAATGACAATTTTACCCTCAACTATATCTTGTAAGGCAAAATATTAATAACTTTTTTAGAATATAACTTTTAATTTTACAGCTTATGGCATGATTTGTTAATTCTGATCTTTTACTGATATTTTGAAAATCGAGTCAAATAGTGATCTGGATCAAAGATCACTGACCTTTGCATGACATTATAAATGTTTAATTATTATTTTTAATTTAATTTTAAAAAATATATGTTTATATTATTATTTTAATATTATACTTAATTATAAAATACTATTTTTTATATCAAATTAGGTAGATATAAATTTTTAAGATTTTTTTTTTTTTATAAAACTAATATGTACTAATAGAAAATAAATCAGCTAAAATATTTAAACGGTTAGATTTTAGTATGATTCAGTTAAGAAAACTTAGCTGGTTGGATTAGTTTATCATTAGTTTGATAATTGAACCGTCGATTCTAACGATTCAAAATAATTTTTTAACTTATCCAACACAAAGAATTGAATCAGGTCGCTTCATAAATTGGTTAAATCATTGCTCACAGTAAATTTTTAGAGAAAATGAGCAGGGTCTAGTTCATATTGCCTTGAGCACTAATAATATGTTAACAAATTTATGTCACTCTTTTTTCTTTTACTATACACATAGGCCAATCAAAATTTTTACATTATATTGAGATATTAGAGTATATCTTAATTTGCTTCTATTATTATTATTATTATTATTATTATTTTTTCAAAAATCGGAATGTAAAATCTGTACACCTGATTAAGGAGTTTGGTTCGGATATAAATTTAAAAGGTATAAATTTTTTTATATTTAGAATAGCTTGTTATTCCGAAATAATTAAGTATAAAAGTTAAATTACGTTTGATTTAAAAATTGGTATTCTGGAATAAAAAAATTTATGTTGGGTTAAAATTATGGAATAGTAGAGAATAGTGAAAAAAAGATGATAATTTTTTTATCAAAATACCAATTTTATAATTACCTTTTATATATATATATATATATATATATATATATATATATATATATATATATATATATATATATATATATAAATTAATCTTAATTATTATAAAGTAATAATTAATAAATAAAAATAAAATAATTTTTTATATTTTATATTATATTTTAGTAAATAAAATTAATAAACATAATTTGTAAATAGTATATTTTAATAAATAATATAGTATCAAATTGCAAGATAAGCTAAAGTAAAAAAAAAAAAAATTCATTCATTACCCCTAAGGTATAAATCTGATTCCAAGGGAGTGGAATAGAGTTAACGGATTATTCTGAAATAACCCGTTAAATAAAAAATATTTTAAATTTTTATCCTTAAATTTTTTTTTTTTATTGTTTGATGAGACAGTGGATAAAAAGGGTTATTCTTCGATCTGCTTCCATCAAAAAATAATGCTAAAAACGTTACTAAAATTACAATGCATGGGAGACGTAAAATATGCGTGATTAATTAGTTAAATCTTCTCCCAAGATTTATAGTGCATGAACATTCGCAATCGTCGGAAACGAGAGATCATAACCAAGTGATTAAATCATAACCAAGTGATAAAAAAGGAAAAAAAGAAAAAAAAGACGGTGGTTAGTTTAATCTAATTATCACAAAAATGTCGAGTGCATGAACATTCGAATCGATAAAAACGACGAATAAGCAAAGTTATATAAAGAGGTGCAGGGATGTAAGGAGACAAGTTCAGTAATAGAAGAAACGTGTAATTAGGAGAGCTTAGGTGGGCGTTATTCTGGGATCGTGTAATGACGGTGTGGTGGGGCGGTGGCACGAAATTTTTTTTTTGGGGCAATTTTCTACGTACCCCTAAAAATTTTCCTGTTTTCAGATTTACCCCTCTTAGAAGGCTAATATTAAAACTACCCTTCTTACGTTCCAATTTCTTTCCAAAATACCCCTGAAGTTAAACTCTGTTAGTGTACCGTTTGAAACTGCCGTTATCTGTGTGTAATTACTATTTTGCCCTTTCAAATATACCCTAAACCCTAAACCCTAAACCCCTAAACCCTAAAACCCTAAACCTTAAACCCAAAAACCCTAAACCCTAAACCCTAAAACCCTAAAAAATTCTAAACCCTAAATCCTAAAATCCTAAACCCTAAACCCTAGAACCCTAAAAAATCCTAAACCCTAAACCCTAAAACCCTAAACCCTAAACCCTAAAACCCTAAAAAATCCTAAACCCTAAACCCTAAACCCTAAACCGGGGCAAAATAGGTATATCTGATAGTTTTCAACTCCGATTATTATTTAACTCTAGTTTAACCCTAGTTAACTTAACAAACGGAAACGGTAGGGGCATTTTTAATAACGGTGAAACGTATGAAGGGTATATTGGAAAGAAAAAAATAAGAAGGGTAAATCAGATATTTCTTCATATTTCAGGGATACACAGGCAATTATCCCTTTTTTTTTTGTCTGTTAAGTCTTACTTACTTGATTCTTAGCGACGAGTGTATTAGCTACTTATACGTCAGAATGCTGTGGAGTCTTCGAATGTCGCTTAAAGTACAGATTCTCGTTTGATTGGTGCTCAAGAGACGACTGTTAACAGCGGATAATTTGATTAGAAGAGATTGGGTGGGATCAGAATACACTCTGTATGCTATGCTGCACAGTTTTTTTTGGGGACGGGCGATGGAAACATTTGACTGAGGGACTATGATAAAAATATTAGAAGGGTTTGGGAGGAGTGAATGACACTGGTGGTTTCCGTAATTAGGACTAGAAATTTATTAAGTATTTTGGATAATTAGGAACAAAATTATCTTTCATTAAGTCAACATTGACTCACTTTTTATTATACCTGTCTCGGTATTTTGGATAATTAAGAACAAAGTTATCTTTCATCAAGTCAACATTGACCCACTTAATGCTGTAAGAGGTGGGTAACGTGGGTTGGTACAGCGGTGAAGCTGTGGGAGGATCAGAGGTGAGGGTTTATATATATATATATATATATATATATATATATATATATATATATATATATATATATATATATATATATGGGAAAATCTTGTTGTCTTAAAATATCATATTGTTTTCCTTATATTGCATAGTTCACTTTCGTCACGAATAAAACATATGACTTGCTAATTTTCTCTAAAGAAAAAAAAAACCTACATAAGAGGTTAATTAAATTAAGCTAATATTAATTAATTAATTTAATTAAGAAACTTGTTGAGAGTTTAAAAGGTATTAAGTGTGCAGATCCTCTAAATATAACTGGTGAAGTACAAAGTAATGCCCTGAACTAATTAATGTTAACTTTTATTTTAAAGTTAATTTCATACATCTTCATATAAATATATCGAATAATAAATATATTTTTATAAAATTTAATTTTTTATATTTATTTTTTAAAAAATTTTAAATTATTTATATATGTTCTTTACCGTCAATATCCGTTAAGAAAGTGTAATTAACCATACTTTAAATAATTAACATTGATTAGTGAGTGAGATAAATATATATTTTTATCCTTTCAAAATTATACTTAATCATATATAGGTATATGACATATTTGCAAAAAAAAAAAAATTTACATTTCACTTATATTTTATTAAAAAATAAATAATAAACTAATAATAACAAAATAGAGGAATATATATATGAATAACTTAAAAATTTTAAACGAATAAATATAAAAAATTTAAATTCATAAAAATATATTTATTATTTAATATATTTATAAAGAGCTGAAACTAATTCTTTATTTTATTTTATTTTGTTTTCCTATTGTGAAAAGAGAAACTTATGTTTCAGTGACAAATTCTTCAAAATTGATGCATTTCCCTAGATAGATGATTTATTTATTTATTTTAAGTTTGTGTTTTGTTTTTGGTTCAATTTTAAATTGAACCAAAAAAATCTAAACTGTTAGATGGAGATATTTTTTACATTACATACAGGTCCATATTTTTGACATTTTTGAATTGATATTCATTTTTCTCCACTTACTTTTTCTGTAACTAGTTATAGTGCATGTATAATGCACGCTATTTTTATTTTAATTTTTATTTTAATAGACATAAAATTTAAAGCATAAAAAAAAATTCTCCAACTATATTTATCTTAAAAATTCAGAATATAATTTTTTATTAAAAAACAAGATGCACTTGGCAATAAAATGTTATAACAATTATTGAAATTACAGCATAATCAAAATATGATTCATTAACGTTTTGAAGATTTAATTAAAATTTAATTTTTTATTCTATTTATAATTTCGTCTGTTATTTTCTATACCTTTTTTTCCCACCAAATAATAACAAATTTTAAAATATTTATTTAAAAGAAAAAAATATTTTGAAATTAAATTCAAATTTGTTTTTTTAATTTATTTTGTAAATTTGATTTGTTTTTACTAGTTTTTAATCCAAATTTGATTATTGGTTTAAATAGTTATTAGTGGCATAAGTCTATTTTTTAATTAATTTATTTTTAAAATTTAATTTGTTTTTAGTTTGAGATAATTTAAAACTATAAAAAAATATATGAAATAATATACAAATATTTAATAAATAAAATAAATTATTTGTGAGAGAAGAAAAAAAATATAAAATTTATTTCGTTACGTAGTTATTAGTGACATATTTTTTTTATTCTATTTAGAATTTCGTCTTTAGTTATCTTTACACAATAGTTCTTAATTAATCAATACTCCTATTTAAAAAATACTATTTGAAGCTAATAATATTGCTCTAGTTTGGAGTACAATGTCTAAATTTCATGTTTTTTTTTTTAAAAAAAAAGAACAAAAAAATAAAATAAAAGTATACAAAACTTATATGAACTATTAATGAATTTGATTCAACTTTTCGATTTTTTTTTATTTTGATCCTACTACTCAATCTTTCAATTTGTTTGATTTAAATCGGTCGTCGATATTTTGATTTCAAAATTTAAATATATTGTTTATTTTTATTAGCTCAGTTAATATATTTAATACATTTTTTTAAAAAAAAAGAGCAAAAAAATAAAATAAAAGTATACAAAATTTTATGAACTATTAATGAATTTGATTCGAATTATTGATTTTTTAAAATTTTAATTCTACTAATCAATTTGTCAATTTATTTGATTTAAGTCGGTCGTCGATGTTTTGATTTCAAAATTTAAATATGTTGCTTTTTTTTACTGGTACAGTTAGTATATTTCATATAATTTTCACAATCATAAATTTATCAAAATAAGCAAGTGGCTTAAAGTTTGAATTCAAAATATATATAGCTGACCAACTCAAATCAAATAAATTTAAAAGTTGGATAGTAAAATTGAAATTCCGAAAGATCGGATATTTCTAAACATGAGTTGAGAGAAGTATACCACATAATATTTATATCTAAACTACTAAGATGAACCCTCATGTACAAAAAGATAAATTAAATACTAAAATCACGATTTTGGAAGTGTAGGCACCTATATAATTCAAAATCACATTACAGTTAAATAAATTAAATTAAATTTGAAGTTTGGATCTCTATTTAAAAATATGCCATAGTTAAGATAAATTCAATGCATTATTATTATTATTATTATTATTATTATTATTATTATTTTACTTTTTTCTTATTTATCTGGTTTGTTTTAAGCCCAGTGTTGGCCCTGGGCTTTGTGCTCATTGTTTCATGGGCTTTGATCTAATTATTTCGCTTCTTCTTTTTAACTTGTGATTCTTTCGCGGATCACAATATTTGAATCTAATAATTTTTGAACCGTTAGAAAAATACAATCGATTCGTTTAAAGCGTATCGATTGTGACTGAGTCTAATTGGACCTAGCTTCTATCATTTCAAATAAAATTTCAAAGTATTCATTTAAAACTTACTGACACAATATTTATAAGTCTCGATTGTGACTCGATCTAATTTGATCGTCACTTCAAACACGCGCGATTTGACCTAATCAAATTTCTTATCATTTGGAATATGATTTGCTCGGATCCGCACTTGGGCAATATATATAACAGAATGGTGATTTTTTTAAGCCAACAATTCTATGATCTCCATCTCGAAACCCCACAATTCAATTCATGGTCGCCCTTCTTCATCCACAACGAGTTTGAATCCACTCCACTCCCAAAACCAATGGTTTAGAAAAAACACAATTCACACAATTACCCTCTCTCTCCTCCCTCTCTCTCTCCTCCTTTAAATAATCCTCTCTCACTTCACACAAAAACATCCTAACACAAACCAAAAAGGAAAAGAAAAGAAAAGGTAAACTAGCATTGCTCGCAACATCACAAAGCTTTTGTTCACCCTAATGCTCTTATTATCCCTAATTGTAACAACATCTGTGGGCGGCAGCGGCGGCGACGCGGAGAAGAAGCCGTACCAGTGCTTCTGCGAGGATTAGTTAGCTTGCTATTCCTCTTCATGATCCTTCTTCTTCTTCCACCAAAATTTTTTATTTTTTATTTGAAATGATGGTTATGAACTTAGTTATGATTGATCACACTGTGGCATGCACGTACGTATTTATGTAGCTTGCATGCATGCATGCATGGCTCATGAAATATAACTACATATACGTAGTTACATCAAAATTAAATTATAAAAATATATTTTTATAATATTTTTGTATAAGCGTTCTATCTATATTTCATCTATATCTAAAATTAAATTATAAAAATATATTTTTGGGGCACATTATAATAATATGTCGCTATACATTCTAAAGACTGCACATATAGCAACACTAATAATAAATATCGATATTTTTGTTAGCGGCACTTTTTTTTTATCTTTTAAAAATAGTTAAATAACAGAAAACCCTCCTATAATATACCGCTTTTTTACTTTGCCCTCTTATTTAAAAAAACTATATTTTTCTCATCGTAATTACGTAATTATTTTTAGGGGCAACGAGATTAACAGAATAGATAAAATAATTCTTATCCATGTGCTCCCCTCCCCTCCGACTCCACTGCTGCCCCGACCCCCGCACCCACCGAGAAGCTCTCCTCCTCCTTCCCACTCTGTAGTCGTCATCGTCGTCGTCTCCCCCGCCGTCGGAGAGGTTGGGGGTGCTTAGGGAGCCGCGTCCCCGCGCGGACGCGTGAAGCGCTGCGCCCCAGGGAGCAGGTCAACGCGCGGCGGCCTATCGGGGCCCGCCATGTGGCGGCCGCCCTCGTGGCGCCCCAGGGAACAGGTCAACGCACGGCGGCCTATGGGGGCCCGCCATGTGGCGGCCGCCCTCGCGGCGCCCCAGGGAGCAGGTCAACGCGCGGCGGCCTATGGGGCCAGTCATGTGGCGGCCGCCCTCACCCCGCGCTGACCCGCGCAAGATGAGGCGCGGGTCCCCGCGCGTTGACCTGCTCCAGCGCGCGAGTGCTGACCTGTGCCAGCACGCGCGCGCTTCGGAGATCTCTGCGGCGTCCATGGCGAGGACGGGGTCCTCGACCTTGAAGACGGTGAGCACGAGGACGAGCGCGGTGGCGCCGAGGAGCACGGCCAAGGCGGCGGAGCAGCCGCAGCAGAGGAGGAGGGCGCGGTGCCTGCGGAGGTACGGCCGCCGCGGCGGCCGCCGCCTCCTCGTCGGGGACGACGATGGCGGAGGAGTCGAAGTGGGGTTGGGGTTTCTCCGCCATTAATTGTTGCGGGGAGAGAGTGCTCAATAGGTGTTTGTTGAATTGCCTGTGTGGTGGTGAATTACGCTGTGTGTTTATATCATTATGACATATTATTTATATATATATATATATATATATATATATATATATATATATATATATATATATATATATATATGAGTATATGGGTGTTTGTTGTTAACTGATTTATTTTTATCTCTGTTTATTTATTTATTTATCTTTAAGAATAGCTTGCTTTGTTGCCTGAGGAGAGTTTTACGAGTATGGGACACGGTCTAAGAAATCTTCCTATGTTGTGCTCAAGATAATAGGCCAATCGAGGTTATATGCTCATGCGGAAGGAACTAACACATTCATTATATAGTTTCAGACCACGCGGTTCATGAAGTATATATAATTATTATTATACATGAAGATACAACAGTTTAAGAAGGCTTATTAGTCTACTAGCATTACCTCCAGATGCGTGATTATTAATTAATAATTTACATGAAGGGTAGATATTTTCCTCTCAAATTTTTAGTCGGAAAGTTGAAGCTGTTGATGATTGTGATGAAACTAAATTTAGAGACCGAACTGAAGCACGATAGAATGAACGAATCAACTGATTATCATGCCCTATTATTAAACTGAATTCTTTCTCATTGCAAAAGGTGGTGATAAAAAACAACCCGAATAATGTACCTGTAGTAAGGTCTTCAATTGGATCCCTGGAACAATCTCTCCCTTAGAGAGAGAGAGAGGGAGAGAAGGAGTTATGTGCAAGGGGATTAAAAAAAAAACAACGCAAATACACAAATTACAAAACAACAGCTTTTGCAAGTAAAATAATACACAAAGCCCCCCACCAAATCAAACCCACTAAATTCCATCCATCGAGAACTAACCCCTTCCCTCTCATCAACCAATTGTCAGGCTATACCCCATCCATCATATCCTCTCACCTGATGAATACAAATCTTGACCTAAGTTTAACCTCAACCAATGTACATACTTGAGACCAATTCATCCAGCTGTTTTGCTTGTCATCAAACTCTTCTGTTCTTTGCCCTGCTCCATTCGCTGCTATAATTTGCCCCAAAACCAAATGGCGGCGCCGTTAGCTTCGCTTTCCTCAGCTTCTGCTGATTCTCGTAACTCCTTTCCATGCGTTCGTGCAATAACATCGAATTCGGAGGCCTAACGGAATCACCGCACAGCTGTTGCATATTAAGCGCTTGATCCTTTTCCAGCTTGAGAGGAGATGAATTTCCCTCAATATGCGATGACGACCACTTGACGGGGCCTCTACCAGAATTATTCATTGGACCAAAGTCATTTTTCCGATTGCTTAGCTTGTGCTTCGCGGACAGGAGGGATGTGCTTCTAATAGAATCGTGGGATGGTGATGCAAGGGATGAAGTTTCTGATTTATCAAATGAAGACAACGGTTTACGAGCCTTCATGGTCTTCTCTGAAGGCGTTTTCGGGCATTTTATTCCCCAGCCGTCATGCTTTTGAGATTTTGTGCTGCTGGAGTAGTTAGCCATCTCCCATAGTATGTCGGCAGCATGTTGGGCTCTTGGAGAATTTCCTATTTCACAAACAAAATATGATTATGGAGATTGCAGACTTTTGAGAAACTGAGAGAAAGTAAGAACGGGGAGAAAAAGTTCTCACTGAATAAGTGCTGAACAATTAAGCATCAGATGAAATTAATGCTAGCGCTTGGAAAGAGAAATGCATATGAAGAAGAGATGAATTTAAGTAAACTACTGTAAGAAGGCGAAGAATAACTTGTATCAGGACCACATAATAATTGGCTTATCATGTGGCGCATTTCAATTTAACAAGCTAGTAAAAGCCCACATATTACTCGTGGGTATAGTATTACAAGGGTAAATTGCATTACTAGTCCCTGAACCTTGATTCAGGTTTCATTTTGGTCCTCAACTTTTGATTTCGCCATTCGAAACCTTGAACTTTTAATAAGGTTTCAATTCAGTCCCAAAACTTTTAACGTTGTTTCATTCCTAGTCCTTACGTTAAAATCTTTGTTTGCATCTAGTTCATCTCTTTGTTCGTACACCATGAATTCACCCTTTTAATTCATCCATCTCATATTTTCTCAATTCAAAGGACTGACTTAATAATTGTAACTCAATTGGTAGTAGGGTTAGTATATATTTTGCAAGGATTGTTGTGCCACTGGCGCGAAGCATGGTGGTGTGCATGGTGGGCAAGGGCAACATGAGTTTATCAGCACAAGCGGCACGAGCCGGCTGTACCAGACCACTGCCAACTGGCACTGCAATCCTTAATATTATGAAAATAGTAGTCGATAAATACATTGTACATAGACGTACAGATGCGCTGCTGTGGGCAAATATTTTTCTTCTAACGGTATATATATATATATATATATATATATATATATATATATAAAAGGAATAAAGTAAAACTCTTTTCAGAGTTTAGAGACCACTAACGTCGAACTTGAAAGTTAAGAGGACCAAAATGAAACTCGGCTGAAAGTTTGAGGCCTAGTGGTACAATTTACCCGAATTTAACTTTGAGTCCAATAGCAACTAAGAGTTTCTAGAAAGACATGATTGTTGAAGTGAATAAAGAAAAAATGGTATGACTTTTTCACACCACCATATTCATCGCATTGTTTCTAAAGTTAGCATGCATTACCTGGTAACATATTTGCGGCAGGTAAAGGCCACATACTCTGCTGAGAGACACCAACAGCACTTTCAGAAGGACAAGAACTATTATAAGAGCAATCGTGTTTGCTTTCTGCTAGCTGCTCTTTCTTGACAGCTCCAATGTAGTTGTTTTGCACAGTGAGTTTTACAAGATCCAATGGATCATTCTCCTGAGCATTCAAACTTACTTCCAACTTCAATGATCCGAGGAAAGAATTCACATTATTGTTAGATTTCAATTGGCTATTTGAACAGTCTCCATCCATTAAATTATTACTCTCTGAAAGAAATGCCTCTGGAAATGCTATTTTTTGACGAGCTGAAGAATCTTCGCCTTGTTCAAGTTTTTTAAAATCCAACTCTGAGAAACTATTTGGATCCTCCCTGATTGATAAGGAATTGCTTCCTATTCTAATCCATCTCCCCTGAGAGCTACTCCTTGTCAATGCCAATTTACCAGCATCAAGACTAGGTTTGTGGGCTCCACCATGAGAGTATGACCAAGAAAATGGTGGCAAGCTAGCACCATTAGAAGTTGTATTATTCGTGGTTGATTGAAATGGAGACGAGTTCGAGCTTAAGCTTGATAGAAGAGAATCCAAATTCTGGTGTGGTGGAAGTGCTAAACGATCTAGAACATGTGTAGGCTGACAAAGATCAGAGTTACTGAAGTTCACTTGTGGAGAATCCTGAATTATAAAGCAATTTGACAATGTTGAGAAATATATTCATATAAGAAAAGAGGGCTTTTACACATATACTCCAGCAAAATCATCTCCTTATATTTATATCCCTGTTAAAATTTGATATGTCATATACAACTATCAAAAGTGCAGCTTCTCACAAAAAAAGGGCCCTTAAATTTAAGAGCCAGCCAATTAATGGGGGAAATTTCGTTTTGTATTATAAAAGGTTTCTAAAGAGGGGACCTTTTGCAAGTACAGAGGTGTATATGTAAGAAGATTTGTTTGTAAAGGGCATGTATAGAAACTTCATACTGCAAGGATAAATAGATAATTTTGCAAGGGTACATACGTAAATATCTGTAAAAAAAAAAAGAAATAAACTTCAAACTTACCTTTCT
This sequence comes from Tillandsia fasciculata, assembly GCA_029168755.2. Classification (NCBI taxonomy): domain Eukaryota; kingdom Viridiplantae; phylum Streptophyta; class Magnoliopsida; order Poales; family Bromeliaceae; genus Tillandsia; species Tillandsia fasciculata. The sequence continues at coordinate 4,120,093 of CM054941.1, read as the reverse complement.
GGAGGATATTTTTTCATTACTATCTTTCTCCCTGTTATCCCAGTCCGGCATGTTACCCAAGGATGTATTAGAGCTCAAAAGGCATGCTGCGCCTTTACTGTTGCAAGGGCTATCTACTTCACCAGGAAGAGAGAGGATAGACCAAACCTTCCTAACAGACACCAGAATATTCTCATTGATATTCACCACCCGTTTTCCTTTGTCGAGACAGATACGAGAATATCTATAACTGCCATCAAGAAGTTTACCCAATGAAAGGTCCTCCATATTTTTTGTAATGTCATTGAGATTTGCCTTGAAACTACACATTCCTAAATAATATGTCAAAGAAACATAAGTGCTGCATCATCGCAAATAGCACATATTGTATTAAACTTAGTGAGCAACAAGTAAGGCATTCTTTATATTGAAAGGGTTCTAAAATAAGCAAACAAATGATATCCCTTTATAACAAAAATATTACCGATGGGACTGAAAAGGAAAGAAAATAAATCACCAGATTGGATTTTCTTCTTTCGAAAATTTGCCACCATGGCAGGACACCTACCATCAACATTGTGTGCATGAGGAGCTAAAGTTATAATAAAATATTATGTGTAAGGAAAATAACTTAGGATTTAGTTAAATGAAGACATCCTCCATGAAAAGAAGAAACCAAAGAAGGCATCTGATCCCTTAAAGAGGTGGGATGCATGTTTGCGAGGGGCTGACCCATTAGTGGAGTCAAATATATAAGAAGAAAGAGAACATCAAAAAGTGGAAAAACTGCAGTTCAGCAAACAAAAATATCAACTGAAAAACCCAAGGTGGAAAATCAAATGGTCAAGAAGTAATTAATCAAGAAAAGCAAACAGCTAGCCTAACTAGTAGAATACTAAGCTACCTATCAATCAAAATATCATAAAAATGGGAAATGTGATAAAACAAGAATATCAAGAAAAAGAGCAACAACCGGGAAGGAAAAACCTTTTAAGTATATCAACATGATTGCCTGAAAATATAGAAAATTTTAAAAAACTACCGATTTTCACTTTTTGTGATGTACACCACTTCAACCATAATTGTTTATATTTGAGTAATTTTCATCTGTCGAAATTGGAATTCTATTAGAATTTATGATTCTTTAGCTCTCAGTTGTTAACAGTTAATGGAATGGACACAAATAAGCTGAAAAGTGATTTTGTCAAGTCGTGTTTGATAGTTAATTTAACCAAGTTGAGGTTATTTGAGTTGATCCTATAAAACAAATATTTCCTACATTGAAATTTTGATCTTCAAGGAGTCCTAAAATATGTCTTGTTCTCAGCCTGGTCCACAGCTAAGTGTTTTATAAGCTCTTTTCAATTTAAGGCAGCAATTGAAAGGGCTCTCAGTCCATAGGTTAGGCAATGGTTTTAGGCCAAATCCCCATCTCACTCCAGGAGGGAAGATTATCTAACACTTTACATTTAAAAAAGATAAGAAAGAAACGCATTCATTTCATTCGAATCTTCATGATTGCGGGCTAAATCATTTCATCTTAATCATTTCCCTCTTTTGCTTCAGTCTTGTTGTTATATAATCATTGGAGCTAATTTCATGGAATAGCAAAGCAGGATAAGAAAATCATTGCTAAAATAAATTAAACAACCGTTGTTTTCCAAAAGCTTAAGTTTCCAGAGGACGGTGTTTTTAATATTTATATGTTCAACACTCTCTCTCACGTCTGGGCTCGAGACTTTTTAATAAGTCCAAAATGCGGACTTAGATTAAATGGGAAAAAATTAATTATGCTAGAAGCCTGGAGGGAGTTGAACTCAAGATCACCTACTCTGATATCATGTTAAATTAAATGAAACAACCGTTGTTCTCCAAAAGATTAAGCTATCAAAGAACGGTGTTTTTAATATTATATATTTAACATATCAACAGATATATCACTATTATATATACTTAAGCATAAAAAACGAAGGTCAAAATATAAATATCTAAGCGAAAACTAGCAAATGATATTAAATACATAGAAATATAGCACATTGGAGTATATAGTATCATACTTAATTCAGTAGCCTTAATTGATGAGCCTATCCATGCTGAAGATAGAGAGCAAAATACATATATTTCTTGTGTTTAGATCGTAAAAAAAATAATAATAATTAAAGGGTTAACCCTTGGTCCCCAACATTACCCTATTTTTCATTTTGGTCCCCAATCTTTTATTTTTTGCAATCCGATCCATAACCTTTAGAATTAATTGCACTATTGGTCCCTAACCTTTTCCAATTATTTTACTTTGGTTTATGCATGCCCACTATGTCAAACCCAATCTCATCACCCTCAATGTCTTCCTATGCACCTATGACCACCTCAAATCTTGCACATGATGCCTACTTCCTCTTTTGGAGCATCCAGCATCCTTGATGTCGCACCGCGAGTGCGACCAAACTCTGTTAGAGACTTGAAAAAATTGGTGCTAAGATTGACTACCAGACTATAATCGTAATCTATATGAGTAGGGAAGGCATTATTGGGGTTGATGTGGCCTATTTTATCGAAATTAATGTGAATTTGGATGGTTGGGACCTAATTGAAACAAAATAAATATGTTAGGGATCTAAGGGCAAAAAAAAAGGTTAGGGAACAAAGTGAAAAAAATGGATAAAGGTTAGGGACCAATGGCGCAATTAACCCTGAAAAAAAAATTACAAACAATAACTCCTAAATTGATTCAGGCATTAACACACAAGATAGCATTATACTGAAAAAACAAGTGTACTACTAGGAGAAAATAAATTTAAAAAAAAAAGATATACATAATAAGCATTGTACAGTGTTGCATACCAAGAACATTGTTTCCTCCAAAAGGGGAATCGCAATTAGCCAAACCAGTCCTCGATGCAAAACAATCATATTTAGCTCTGAGACTAGTTCTAAGATTCCTTTTATCAGCTCTCTTGCCATCAAGACCACGCTTCTGTTTCAGCAACCGGGATTTCTCTGGACATAATTAGATGAGGCTCATTTAATTGAGTAAAGCATTTACCTTCAAAATCAGGCTATCCAATAATGCTTGAAAGAACAGAAGAAAATCAAAGCTATTAATAGCAGATGTCTTCAACATTCGTTTAATTCTTTGATGTGGAATATATTGTTTACCTTAAATAACTAGAGCCACCTGAATAAGATAGGACAGAGCCTTATCTCATAAACCAAAAAGATGGCAGCAGAAACCAATCTAGTCATGTCAACCTTATAGTTGTACAAACAGAATGACAAAGTGCAAACTTCGTCATGCAGTTTAGACCAGTCGTACTATGGCCAATGACCATATATTGGTTGTTATCTGCACAATAATGATTAAAACAGGCAGCGAACAGTATAAATGTATAATAGCCAACTAACAGCTTAAAAGTGCCAAAACCTACTAAATGGTGCCCCTAAAATTATATTTATCACACTTGCCAAGATACAGCTCCTTCATTGGCAAATATTGATGAAACACAGATTTCAATGAAAGGAACATTTCTTTGGTTCCATATTTTGGTAAAGAGAGAGTTACTCAAATAACAACTCAAAGAAGGATAATAGTTCATAAAAAAAGTAGCATCACACCAAAACGTTCTTGATTAGATTATGTATGAACTTGATTAGTTGAAAGCTTGCTTGAAATCTGCTACAAAGAACTGCACATATGGAATTTTAGAAGTACTACAAGTAAGAAGATGCGAATGACTCGACCAGTAAAATGAAGAACACTGCACTAGCAAAGTATGGCAATACAAATCTACACAAGAAGCAACTGTGAGCTACTTAAATATGCATGCACATAATGGAATAATGGATTTTTTATTGAAGCAGATATGCATGTAAAGTGTGTGCGCAATTACAAATGGTAAGACAGGATTTTTATACCAGAAGACATCCGATGCATCCAATCAGGTCCGGGTTCCTTTGGGGTAGTCTCGTCATCATGCATTCCAGCACTAAGAGATTTTCCTGCCTGATCTATTCTTGGTCTCTTAGAACATGTGAAGCTGCTCAGCCTTTTCACAGATTTCTTGTTGGGCACGTTACCATCATGCTTGGGAAGCGATAGGACAACCGTATCCACTTCCCGAAGATAATCATTCTTACCATTACCTTCACAATTGAAATTCAGAGTCATATTCTTGTGCATACGGATGTTGGAAGTAGTGTTTATTTGTCTAGAATCTAAACTTAATTCAAATTAGATATACGATCAACTCATAATTAATCTACAAAGCAAGAATTTCCGAACTCCTAAGGCGAATATAAAGAAATTTATCATTTAAAAGGTAGATATCATTTCTTAACACAAGGACTGAATTAAGGATATCAAATGCCAAAAAGACGCACATCCGTACATGTAAAGGATTGACTTCATCAAAGAAAAGCATAAAACTACGAATCAAGAAATTAGTGCCAGTGGCCAAAGTCTTTGGCTTGCAAGCTCATGGTCGGAGTTCAAGTCATGAGAGAAGCCACTTCATCCAAAAAAATGTTACAGTATAGAACAGTTTCTACAAATTCTCCCTGCCAAAACCTACACCTCCGAGGATCATAACCAGGCTATAATAAAATGAAATAGGCAAAGTGATAATCAACGTATAATCATAGAATAATATCAGAAAAATCCTTATCATGAGAACAAGGAAAGGCCGCACAATAAAACCCTAAATCTCTGTACAAATTGATCTTTTCATCAACCATCTTGCTTACACAAAGCACCATAAACCTACAAAACCTAATATATACGACACAGCAACCCCTTTTCCCTTCATCATATAAATCTATCCATTTATCAACACCCATCAAAGAACACACCCAAGAGACCACATCAAAATTCGAAACTTTAACCTTCCAAAGGGGGAGGAGGAGGGAAGAAGAACCATACCGCCATGAGACCGACCGCAGCCGGAGTCCTTATGCCGTCCAAAACCCGACGCATCTACGCCATCGGCGCCCCTCTCCTCGGCCTTTCCCTCCCGAACGAACCCGTCTCCGGGAAGTATCTTGGAGTCGACGAGATTCGTCGGAAGAGGAGGCAACTCCACCGCATCCATCCACCACCTTCACCTCCAACACCACTCTCCAAACCCTAGAAAACCCTAGAACGGCGCTACGACCTCTCCCGATCCAGAGCGATTACTTTCCCGCAACCGATCGATCCCCCCAGACGATCGTCCCCTCGAAAGCGATCGATCGGGCACCATTAATCTCCGCACCATCATCGAGGAGATCGCGGACGAGGAAACCCTAGAGAGAGATTTGGCGAGGGGGCGGCGGAGAGTGGAGAAAGAGAGAGAGAGAGAGAGATGGGAGAGGAAATAGAGTGGAATTTTTAGGGCAACAATCGGAGGAGTAAGAGGAGAAAGCTATTTATAGTTTTCGGGAAAATCCAAAAGCGTGCCCTCGCGACGGAATATTCCGGCTAACCTGCGCCGGTTCGGGCAAATTTTTATTCGGTGTTTCGATCCCTACACTATACACATTATATTTATTATTTTAAATAAATATTAGTATTAATTTCATATAATATAAACATATCAAATAATAAATATAATATAAAAAATTAATAGTTTTATTTATATTCTGTTAAAAAATAAATAACGATAATAAATCAAAGAAATATATATAAATAACTTAGAATTTTTTGAAGAGATAAATATAAAAAATTAAATTTTGTAGAAATATATATGCTGTTCGCTATATTTATATAAAACTGTATGATATTAATTCTAAAAATTATTAAAAATTATTAGTTGAAAGTGACGGCTCTTATATTCATCTTGTTTCGATAAAATATTAACAAAAGACATAAAAAATAATAATAAATAATTTGATATAAATTTCCAACAGTGAGTACGTTTTGAAAATTTATTTTATATTTTTTTTACTATTTAGCCAATGCCTTCTAATAAAGTTGTTAAATTTTGCCAAAAATAATAACAACAACAACAAAAAAACTAAAAATATCTATAAAATAAGATAGAAAAATTAAATTAAATTATAAAAATTGATAAAAAAAATATAATAATATAATAGTATTTTTATAAAAAAAAATTAGTAAATAAAAATAACGCTAAAGTACAATATAGTGGTATGTAATTACGCTTAAATTACACTCCCCCAAATTTCAAACTCTTTATTGATTTTAAATAATTTAAAATTTTATAATTTGTTAAAATATTTTTATTTTAGTTTTTAGACAAACAAAAAAATAATAATTATATGCACCTGGTTCATCCTATTCATTTTGAATTACAAACTCTGTGAACTTTGATCTATCTCATATTTTAAATAGAAAAATATTGTGACTAAGTGATAATAGAAAGAAAGAACCCCAAACAATTTTTAAAATTTAAGATGAGCAATGTTAAAGTGTATGATACACCCTCAATTATCTGCCATTTTGAAATGAGCACCTTAACTTTAATATTTTTTTATTGAGACACATTTAATTCTTTTTAGAATTAAGCAGTTTTAATAAAAAAAATAAAATAAAAATTCAATGACTTCATTAGATTTGGTAATTTAATTACTTTTTAGTACATAAAATTAGACCAATTAATGATTAATAACTTTATAATTACTAATTTGGTAGAATTTTTTTAACATAACTAAGTATAAAAAAATTTAAATAAAAAAAATTAAAAATTGAGAATTCCTAATATATATATTAGGAATTCTTTCCAACTTTTTAAAATTTTAATTTTAATACCAAATCTTTCAATTTATTTAATTTAAGTCAGTTAACCATACTTTGACTTTAAATTTTAAAATAATTATTTATTTTAATAAATTTATAGTTATAATAATTATATAAAATATATTAATTATTAAATTTGTAAAGATAAATGATGTATTTAAAATTTAAAATTAAAACATCGCTGTCTAGTTCAAATCAAATAAGTTGAAAGGATAGATAGTAAAATAAAAATTTCATAAATTTGGATAGCTGATTTAAAATTGTTGGTAGTTAATATAAGTTATGTATTATTTTATTTAAAGGAAATGATAGTTGAGAGGTTGATTTCAAACGAGACAATAATGAAGGGGTTTCCATCACTTTACCATCCGACCGTGATATGTAACGGTTACAGGGAGGCACCACGGAGGTTTAGTGTGTGATATTATTATTATTATTATTTATGATTTAGTGACGTTTGAGAACAGTAACGGTGACACGTGGACCGACGAGCTTATCCGTTACGAGCCCATCGCTGTTGCCTGTTTGTACTATAGCCCGCGGGGGTTGGTGGCGTAACACGTGGCATCCCGTCCAATCAATTTAATATATTTTTATTTTATTATTTTATTACAGTATTATTATTATTTTTATTAAAAATAATATATATATATTATTCTTAATAAAATTTAATGGTCCTTAGGTTTAATGGGCGGTTGAGAAAATAGTAAAATCTAATAGGTGAAAATAATTAAAAAAAAAAGGATTTTATCCTGTTTAATCAAAAAAAAATAATTAAAAAGTCTTGTTGTACCAGTCTGTACTCAAATAGGGTTTTACCCTGTTTAATCAAAAAAAAATAATTAAAAAAATTGATCTAAGGATATAAAACTTGATAGCACCAAATACTTGGTACTATGAATAGTATAGTAGCCGGACTATATATATATATATATATATATATATAGAGAGAGAGAGAGAGAGAGAGAGAGAGAGAGAATAGAGCTTATATGCTTTTAAAAGCACAATCACATTCATATTTATAAATTTTTTATTATTTGAATTTGTATTGGGATTTGTGTTTTTTACTTTATCTTTCTTTCTCTTTAGTTGACTTTATAAAAGCACTAATCCCATTACAAATTCAATGATAAAAAATTCACAAGCATAGAGAGAGAGCAGAGCAGAACTTATATGCTTTTAAAAGCACAAGCGGCAAGCCCATCCATACTTGTAAATTTTTTACCATTGAATTTGTATTGGGATTTGTGTTTTTTTACTTTATCTTTTTCTCTCATTAGTTGACTTTACAAAATTACAAATCCCAATACAAATCTAATGATAAAAAATTTACAAACGTGGATAAGTTTGTACTTTTAAAAACATATAAGCTCTTTTCTCTCTCTCTCTCTCTCTCTCTCTCTCTATATATATATATATATATGGGGCAATTTCCTACGTACCCCTAAAAATTTTCCTGTTTTTAGATTTACCCCTCTTAGAAGGCTAATATTAAAACTACCCTTCTTACGTTCCAACTTCTTTCCAAAATACTCCTGAAGTTAAACTCTGTTTGAAACTGCCGTTATCTATGTGTAATTACTATTTTGTCCTTTCAAATATACTCTAAATCCTAAACCCCTAAACCCTAAACCCTAAACCCTAAAACCCTAAACCCTAAACCCTAAAAAATCCTAAACCCTAAACCTTAAAACCCTAGAACCCTAAAAAATCCTAAACCCTAAACCCTAAAACCCTAAATCCTAAACCCTAAAACCCTAAAAAATCCTAAACCCTAAACCCTAAACCGGGGCAAAATAGGTATATCTGATAGTTTTCAACTCCGATTACTATTTAACTCTAGTTTAACCCTAGTTAACTTAACAAAGGGAAACGGTAGGGGTATTTTTAATAACGGTGGAACGTATGAAGGGTATATTGGAAAGAAAAAAATAAGAGGGGTAAATCAGATATTTCTTCATATTTCAGGGGTACACAGGCAATTATCCCTATATATATATATATATATATATATATGGCTGCCTTTTAGAGTATAAAATAATACCAAAAATATCTCAAAAATATTGTGGATTTGTGGTAAGAATGAAAAGAGTTTAAACCTTCGAATCTCTAAATTTACTTGTTATTGTAAATTTAAATTTTACAAAGTAAAGTGTACAATCGGAGTAATTACATATTATGATAGGATATATTATACATTTGGTCTTCAAAGTATGGAACGCGTGATAATTTAATCCTCAAATTCACAAGAAAACTAAAATTATCCAAACAGGTCCTAATTTTTGATTTTCTCTGGATTTTGCTTAGGAATACGAGAGAGGTATTTGTTGTAATTTTGCAACATTTAGAGATGAATATGACAAAATTAGCATGACCTGATTTCGATATAAGTTAATTAATAACAACTTATAAGCTATGATTTTTTATTTATTTATTTATTTTTTTATATCATTGGAGGTAAGGAGTTTTATTTTTTTACTTTTTAATTTTTTTAAAAATTTATAATTTATGTATTTTATTTTAAAAAAATAATTTAAAGATCGAATATAATATTTCATTATAAGCATTTGATCATATTTTTTTATTTAAATTTTGGGATAAATTAAAGTTCAAACATTCCAAAATATGTCAAAGTAATGTTTGAGTTATTTGAGTTTTATGTTATCAAAGTTTGTTAAATTAAAATTTAAAAAATCAGATCAAGATGCTAAAAAATAGTTAATTTCCCGTGCATTATACGTCTCAAATCGCGTGCATTATTGATTCAGAGTCGCATCAACAGGGTGTAGGATTTAATATACCACCTAAGTGATTTGATGTTTAAAATTTTAATTTTTCTATTCAATTTTTTAATTTACTTGATTTACACCTTATCTTAAAATTTAAACCAATTACATGCTTTGGCAAATTTCTTACTAAAAATAATATAAAATATACTAACAAAACCAAACCTTTGAATTGTAAAATCAAAATTTTGAAAAGTTAAACAGTAAATTCAAAATGATCCATAATTCAGATAAATTCCACATAACTTGTACCGGTTATGATAATAATTAAAACAAATACAAATCAAATCTCGTCTTAAAATGAATCCACATTGATCTTTCAGTCTCATTTCATGATCCCAACAGAAACAAGAATTTTAAGTTCGTTCATAAAAATGAGAGATTTAAGATACATGGGAAAGAAAAGCACATAAGTGACTATGTGAAGGATCTGAATTCTGGAGAGAAATATACAACTATGACGGCGTCGAGGTAGACCATGTAGAGCTGACAAAATATCCAAATCGGAATCAGAATCGCAATCGGAACCGCAGACAAGATCAGAACTACCATTTCTTGAGCTCCATACCTTCAGGTGGGCTCCCCTTGACCTTTTTCGAACCCACGTCTTTCCAGTTTGTGGACAGCACCGTTCCGTTCGACTCGATCTGGGTACAGATGCACACGAGAAGTTAGCTCTCGTCCTACCGCACGGGAACTAATAGAATAACTTATTTCTGCAAGTCATTTAAAACAGCTAGAGCTTAAAATCTGGAGTGGGTCGAGACGATTTTATAGAGGTGACGAAACAATAGAGTCAAAAGGGCCTGTTGTATAAGGAAAATCAGTAATGATGTTACACGGGTGAGAGCCACGTCTTACGAAGGATTTGCTCATCGCCCGTCTGGCATCCTCATCAGCATCGCGATATATTTCCCGGAAGAACTTGCTCAGCGCAGCATCACCGTCGAGCTTCTCCTCTTTCTCCTGAGAAAGAAAAGGAGAAACCGTAATTGTTAACACGCGTGCGTGAACAACCAATTTGTAGGGACTGAAAGGAGAATTGCATGTCGAGCACATTGTCTAAGCTTTTCATCAGTTATTGCAACTCACCTCCTTTTTCATGTCGGCTTCTAGCTTGTCCCAGTCGGTTTTAGATTTGGAAGAGGGGTAAGATGGTCTTTGAGATTGTGAAGCTGAATCTACAAAAATGAGATAGACGAGTATAAGAATATTAAAATGAGGGTTAGCAATATCATTTTGAACACAAGTTCCTTGTAGGCATTTGGTTTGCAGAGAATAACTACTTAGCTTGTCAATATCGCTTCCAATATTGTAGATATTTTGATTTCATTTTCCTCCCCGTGTTTACTTGGCAATACTGCATCCCCAGAGCCATTTTGTTCTAGTTGAGGATGAATTCCGTATAACTAGCAGTCCTTTAGAGTGCTCGCACTTTATATGGCAAGTTTCAGTGTTTTACTAATTTCAGATGGTTGTTGTAACTTTTATAAACAGGAGAATAATGAGCATAGAAGTCTAAATACTTAGTTAACACTACTGGGTGAAGTTTAAAAATACATGGAGCACAGTTTCCCAAGTTTGAGGTGATTACATTGTTCTACTGGAACTCTCTAGCATTATGTATAAAAAAATACATAGAGCTAGACTACTATACTTTCGAAAGTACGGAGGCCTCTATGCTTGTAAGTCGTTTTCGATGATGGAGTATTCAATTCGGCGATTGGTTTCGTTATACATGATCTACTGTGTTGAAACTATCTATAAACCAAATTTTATAATTTTTTTCCTTGGTATAGCCAGTGAATGAGTAGCCTCAAAATGAACGACTCATAATAAAAATTTCATAAAAAATAATGATAAAAGATTTAAATTTCAAATCGGAAGCATTAATCTTACTCTTGATAGTAAGTATAATTTTCCATTAAAATTTTACTTAATTTGACTTGTTTTACACCGTTGAACTTACAAACGTACCGCATCGATCATTAAAATAGTCATTTTTGAAATCCTTTGATCACTTGCTAAATGATGTTGAAAATTTATGGAATTTGATTTCTAAGTAGTTCTAATAGCGTATATTATGCCTAACGGAGTCGATTGTCGAATCGAATGTTCCATCATTGAAAACAACTTATAAGCACGGAAGCCTCCGTGCTTTCGAAAGTACAGGAGATGTTCTCTCTCTCTCTCTCTCTCTCTATATATATATATACACACACACTATTCGTTTCTAGATTGTGAAGAGATCCTTGGAGTGGAAGACTAAAATCTTATGTGTATATATTTATAAAGACTAGTAGAGCAGGCGGTTGTTATATTACCAGAGTTTACTAAACAGCCTCATAATGCCATGACTAAAAGAAAATTGTAAGAGAATTATGTGAAACAAAAAAAATATAAGCTACCTGGGATGTTGATTATCTTTTGTGGAACTGCTCTCTTGTCACTAAATTCCAAAGATGTCCATGTAATAGCTTCAGCCTTCCGAAGACGAATTTCAACTTTTGAAGACAAGACATCATACCTGCATTCCGCTGGTACAATCTGTATGTTGGCCATGCGAAGCCAAATAAGGATTAATAAAATGGTGGAAACAGGACAGTAATTAAAACTACAAGATTAAGTGCAAAACTAAATAATGCTTTTCCAGACGCAATCCAAGGACTACATCTATAATGTATGCAATTGGCAATCTTTTTATCCAGAATAACCCTAAAAAGAAAAGCCAAAAACTGCTAACAGCATGCAGTGAATACTTCTACCAAGTAAAATGCAAAATGCATCTCACAATAGGTGGATCCAAGTGATCAAATTAGGAAGTATGGATTTATTTACATTTACACTAGTGTAGTAATCCTCGCGATTCTGCGGTAGAAATTATTTTATTAATAAAATAAAAAAGTGCAAAATTTTTGCATATAATATAAAATTGAATTTATAAAAAGAACAAAATGGACGATTCGGAATCAAATAAGATCAAAAAGAAAAAAAAAAACAGAGAGAGGGAATAGAGCTTAATCTAATTGACGACCTCGCAATGATCGAGTTCTCGAAAAGTGCTTCGACAAAAAAAAAAAATTCTAATCCCTAATTAAGAGCTTCGGAGGAAAAAAATCATTCGATTTCTCTCCTTGAGGCTCCAAGAATTTCATATACTCTTAAAGAAAATCATAATATCCCGCATCCTTACGATTTTCTAAATTGTAATCTACATGTAGGATGAAGAAAGAAACCGCATCTCTTCGATTTTCTAAATTTGTAACCTATGCAAAGGATAACTCTTGATTGGAAATTGAAAAGAAATGTAGCTCCAGTTCCTTCGGAAATGGTAAAATATTCCACGTCCCTTCGATTTTCCAAAATAAAAATGTTTAACAAACATTTCTCTCAAAAAATGTTTAAATCAATGAATAAATTAATTAACTAAAAGATATGGCTATCAATTTTGTTTTTTAATTTTAATTAAAGTGAAAAATGAAAGGACGTGAGTTTCAAATTTTAAGATTTAGTAAGAAAATAAAAATGTTTAAATCAGTGCATGAATTAATTAACTAAAAGATATGGTTATTAATTTTGCTCTTTAATTTTAATTAAAGTAGAAAATGAAAAGACATGAGTTTTAAATTTTAACATTTAATAAGAAAATAAAAAGGTTTAAATCAATGCATGGATTAATTAACTAAAAGATATGACTATTAATTTTGTTTTTTAATTTTAATTAAAATGAAAAATGAAAGGACATGAGTTTCAAATTTTAATAAAAAAATAAGTCTGTTGAAGATGAAGGAAAAATTACCACGTGGCAAAAAATATTGGGGATTCATATATTTGTATAGAAGATATCAAAGTTAAGCTTTGGGGAGAGGAGATGTGAAAATGAACTCCAATTCACTTACAAAGAAAAAAAAAAATTAACCTACATGGAAGAAGTGGGAGAATATGTGACACAGGGAACCACTGCCGGGCGATTATTTAACTGATTTCTCTCAAACAAAAGGATTGCAGTCTCGAGCAACAAACAGCCTATGAGAATATGGCTCAGAGCAGAACATAGAAAGGGCAGTCATACACAAGAGGCTGTGCCACTAAGGTGTTTGACAAGTGTGAGAGTAAGTTGTGTTATCCCTGTACATGCAAACTGATAATGCTTAGGTGAAAGGGATGAAACTGACCAATACACCAAGCTAAGGGCCAAAAAGAATATGATCTTAATTTATAGTTTTTTGACCCGCTAGTAAATCACTTTATGTGCAGGAACTAACATGATTACCATCATTTCATATATTACAAGGTCATATTACATTTTAGATGCTTGTGCTGCATGATGTACACAAATTAGTAACGATCTAATACATTGCACACTACTGCTTCTACTGCTTGTTGGCCCAGTAGCAATAAGGCCCACAAAGTGAACGAAGTTGAAAGAAGACAAAAGTGCTCTATTACCAAGGAAAATGGTCACTCGACACAAGTTGTGATATCGAGAAAAGGGCATACCTTCGCAAATAAACGTGGTTGAAAATGATATTTCTCTTCCCCAGGGATATCTATAGCAACACTTAGCTGAAAAGATAGGAAAAAGAAATCATTTTATTTGTGAATCGCATGATTATATCGAGAAAAACAAAAAGAACTGAACTCATGGAAGAGCATACTATTTGTTCTCCAAAGTCGACAGACACATTCTCAGAAGGTATGCCCTTAGCAAAAATGGTCAAAACAACCTCTGTTGGAGAATTGTAGAAGTCATGCCTACCACAATCATCGATCCAATTAATCAGTAATTAGGAACTGCTTATGAAATGCTTCGCTACTATCAATATAAAACATGGTGAGCAATAAAAAAGGAAGAAATGATTCACAAAATACAATGAGAAGAGAGATTGAAATTCTTCAGCTGTTCGATATTTTGTGAGAAGATACAGACAAAAGGTGTAGTTCCTGTTGTACATCATCCAGTTTAAGACATAGGCATGCTAGCCTTCCAAGTTGCACCTTTTGAAAGCAAACTACAAACTTTACATTTAAACAGAACCATCTAACAGCCAATGCTTCCAATATGTGAGACCAAAAAAAAAAAAAAAAAAAAAATCCAGAACACAAAGAAAATACACAAATAGTAAATGACATATGGCAATGAAGTAAATGATATACATTAGCAAGAAGAGATTAAGATGAAAAGAAGCGCACGAATGTGGACAACTGTAGAGTACTTCTATGGTAGTTCTTACATCATATAGACGGTGTCCTGTCAAATTTGTCGCGTCCAAGTTGGGTTATTAGATTTCTCATAATGAAGCATACAAATTTTATACACGTTATTCTAAGTTCCTAGTTACAAGAGTCATTACTAGTCATCTAGCAGCATTCTCTTTAGAAGAACAAGTGAATTATATGTTGAACTTTGCGTTTGTAAATATGAGTTTGTAAGTTTCCAAGGATATAACTGATTAAGCCATCTACTGCTTTGATACAAGAATATGGCTTGCATTGCAAATAGTTCAGATACTGTTATAGTAGATTATACAACACGAAAATTCAAGTTAGCTAAAGCAGAAATTTACATAGATAATTCTCCACGAATTTTTCCATCATAGCAGTTGATAAAACTCTTAGAGAACTTTCCAGGAGCAACTCTTACCGTGGTCAAGTTCTTCAGCAGAAGTTCAGATGTCTTATTTCTGTTGCAATGGTACTAACAGGACTTGGAGACAGCAATCATTGCAATTAAAAGATGTAGGGAGTGCATGAAAATTGTAACTAACACCAGTAATTTTAAATATTCAAAGTTGTTTCTGATCACAAGCCAAATATTGTCCTCATAGAATTAAACAGCATTCTATTGAATCAAGGTTGAACTAATCATCCACAAAATAATGAATCCAGCAAAACATTCAGCATAGGGGCTCCACTCTTCTCGGGCTCATTTCAACCAACATTTTCTTTCTAATTTGCAGAACCAATTATGTAACAGACCTCAAAACTAGGTGCTATCAATTTTTGTTCTTTCATTTTCTAGAGGACGTATGTCACATCCGGTGAATCATCACAGAATTCTCTAAAGATAGCAGTACCAAGTGAGTATGCTAATTAGATTCTTGTCTCTAGAAGTTAAAAAATAGCTATATCTTCTTGTTTATAGAAGTCATGCTGTTCGCTGACTCCTAAGTCCTTAGTTTGTATTTCCGCACCACCCTTAGCTTTAATCAGCCTTTGCAGTTAGCATTTTCATACATAAATCACATAATAATTGCATTAAAGTTTATAAGGCCAGCAATACCCAGAAGTTGTAAGTACCTGAATTTTGGTTTGCTTGCCATCACCGCAGATTGAAGGGATAAATTACTTGGCAGCGGGCAATCCTTGTCATTCTCTGAATTTAAATTGGAAGACACAGTGCTTGTTACAGTATTAGGCATAGATCCTTTTAGCAGGTCACTACTTTCCTCTGCAAAAGTGCAAGGTTCGTAAGAGTTATACCATGAAATAAAAAACAAAGCAAAATATTCCAATCTATTTCATAATGATTTATCCTCAAATTCTGTAAAAAAGAGGGGGGGAAAAAATGTTTGACTCAAGCTGTTCCAATCACAACAAGCAATGAAAATCAGAAGAAATTTGATGTACAAAGTTGCAGGAATCTCCTCATGGGAGGTACTGATTACTCGCATTGAAAGATCTTTAACCAAGAAACTACCTGCAATGCGCTCATCACATTCTTTAATCAATTGAGTGAATCTTGAATCTCCTGGCGCCAATGCAGCACCTGCTTCAAGAGATGTTTTCGCAGTTTGATACTCTTCGATCTTCATACAAGCAATCCTATTAGAAGAATATTTGATATAAGGAAAACCAAATTCAGGCCCAACTATACCAAATATGTTTTCACAGAAATTTTTATGCTTACCCCTTACGCAAGTAAGCTTTGACCATCGAAGGATCCAACTGAATCGCTCTATTAGCATCTGCAACAGCTTCTGCAGTATCGACACAAGTGACAAGACCCGTGATCCAACCGTATGTTAAAATTACAATTACCGAAAGATTACCATTTTAGAGACAAGAAATTGGTGTTGTGTCGCATTACTGCGTCCCTTTGCGTCTAATAGCCATTTCCATGTAACTACAAACAAGCAAGATAGAGTCGCGCAACTCCAAACCACAAGAGACTCGAGAAATTGATACAAGCATGCAATGTTTAGAAGGACGAAGGGAAAACAGACGACCCTAAAACCTACACAAACTCATTGAACTAGCACCGAGCAACTAGATATCGATCAACAAGGAAAAAGTTATTGCACACTCAATATTTGATGATCAATACCTCAAATTCAAAAATGTGATCACAATCACATAAAAGTCATGTGTATGAAAAAATTATAACTTCTGAAAACCTATTACCCGGGTGTAAAGTCGTCCAAAAATCAATAATGTAGAGAGCAACATTATTCAATCTCTTAAACATTAGGAATCTAAGACCTCGATTGGCATTTTTACCATTTTTCAATCTCTATAATCAGATTGTATCAAGGATGCACGGGTAGTATCCATTGTGCCGCATCGTGCCAACAAGATACCGACACGATACAACCCCGTGTCGATAACAAAGCTCAAAATCTTTTTTTCTTTAAATTACTAAATAATTTTCTCAATAAAGTTCAAAATATTTGATAAAAATATATAATAAGCAATTAGAAAATTTAGTTGCTAAAGAAAATAAATATTTCATGCCATTATGTGTCAACACAAATGTATTTTTTGTGACCGACATTCATTGGCATAGCCCGGCACGCACCGCGCCGGCAAGTTTCGGCACGATCCCGTGCCACGGCACTTAAATCCTTGAATTTTATATCCCAAATTTGTTATTATTGGCTAGCTTGCAATACAACTTGCAATGTAAAATATAAATAAATAAAAAAACTAAGGCCTCATTTTTTTTTTCAATTAAATTTTATATATAAAAGATGTAGGAGTGGACAGTAAATTACTTGCAATTTTTTCATTCAAAGTGTTTACTTAGCAACAAAAAATAAAAGTAAACCAAAATCCGGGCTTGTCAACAGATCCGTCGTATACGCAGAATTTCCCACGTACACGAAGTGCTACAACCTGCTCAAGTATAAAGAGAAGTATATACAAAAAGAGCAACACAAAGCTATAATTACAACAAACCACAGATTAAACTGTATACATAACAAAAACTTCATATACAAAAACCATCTCCCAGAATATAAATAACTACAACAAGCTAGCTAAAGCCAGACCCAAATATACAGTAGTCTAAACAACTAGAAAGAAAATGTACTACAGGGTCCACTGCTAACTCGCAGAATGGCAAGAGATCTATCTAGCCCACATCCCCTTATCTCGATCCGCCAGCGTCACTACAGCCGTAGAGGAGCAACAATGGGCGTGAGAACTACTAAAAGCCAGTAGTTCTCAGTGGATATATCATCGAAACTCCGACCTACCCACCAAATCTACCAGAGGCAAGAATAGGAGAAAAGCAGTAAAGCGAAAAATGAAACTGCTGAAATAAAATCTACTACTACTATGCCTCTAATGATGTGAATGAACAGTAACAGGCGTGCATGTATCACTAAAAGAAACCGCCGAGAAATAACCCAATCAACCAACCGGCACGAGGCCCGGTCTCGCCCGCACTAGCATCACATCTAATCACACTAACAATCCGTGGATCGCCGACATGGAACCATACTTATTCGAATATCCATACCTCGGTAACGAGATCCTGATTCCGATGAGTGAGATCCATCGCCTGTAGAGGTCGGATAGAAAACTATAGCATCGTGGATAGAGTCATAGTTAGCTGCATCAGAGGCAGTACTACCAGCAAGCAAGAATTCATTCTGTTGTTCAAGCAGTTGAACCAGAATCCATTTAACGGAGTACAAAGGGTAAAAGGCAGAATTAATCAAGCCACCTAACTCCGGAATGGCACTCGAGGGGAGCGACCCGCTCGAGGAAAGTAACCTGGTCGAGTATGTAGCAGGCAAAAGTCACTCATGACCAAGTGAAAGACTCTATCTACTAATGTAATTTCGGCCCCAAATCGACGCATAATCACTAATCGGTCCAACCGCCCAAAATCCGCGATTACCGAACATCCCATGAGTCCAACAATCCGGTGCTATCCCACCCTGACTCAAGAATCACAACTACACTATTCCCAACACCTGCTCAAAACCCCAAGCAACCTGAACCATAATGCAAGAAAAAATACAAGTTTTCTCATAGGTTCGATTCCAACATGGATAGTGTAACAACATGAACGAGGTGACCGATCTAGATGCCCATACAAGCATACAAAAGTCTTCAACAAGATAGGTTCAAATCTCAACATAAATGACAAGTTTAAGCATGATTTGAGCGAGGAAATAAAACGAGGATCACAATCAATTATGCTGAAAATAGGCAAACTAAGCAAGTATGTCACAGTTTCAATGTGCTCTAAAAACCCACCCGAAAACATGTTGATCTGGAATTCAATCGAGCTGAAATTTGGCGTGCACGATCCTCTGGTTCCTACCATTCTAACGAGTCCAAAAAGTCCCAAAGATCCCTGTCGGATTGAGCAGAAATGCAAAAACACTAGCTTTAATCCAAAAATTCCAGCACGCAACATATGCTAGAAAAGATATAAAATCTGTGATAAATACCTCAATAGGATGATCCAAAATTGATTCATAAATTCCTCTCCAACCTAGTCAAGAATCCTTGAACACTGCCCTCAAGCCCAAAAATTCAAATAATGACTCAATCTCTTTGGTGCTGTCCAAAATCTGCACTAAATTCAGCATGCAGAGTTCATCTTGATGTAGAGTCCAATTTCAACACAATCACGAGA
This sequence comes from Tillandsia fasciculata, assembly GCA_029168755.2. Taxonomy (NCBI): domain Eukaryota; kingdom Viridiplantae; phylum Streptophyta; class Magnoliopsida; order Poales; family Bromeliaceae; genus Tillandsia; species Tillandsia fasciculata. The sequence continues at coordinate 4,100,724 of CM054941.1, read as the reverse complement.
TGAAACCAAAAAGAAAGATGCTCACCAAACTCTTGAGAATGTAACCAAGATCCTAAACTATCATAAGCACCACGAAATAGGCTCCAAAGGTGAAACAATACTTAAGGTTAACAAAAATCCTGTGTGTAGGGAGCTCTTTTACTGTCTCCATGTTTGGAAGCTTTCTTCTCCTTCTTCTTCCTCCATTGGTGATATTGAAGTGTTCTTGCAGTTGCTGCCAGCATCGTCGACCTTTCTTTTTTGGCTTCCCCTAAACTCTAGAAGAGGAGTTTGGACTTGAAATTTTGAGGAGAGCTTCATCTTTTGCAGAGCTCGAAGTTTGGTATTGATAAAAGTCCTTCATTTCAGCTTTTGAGAAGGTATTTTAAGCTTTATTTGAGCCTCTTGTGTTCATTTTGGAATTTCTGGTCAGAGATGGATGTTCATGAGTTTTCTTCAATTTTTTTCTTATGGACATGAGGATTGAAGTGCTTGGGGATATACTTGACTTCTTGAAGAACAAGTAGGAACCTTGTTTCAAGATTTTTAAAAGTATATATTTGGTGGAATTTGGTTTTCCTTTGGCTCAATGAACCAAAATTCTGCACACAGGATTTTTGTTAACCTTAAGAATTGTTTCACCTTTGGAACCTATTTCGTGGTACTTATGAGGATCTTATGATGATTTAGAATTTTAGTTACATCCTCAAGAGTTTGGTGAGCATCTTCCTTTTTGGTTTCATCTCGTGATTGTATTGGAATTGGGCCCTACATCAAGATGAACTCTGCATGCTGAATTTAGTGCAGATTCTGAACAGCACTAAAGAAATTGAGTCATTACTTGGATTTTTCGACTTGAGGGCAGTGTTCCAAGGATTCTTGAGTGTTCCTAGATTGGAGAGGAACTTAGGAATCAATTTTGGATCATCCTATTGAGATTTTTATCACATATTTTACATCTTTTCTAGCATATGTTGCTTGCTGAAATTTTTGGGTTGAAGCTAATATTTTCGCATTTCTGCTCAATCCGGTAGGGATCTTTGCGACTTTTTGGTCTCGTTGGAATGGTAGGAACTAGAGGATCGTGCACGCCAAATTTCATCTCGATCGGATTTCGGATCGACACGTTTTTAGAGAGGTTTTACTTTTTGGACTCATTGGAATGGTAGGAACCAGAGGATCGTGCACGCCAAATTTCATCTCAATCGGATTTCGGATCGACACGTTTTTAAGTGGGTTTTTAGAGCACATCGAAACTGCGGCATACTTGCTTAGTTCGCCTATTTTCAGCATAATTGTTTATGATAATTGTTTGTGATCCCTGTTTAGTTCCTTGACTCGTGCTTAAACTAATCAATTATGTTAAGATCTGAACCTATCTTGCTTGAGAACTATTGTATGCTTGTATGGTCATTTAGATAGGCCACCTCTTTCATTATTTACACTCTCTATGTGGGAATTGAACCTAGGAGAAAATTTTGTATTTACATACTCGACTTGGTTACTTCCTTCGAGCAGGTCGCTCCCCTCGAGTGCCACTCCGGAGTTAGGCGGCTTGATTTACCCTTTAGTATAGTTTCACGTCGGCAATCCACGGGTTGTTAATGTGATCAGATGTGATGCTAGTGCGGGCGGAACCGGATCTCGTGTCGTGTCGGTCGGTTGATTGAGTTATTTCTCGGTGGTTTTATAGTGATGCATACACACATGTTACTGTTCATTCTCAACATTTGAGGTATAGTAGTGGTAGATTTCATTTTAGCAGTTTTATTTTTTCGTTTTACTGCTTTTTTCCTATCCTTGCCTCTGGCAAACTTGATGGGTAGGTCGGAGTTTCGGGGACGTACTCACTGAGCACTACTGGCTTTTAGTAGTACTCACACCCGTTGTTACTCTTCCTTTTTCAGAGTCCTCCACGGGTGTAGCGGCGCCGGCGGATTGAGGTAAGGGGATCGTTGGCTAGGTAGATCTTCTGTCATTTTGTGAGATAGCGGTGAACCTTGTTCTGTATTTATTTTAACGGTTCAGACTACTGTATATTTGGATATGACTTTAGCCAGTTAGTTGTATTTACATTATTCTGGAAGATGAATTTTGTAACTGATGTTTTTATGTATACAGTTTAGTCAGAAATCTATTTTGAAAACAAAATTTTTATTTTTAAAATTTTTTAAGCAAATTATTCTGAATGTATTATAAGCTAACCAACTATAACAATGAAAAAAAAAAAAAAATCAGACACAGTCAAATTATATAAAATTAATATATTTTTTTTAAATGACGGCTATAACAAACAAGGCCTTTTTTTTTTCAATTTTTTTTCGCCCCAAAAAAACCTCACTCCACGACCCACTCACACACTCTATTAGATGGAATTTGCTTCTTTTTTTTTTTCCTCTTTTTTTTTTGGAAAAAAGCAAAGATGACGAATGAGGGCTAATATTTCTAAAGTTTAGTATGCACATCCAACGGAATTGCAATTTATAAAACAAGGCGAGGATGGATCACGGACCAGTGAAGTCGCGGAGCTTGATGTTGGCCTGGGCGCGATCGGCGAGGAGATCGGCGTTGCCGGGGTCGACGTCGAGGGCCTGCGTGTAGAGATCCACGGCGAGCTCGAAGTTGTCGTCGACGAACGCTTCCCTCGCCCTCCTCTCCAGATCCGCCGCCATTAGAGACCACAAACGCGACGAGAGAGAGAGAGAAAGAGAAAGAGAATGAGTAGAAGATGAAGGAGATGGGGAGGGAGAAACGAGAGGAATCCGCGAAGCTTCGAGAGGGGAAGGAGGGGAGCGGGTCGGCGGATTGGGAGTCCGGGTCGGGTTCGATCCGTTTGGGCTCGCTTTAGGGAGATGGAAATAACACATTAATATTTAACTATTCATAATATAATAATTTTATATTAAAATAAAAATATCAAAAAAATTAAATTTATTTTAATATAATTAATAAATTAATAAATAATTAAATGTTTATATTTTTTTAAAAAATAAAAAGTTACTTTGGTAGAAAATACTTGCTTTTTAAACATAATAATTAATTAATGCATGAATAAAAATTTGAATTAAATATTTCGTATTCTTCGTCAATTTTTGAGCAAAAAATATATACTTATTTTTGGATTGTTTGATATATTTTTTTTAAAACAAAAAAAATAATATACTATTCGTTTATTTTAAAATAAATTTAATTAAAAATATAAAATAATTTAATTTTAAATTCAAAATTTCAATAAAATAAAATAAAATAATCCTACCCCACCCACCCCACCCCACCCCACTTCTTTTCTCTGGTCTCAGGCTCTCTCACGCCCGCCTCCTCCCACTCCGCCACCATCGGATCGGTTTGTAAATTTTTATATAAATCGTGTATTCAAATAATTTATAAACAGTTTTTTACCGAATTTTAAAATTATAACATAAATTTTATTCGTATTATATTCGTATTGAATTTTTGCGGAATCCGAATTAAGTAAGTATGCTTTGTATTTAGCTAAAGATTCAGTGACAAAATTCATGTTTTTTTTAATTTTAGCGATGTTTAGATGCGTGGGAAGGCGATTGATGAGCAACGTGCCGGAGAGCGCGGTGTACGGGGGGCCGCGGGAGCAGAGCGTGGGGCGGCGGGTGACGCTGGGGCAGCTGCGGCAGAAGCAGCGGCGCGGGGAGGCGATAACGATGGTGACGGCGTACGACTACCCGTCGGCCGTGCACGTCGACCAGGCCGGCGTCGACGTCTGCCTCGTGGGCGACTCTGCCGCCATGGTCGTCCACGGCCACGACACCACCCTCCCCATCCCCCTCGACCTCATGCTCGCCCACTGCCGCGCCGTCGCCCGCGGCGCCCTCCGCCCCCTCCTCGTCGGCGACCTCCCCTTCGGCTCCTACGAGTCCTCCCCCTCCCAGGCAAATCAACCACTTCTCCTCTCATCTCTTCTCTTCTCTTTTTTTTTTTTTTTTTTTTTTTTTGACTAACATTATTAGTCCGATCATAATCAACTGTCCCTAGTGCAAGTGGCAAAGGACTTGGTGGTTGATATCCGAGATCCGAGTTCGAAGCCTAGTTGCTTCACATTTTCAGCTAAGTTTATTTCAAAAATAAACGAAGCGGGTAGCATGCTACCTTTCTCTCAAAAAAAACATTAGTCTGATCACACTCTATCCTAAAACCTAATCAATCCCTAGGACTTATTTCTAGTATTTCTGGTATTTAGATCGACAATTAGATTTATAAATGCACTGTGTTCTAGTTTATGTGATTTCTTAATTTATTGCGAACAAAAATTTTCTAATATAATTGTAAGAAAGAAGTTTGATTTTTGGGAAATGAAATTATAATTAGGTTTATAAGAGACTATGGAAACGAGCAATAATAACTGAACTTAAGTATTTTAGGATGTGGTTTGAATTCAACGAGTTATTATTGCTAGTGGGCCGGATCGTTACAGCTCCTTAGAAGGATTTGATATGCATAAAAAAAGAAAAGAAAAAGGATATTCGTGCATCGAAACAGGACTTGAAATAATATAGTATCAAAGTCAATTTTATCATATATAGGTTTTTTGTTCTTTTCTTTCCAAGAAGGGTATAAATTTTTATGAATTTTTATGCGCGTTATTTTGTTGCCTTCTATTCTGTTGTCTTATAGTTTGGTCGATCTCCACAATGGACAGCAAGAGCGTCAGGACTATTTCTGGAATGTTTACAATTAGATTGATTTACCTCTTCTGTCAATGCACGCGTCGTAGCATACGTGATCTTCATTATGCACGTGAGCTGAGGTGTTATGACTCTCGTTCATGGGCGGTTTAGTCCTAGATTACTTAATCTCTATTATGCACGTGAACAGATGTGCTAAGACTATTCTTGGACAGTTTACTATTAGATCGATTACCACTTCTGTTAGGGCATGCAACATTGTTTACTTGATTTCCAATATGCACGTCAGTGGAAGTGTTACTAGTAGATCGATCTTTTGAGGGCATCTCTCTCATTGTTTCTTTATTGGGTTTCTTCTTCTTGTTCTTGGGGCAGTGTAGGCGGTGGACTCGGCGGTGAGGATGCTTAAAGAGGGGGCCATGGACGCGATCAAGCTTGAAGGCGCAGCACCATCGAGGATAATAGCGGCAAAGGCAATCGTTGAGGCTGGTATTGCTGTCATGGGTCACGTGGGGTTGACGCCGCAGGCCATCAGCGTGCTTGGTGGGTTCCGGCCCCAGGGGAAAACGGTCGCAAGTGCCGTTAAGGTGGGGCTCCTTTTTTGTGATTGTGCATGCCAGATGCTTGATGAATTGATTGAGCGGACATTGTTTTATTTTTTAGTTTTATTGTTATTAATTTTCCTTGGTGTAGGTGGTGGAGACAGCACTTGCCTTGCAGAAGGCAGGGTGCTTCTCGATCGTGTTGGAGTGCGTGCCGGCACCTGTGGCGGCGGCGGCTACTAAGGCCTTAGAGATTCCCACTATAGGGATTGGTGCAGGACCGTTCTGCAGCGGCCAGGTTAGTTAGTACTTCAATTCTTGCACTCTCGAAAGTGTGTTGTTGTTCTTGCTATTCATAAATAAAGAAATTTATTCTTTCCAAAAGTCGATTAGTTTGGCAGAGTGAATTGAAGGTAGGCGCAATAAAAAGGTGAAACAAAATGGAAGAATCACTTAGCTGAGAGTCCCTAAATGAATAGTCACAAAAGGCTTGTATGTTTTGGCCGGGTTGTTGCACGTAGTGCTATTTGAATAGTATAGTGTTGTGCTGTTAAAATAAGCTGTAGAATGTTTAAAAAAAATCTTGTCATAGAAGTGTGGGAGGCTTTAGAAAATTGTTCGACAAATATTGTTGGAAAATGCATCGTGGTGTATTGATGACAAATTGCTGTACTTTGATGATCTCTTTGTATGTATGATATATTACTGTACTTTGGTGATCTCTTTATATTGACAAAATTGTAAAGAACATCTTGATCATCTTCAAGTGCTCTGGATAGTAAGGCACGGCTTATTCTGTGAAAGGACACAACTTATTCTAGAGTTTTTCCACACATGAAGCCTTGCCAATATGCAAAACTGCGCAACTGCCCGGATGAAGCTGATATTTAAGCGTGCGCCCCTGAAAACTGCGTTCTTCCGCTGCCAGGCGTATATATGCAAAATCCATTGAATAGATACCTCCAACAGGCACATGTGCAAACAAGGGTTTTACCGGTAGGTTCAATGCAAACTTTGATGGCTATTTTCACGATTTTGCATATTGCAAGGTTATATATGCAAAATACCCTTTATTCCATCCAAGGATATGGCCAGTCTCTTCGTCTCAGAAATATTTTGTTTACATGGTATGCCTGAATCCGCCTTTTTTCACTGAGATGTATATTTAGTAAGATATTTCAAGAAGACGCTTTGAGCAAGGAAAGCTGTTTTAACATGCGTCAGCAACTCATGATTATGGAGTGAGAAACTAAGAGCTCATGCATTCTCCCTATTCACCACTTCTCGTAGTTATGTTCATTTAATTTTCTGGATTCTGTTCTGTGACTTCATCCTAGAGACTCCTGGGGTGGCAAACTGCATCGTTGAGCTAGAATGGGAATTACTTTATGGTTTTATATGCCTTTCATTCTCTCAGACCTTTCCATTTTAAGTTAATGAATGCGAGTTTGAGACTGCTTACAATAATTAGATAGGATACATCTAGATATGCCAATCTTTGTTCAGTCTAATTTTCCTATAATTGCTGGTGCTTGTTTCATCAAGCAACCAAAGTTACTAGGAGGCTAAAACTTTGGGAAAGCATTTGAGAAGGCAAAATGGTTCTATTCTCGATAAGCACTAATGCTAATGCTGCCTGTCAGCATTTATTACATGTTATGGCCAAAGAAGATCTGTCATTTTGAAGTGTTTAGGAAGTTATTATTTGCAGATCACTTGCAATTCTAATTGTTTGCCATCAACTGAATTCATTTTCTATAGTTGTCTTATTTGGTTTATAATCTATAAGCATTTTATCATGTAGGAGGTAGGGTTTAATTCATTTTCATGCAACAATTTTCGATACCACTGGTAACTCATTTCCTTGGCACTTGCTTTTTAGTTTCCTTGCCTTCAAATTAACTTGCTATACCTTTCTTGCAGATTATAACTGAGATTATCCATGTCTAATTTGCAAGAAAAAGTTTATTTGCCAGTTTGGATATTACCATCAGTACTGCATATTAAGGACCTACTAATGTTATTTTCTTGCAGGTATTAGTTTACCACGACTTGCTGGGAATGCTGCAACATCCTCATCATGCCAAGGTAAATGTCGTGTCTGATTCTCTTTCTTAGTGCCTCTTTGACTCGGCTTTTGAAATTGCTTCTCTACTCTGAGAAGTAGTAGCTAGGAGGCGTCTTGCAATCCCAGTACGGAGCTTTCGCTGCAAACAACCGCCCCCCCTCCCCCCCAATTGGACATGTGCTAACACCTATTTCCACATATAACTGCCAAATAACCACTCAACAAGTTTCGAGGAATGTGGCTAAACAACGCTCACGTGAACAAAACCTGTTGCGCGTGCTGCACCGTTCACTCCGTATGCTCCCATACAGGCCCTTAGCATCTCATGCGCACTAAGTAATCTGCTGCCTCTTACCACTTTTACAGGTAACCCCTAAATTTTGTAAGCAGTTTGGACATGTGGGTGATGCCATCAACAAGGCACTGTCAGAGTATAAGCAAGAAGTGGAGAGCCGGTCTTTTCCCGGTCCGGCTCACACTCCATACAGAATAAGTAATGCCGATGTCGATGTGTTTCTTAACGAGCTAGAGAAGATGGGTTTGAGTGAGGCCGCAACCGCGGCAGCTGCTGCTGCTGAAAATATTGAGACAGCTGGCCGATCATCGGAGGACAACAACTGCTCATAGACTTCCGTTCTATTTAAAACAACCAGATTTCTTTGCTCTTTCTCCATTTTCATTTCTCTTTTCTCCATAGTGATGTTTCATAAATAGAAAATTTTCCCTCTTAAATGGTGCTCTGGTGGAATAATAGTGATGACCATTTCTTCGGAAACAATGACTTTTTCTTTTCCAAGTTGACTTGATATGAAAGTCTACAGTTCACACTACTATTCTGACGTATCTTTTACTGAAACATACATGGTCACCTGTAGTATGAGTCATATAAAATAATCCAGTTCTTCTTCGTGTAGCGTGATGTGTTGTTATATATGCCTGTATCAATTTCTTTTGTTGCTTATTATTCTCTTTTGGACTCAACTGCTGCCGCTGATCATGCCCTAGTTGTCCTGTTCATTACTTCGGTCTGGGAATTTCTGGTCTGATATGTTTGTCTTGCGCAGCATCTAAGAAGAATCAAGTGTTAAAAAGTGAAAACTGTCTCAAGAGATATAGATTAGGAAAAATCTCAAACATAACATCCCCAAAACATAACATCCCCAGTTCGGTTAGGTTTATTTCAGATTGGGGAGTTGCACCTTTCAGGAACTTGCTGCATCTTTTCAGCATGCCATAGTGCTTCGAAAAAGAAATTAATCAGAAGAATAGGGTAGAACAAAATTGTCCCCACAGCGAGAACCGTAAACAAAAGAAGGAAACAACAAAAAACTCAAGGCAGGTAAGTGAACACCATAATTTTGTGTGATAAATTGCTCGTATATTTTTACATGAGCTATTGTTTTCTCCTCTTCACTGCTACTTAGCATTACAGTAACTGCAATTTCAGCTAGGAATTAATAAAAAGAGCCTGCATTCTTAAAACTCGAAAAGGTTAGTCCTCTTGCTGAAAACCAGGCTAGATTCCAACTGATATCAGTTTCCAGTTCGCTCAGTTAATAGAAATGGAACAGAGCTGATCGACCAGATGAGTTCATCTTCATTCTTTCAATCTAAGATAGAAATTCTTCACTTGGAGAAAATTTGTCGGTCACTACCTGTTCTATTCCTTTTCTGCATCATTGATACATATCAGATCCTCAAGACGGAGCTAGTTCTGATGGTGCCAATCTTTTGTCCGATCTGGCTCTCAAATTCATCCTAGTTCTCAAATTGTTACTATTTTTCTTGGGATCTCCTCTTCTTGGAATGGACCGCTGCATGATGCGGATTGGGATCCCGCCAAGATTAAAGTCTTCCTTGAGAGACTTTGTTAAGAACCTCATATCAGTATCTGAAAGCTGTGCCTTCCCACTCAGAAAGGCAACGAATGTAGGCGGCCGTGCTTTGACCTGAGTGAAGTACTTCACCTTCGGTTGGGTTGCTTGATCTTTCCACGAATGCCTGCTCATAACCTGTTAGGACCAAACAAAAATATGAAAAAAAAAAAAAAGTCATCGAAAAAAGCAAGAAATCGCCATCTTTTTATTTTGATAATCACTCAAACCATGTAATAAGTTATAACAAGTAATCATATGCGTGGCAAAATAGGAATATGTATTTAAATAGCAGAATGGTCATGTTATGTAGTATTTCCCCAACTAAATGCCAGTTTGGCTTCATGGTATAGCTTCTAGTTCAACAAGCAGCAGCTAGGCGTTTTAGCAAAAGAGGGGATCTTGTTGTGGATCTGTACTGGGTAGCTGAATCGAGTTTCTAAACCCTAAGGCAAAAGCTCCAATTTCAACGATCTGCTTCTGATGCAGCCAAAAGCTGTCGCTGAGGATGTTAGTGAAAGCGCCGCCAATGCTTTTTGAACAGCTTACACAATAACTCTTCTGCAGAAGCTCAACCAGGCCAAAAGAGCCACAAGGGAAATATAACAAGATGCTTCTGAACAGAGAGTAGTTTTCCAAAGAGAGTTGGCATCTATTCTTAACATGAGCGGTATTAAAGGAAATTCCTCTTTCTCTGTCATTTATGGTTTACTGTAAAATCCGCAAAGAAAATGATAACATAGTTAAGATAGATTACCTTACGCAGCCAGCGATTAAGGCGTGCAGTTGGCAATCTTAAGCACCATTTTTCGTAAGTATCTATGAGCTGACGCATGACGGCAACTCGTCCCCTTCCTTCCAATGCAGAAACAAATACAACTGGTATCCCAGTGACCTAATAAATTAAGTGATATATATATATGAATGCGTATAACAGATACTTGGAACTTACTTCTGCTGGGTGACAGACAAATAGATTAAAAAGCTGAAAGTAGTATGATCACAATCTTCTCCGAAATGAACAATTTACAGACTTTTGTTTTGGTTGCTCGAATAATTCTTTAAATTATTTCTATGCACGAAAGTTAATAAAAAATCACAAGAAAATCACTAGCAAATCTGAAGTGCCTATTTACCACTAGTGCAAGGTGAGAGAAGTCTGGCATATAGTAGTCTTGTTTCATGCAAAACATACACTGACTATGAAATACACTTGATTGCACTTCAAATATATTTTAAAAAAGTGTGATTAGAAAATTTTTAATTTCATTGCACCATAACTCCATAACTCTAGGAGTACAACTTGATTTAAAATGTAAAAATGTAAATTCATAATCATCATAGGGAAAAAAGACAATAAATTATTCCGCTAGCATGATGCATATTATGGCTGAATATACACACCTGAGGTACGACAGTCTGAATTTCTTTAGGAACAGCTTCCATGACTTTTTCAAGTAATAAAGAGTTTCCTCTAAGAAGATCCATCTTGTTTACAATCACGACCAGTCCACGACCTTCTTCAATCGCTTGCCGTGCTATAACTACTTCTGCATGTTTCATACTGCTCTTAGCTTTTGCAATCTACATAACCAGAGAAACACATTCAAATTTTATTAAATCACCAGCAGTTGATGATGTTAACAGAATAAGAATCTAAAGCATAAAGAGTAGTCTTGAATTTTTTTATGTGGTAAGTTGGAAGAGAACAAAAGAAGTAAGATTGGTTGCTTTCATTTGTCGATAATTTGGGCTGCGTAGCGAGGCTTCTAATTAGTAAGAAACATAGAAAAAATCTCCATATGTTCCATACCTCTTCTCCATCAAGCACTAAAGCTATAACATGAGCTCTCATAAGGTTCTTTCTTGACTGTACAACACTTAATGATGCTGGCCCCTTTTCTTGCCCTGATCTTTGTAACCAACCTGCAGTGTCCACCTGAACATGAAAAATTACATGATCAGTTAATACAACATTCACATGCTTCTATAAGAATATCCAGAATTCTACGAACCTGCGACAATGCTACACATACAGATAAAGATCACAACATGCAAAACCTCATGTCTAAACTGAAGACAAAAGGTATTTGAAGTTGGCAAAAGAGTACGAGAGGACAAATGGTATTTTATCCCTAAGTAAAAGGATATTATTTGAAGCTCCGAATGGAGGAAATATTAAGAACACATGGAAATACAAAAATTACAAGAAAAAACCAGTAGACCAACATAGCTAGGAAGCATATATAAAACCTGCTAATTTACCAAATAGATAGTCCGGTTTTCGAATTGAAATTGAGCTCGAATTGAATCCCTTGTTAAGCCAGCCTCTGGCCCAACCAGAACCCTTTCTTCTTGTAATAAGGTATTCAGCAGAGTAGACTTCCCAACATTAGGACGTCCAACAATTGCAAGTTGCAAAGGTAACTTGCTCTCTTCATTATTCTCTGTTTCAGACATAGTATCCTCTCGGTTATGCTCATCTACAAGAAATCAAAAGGGATGAGTAATAGACTTAGTTATATCGTGAACCACCAAAAGAAATCCTGTATAGCTTAACTTTATGAGATGCCTATATCATTAAATAGAGGATTGGTTATGACTTATGGCTTCCACTCATCAACTAAATCATAACATAAAAAAAAAAGCATGGACTGTAGAGTTCGTCCAACAAATTGAAACATTTCATACTGTGAGTCTTGATTTCAACTAATACTATCTTTACTGCATTCCATATGCTCCTCTTTCTAGTGAATCTTCTGACAATTTATAGCCAGAGATTTATTCTTCTAAAATTTAAAATATTATTAGGAGACATTACTAGCAGAATAGCATAGTAAACGCATAGTTGAAGAGAACTGCATCGCAAAAGTTTCAAAATGAAGTCAAAAAAGTAATTTACAATCAAATTTGCAAAAAGAAATATTTTGATGAAATCAACTTCACTTATTACAATAAATTATGCAAGCTTCAGATTCATGATCCGCATACACATTTTCCATTTTCCATATGATCTGAGCATCATTCTTTTCAACCATGCTAATGTAAGAGTTGGAAATATCACAGTTGTTTAATTCTAGCTATAGATTTCTAAAACAATCACTTACACTGAGTCTGTTACCTTCAAATTTTAACTTTCTATAAACTCTACAAAAGGTCATGGATAATTACAGAGATACCTTTTGGAAGTTGAAGTATATAATCCTCCAACATTGGGCGGAGGATCTCATAAAGCTCTGCCATTCCCAAGCCAGTCTCTGCAGAAATGGCAATCGGGTCACCAAATCCTAATGCATGGGCCTCCCCAGCCGCCGCAGTAATAAGGCCTCGCTCATCAAACGATTCAGATTTATTCATTGCAACGATGGTACGGACTCCGTGGGCGTGCCTCCGCAGCCACTTCCCAACTTCAAGATCAAGCGGCTGCAGCCCATCCCTATAATTCAATGTCTACCTCATTTGGCAATCCTTTAATTTGAAGCTTCCCTAAATTGAGTGAATGTTGGAACTGTAATTGAACTTGAATTATTTTTATTTTACTACCTAACCTTACAGTTAACTTGATTTAACTACCTTTTTGTCAGTAGTTATTGTATTTGAGCTTTTTTACTGGAATATGCCATCACTTGACAAAGTATTCTTTGAATTTTCCGATGGAAACGGTTAAATTATAATAGAACTTTACAGAATTTTCAGGAATCATCAGTAAATACAGGTTAGGTGGAAAAATCATGACTTTTGAAGTTCGGGCAACTCTTACAATTTTAATTCTGCTAAGTTCTCTGTGTTTTTCCCTTCTAACTAAGCTTCAAACATCAATATGGGATCAAGAAGAACAAGAAACCAACCTCACATCAATCAGAAAGATGGCGAATTGGGACCTTGCAAGCACATTTTCTGTCATCTCGGCCGTCCTGCTAAGTATGCTCCCTGAAGTAGCCGCAGTCTCAAGGCCAGCGGAATCCAAAACCCTAAATCTCAAATCACCCAACTTGGCGATCCCTTCTCGGACATCGCGCGTGACGTGATCGCCAGGAGTGTTGTAAACGAGCGCCTCTCTCCGCCTAATCAACCTGCAAGTTAAGATAAAAAAAAAAATGTGGAAATTAACCACATCGACTGCTAGATTGGCCGGCAGCAATTTGAAGCATTTGCTTTTACTGCAGCTGCAAACAGTTGAGACAGATTTTGTTTAATAATGTGTTTGGCAAGCTCCCAAAAGAGCGATTTTTCCATGATAAAGCAGAAGCTGAATATTGTGTTTGGTAATCAAAGTGGTAGAAGATTCTTCAGTTGCGAGAATCCAGAATAAGCTTTTGAGTCTTAAAAAGCATAATTTCCAAAACTGGAGCTTCTCCTTCAAGCTGGAACAGCGAGATGTCGAGGAAACCTTAATGTATAAAATCATTCGTGGTACCGCCAATTTAAACAACTCTACACTAATAACACTTCTTTTGGAAGCTAAAATTCAAATTGCCAGGAGATGTTAAAAGAAGCAAAAACGCAAGAACCCTAATTTTGAAGATTCTCACCGATTGAACAGCGCCGACTTTCCGACATTGGGCCGACCCACTAGAATCACGGTCGGGAGAAGCGCTACATCGACCTTCGTGAAATCAAACCTCGCTTTCCTCTTCTGCGACTTCTTCTTGCTCCTTGGCTTCTCCGGCTCAGGAGAAGAACCCATCAACGGCGATTCCCCGAGTTCGTCGCCCACGCTCGGAGCGGCGCAGAATCCGACGGCGGGAGCGTATAACCACGGCGATGGCGAGGGATGAGAGAGGCCATGGGAGGGGTTCAGGGAGGATCCTGTAATGAGGGTTTTGGGAAGGTTACCGAGAAGGGGGGGAGGAGGAGGAGGAGGAGGAGGGGTGGTGCCCAGAGCCGCCGCGGCGAGGCGGAATTGGGCGGAGAGGGGACGAAGGGTGTTAGGGTTTCGGCGAAGAAGAAGAAGAGATCGAAAGAGGGAGCTCACCATTGATGAGGTTGGGAGTGTAGCAGTTACGAGAGGAGGGAGACTCAAATGTGCGAGGGGGGAAGTGTTTACTAATTAGATTACTTAAACCAATTTGCATAAAAAAATTATTGGTTTTGATATTTTGTTTTTGCCTTTTTTTTTTTTTTTTTTTTTTTTGTTTGTTTGTTTGTTTGTTTGTTTGTTTTTCTCTCATTTTCTTTTTTTCGCACAAGATTTGTTTTTCTCCTCCGCATTCATTTTTTTCTTTCCATCTCCTTCTAATTTCTTCTTCATTCTCCATCAATTCCAACATTTCAATATCTACAACATTTCAATATCTACACCGCGCTTTACTATTTTATCTCGGCCACACCTCCGTCAATGTCGGCTCCGATCTGATATAAATCGCAAAAGTGAGTTTGTGGTGGAGCGTACAGCCGTAAATGGCGATGATTATGAAGATACTGGAGGATTTAACAACGACGGGGCAAGATAGCGCTTCCGGTGAGGGGTGCTGGCTGCAGAAAAAAATATAGATGGTGAAAAAAAAAAGGAATAAAAAGAAAAAAAAAAGAAAAATCTCTCCTAGGAATATGATTATGTATAGTCACTACTACAATAAAGCTCAAAAACTAGAGAATAAAAGAAAAATGAAGACAAAGATGTACGGTTAAGATGAAGTTATACTATTTCAGAAGAACGTTGCACTATTTGAGATGAAAATTGAACTTTTTGAAAAAAAAAATGAAAATTTTTGGGTGAAAATTATGTTGTTTGAGTGAAAGTTATACTATTTAAGACAAAAATTATATTTTTGAATAAAAATTGTACTGTTTAGACGAAAGGTAAACTATTTGAGATGAAAATTGTACTATTTGAAAGTTATATTATTTGATGGTTCAATTTTTTCGAGCTCGAAAGTTATATTGTTTGATAGCTCAATTTTCCCTAGCTCACCGTCTCGCTCCCGTATCCCGCCACCACTCGCCCTCGCCGTCACCATGGACCCCACCGGAGTGTCACCCCTTGACACAGATCTCGTTCTCACCGCGCCAGCTAGCGCTTGCGGCTAAAAAGGACAAGAAGCTCGACGATATTAACATCTCCAAGAGCTGGTGAATTATGGGTAGAGCTTGTAAGTAATAGAGGTAAGTAAGGTGTCGTGTCACGTCTCAGGATGTAAATGTGATCTAATTTTTTTTTTTTTACATAAATCAGAGTTCAAAATCAATTCTCAGGACGTGAGCAGATCCACTACGCGCATATGATATCTCTGGTCCAAACGAACATAGCATTTCCTATACATGCACAGTTAGGCAATATACAATAATGCAATTAGAATTTCTAACTAATCAACATTAATAATATTTAAATAATAATATGAAATAATCCATCATCCACATGAATTGACAATCTAAATCAACTAGAATCCACATGATAAAATTAATTACTATAACTCAATATAAACTACTGATCTAAACAGTATGATAAATAAGTCATAAATAGTAATAAATATGAAAATAAAACAAGTGGGTTAGTTATATATATAAATAATATAATAAGACTAAATCTCTTAACCAGGCTATAATATTTTGGGTGGTAGTAAGACCCAAAAGGTTAAGAGAGTTAAGCATGCTAGAGCTAAAGTAGTTCTAGGATGCGTGACCCCTGAAAGTTTTGGGGCGTCACAATCGTCCCGAAATCTCACCACCCGACGGACCTAAAAAAGGTGTCAACATGAGGATGTGAGATACAACTGAATGTATTCCAGTGAGTACAACGAGCTGGGGACTAGCAAGTTGTATCTACTTGTATACAATAAACGAAAGATAGGTAAAGGCATAATCAACTTATATGAAAACAGCTATGATCAGGTAAATGATACTGAACAAGTAACGAGTAAGTAGTAAAACAGGTAATGTAATAACTGTAAAGCAGATAAATGCGTCAAGTGTACTGATAATCAAAACAACCAAATCGGATGTCACTGTTGGTCGCTAGGACCTCAAACTAATGCTTGACCAGAATCGACATAAGCCCCACACCTGCAGAAACAACAAGAGAATAGAGACTCAATATCACTCGAAACATGCAGGTATAGCTGGAGAACGGGACTCACGGGTCGATCAGACTACTCTATCGGTAAAAAACACCACAACGGAGGCCAATCCGCTGGTATACGTGAAATGAACAGCTGGTGCATGGCGATTACAATACGGATGCTCAATACTCGCGATCGAAAAATCGAAAAACGACAAGTAGCTGGAAACTCTCAAACGGGATCATAAGTCATCAACGGTGCCAGATAATCCCATAATGAAATAATAACCTCCTACTCTATCGTGCATACTAATCAGGAGATAATAACATGCGCAGCAAATTATCAGTATGAGATATGTTAATAGATAGGCTAATATTGTCAGCAATAACACAATTATTTTTAACTTGAAAAAGTAATTTTTATGTGTTTGTTAAACTGTTAAAAAAAAAATTGAAAATTTAATTTTACAAATTTGAAAAAAATGAAGTGTTTTCATTTTTCGCCGATTTTTGACGAAAAACAAAAACTCAAACTTGATAAAACATTTTTCATTCATTTTTTTTGTCTACCAAACCAAATAAAAATAAAAAAAATCAGCCAAACAAATATTTGATGGAATTTTTTGTTTTCCTACAAACAAAATACTATAAAAAGTAAAAAAAAAAAATCCACCAACTTTTTTTTTTACGAAAAAAATTATTTTTTACGATTTCACGTACAACAAAAACACTCGCTAAGTTTTTTAAAAAAAAAAAATTGCATGAAAATCTTTTTTACTCAAAAAAACTTTTTTCACATTTTTTAGGTGGAATCAAACGCCCCTTAATGTACTTATTTTATTTTTATGTCATACTTACCTCGTGATTAATGCTATACTTATATATAGATTTTATAATATTTTACAAATTAGCATAAGGAGGTATTTAATTGGCGGAGTAGTGCAAATCACGAGGAGGTAAATATGATTTATAATTTTAAGATTAAAATCCAACCGTCAAGTTAAATGAGGAGGTAAGTATGATTTATAATTTTAATTATTATATTAATTTTTAATTAGTTAATTATTTAATATTTAGATAATTAATTAATAAAATATTAAATTAATTAAAAATTTAATATAATAATTAAAATTATATTTACTTTAATTACATCCGAAGAAGGGATGGAATAGCAACTCTAGATTTATACAGTTTATTCTCAAAATAAAAAAAAAAAAAATTATTGTTTTCTCTCTTTGCAAATAGAATTTGGGTATAAAAAAAGAATAAGAACTTATTCTTCTTTTATATCCGACCCAAACGGTGCCTAAAACTTATTCGCACGAGATTTGGGCATTGAATTTTTATTTTTCATAAATTTTTTTTATAAAAAATAAAAATGCAACTTTCACTAAAATATTTTACTTGAAAAAATATGGCCAATTTGTATTAAAAAAATTTATTTGTTTTGAGATGTTGCAAAAGTTGGTCATCTTTTTTGTTTTTACAGATTCGGTCTGAATTTTTAAAAAATTAATCAAAATATTTTTCTTTTCTTTTTCTCTTGTTTTTTTTTTTTTCCGTTTGAGATTCGGTTCCCTACTTCTCCTCGTTTCTTTATCTTATTTTTCTTTTTCCTTCCTCTTCATTCTCCTTCTCTTCCACCGCCTAATATTCACGCCGGCTTCACTCTTTTTTCTCGATAATATCTTCGCCGATGTCAGCTCAAATCTAATATATATCTCACGTAAGTAACTTGCAGGGAAGCGCATGATCGTGAATAGTGACGACCACGAGGGTATTGAAGGATTTACCGATGACGGATTAGTAGAGCTCTTTCGACGAGTAAGGTGACTGCAAAAAAAAAAAATAGATAATAAAAAAATAATAATAAATAAAAAAAAAAAAAAATTCATAAAAGAGATATTATATATCGTCGCTATTCGCTACCAGAGAAAAGGCAAAAAAACGCAAGAAGAAAAAAAAAAGAAAATGAAATTGCATTGTTAGAATTAAATTATATTATTTTAGAAGAACGTAATACTATTTGAGATAAATGTTGTGTTTTTTAAGACGAAAATTATACTCTTTGAAATAAAAATTATATTTTTTGAACGAAAATTATATTGTTTGAATGAAAACTATATTGTTCGTATAAAATTTATATTTTTTAAATAAAAATTATACTGTTTGAAATAAAAACTATATATTTCGAACAAAAATTGTATTGTTTAAAAATATAACTTCCACAGCTTTTATCTACATCTTTCGACCATCACTATCTAACGGCCCGAGCCTCTCCGCAGCCTCCATTTCGATGTCTTCGGCACTGGCCCTGCAGGCCTCGACACCGCACACGAGCTCCGAGCGAGGGCCATGTGTGGCGTTGTTTGACCCCTCCTTCCCTCCCTTGCTAGCACTCACAGCAAAGCTCCCACACTACCACTACAAAGAAGCAAAGTTTGACCGGGGCACGGCTGAGTGGCCACGTTATCTAGGACAAAAATTTTGTGGGCATCATCTCCAAATAAATAGTTTGGGGACGATGTGGATGGGCACCGCATGACGAAACGACACTTATCCAAACACACAATTTTATTGAGTCTAGAGAGAGAATAGTCGGGTGCGCATGAATGGGCGCCGCTTCTGCCACGCTGCGCTGGCGCCCATCCGTATCGATGGTATCGTCCCCAAACTAATTAGTTTGGGAATGATGTCCATAAAATTTTTGTTCTGTTATTTAGACTTAGCTAAGGCCTAAGAGCAGAGTTTTCATTCTTAATTAGCATAATAATCTAATTAATAATAATCAACTGTCTCTAGCGTAAGTGACAAAAAAAATTTAATTGTTGATATTCGAAGCCTATTTAATTTATACTTTTAACTAAAATAATAATAATAATTTGTGAAAATATGGTAACAAAGTTGAAACTTGTGACCATATCTTTTCAAGATATTTTTATTTTTGGTATCTTATTTTTTGCTGGACAAATGACTCGCCTATTACACTGCATGAGAACGGTGTAATAAGATTTTGAAAGAAATGTTGTAGCAAAATTGACCGTCATAATTAGATAAATAAATTCACCAAATTTTCAACTACGTGATGGACAATCCGGTTAGAAAAAAATAGTGTTATTTTTAGAGGACGACGCTCAACTCCAATTAAAATTCTTGGCAATATACATTCTTCTTCTTTTTTTTTTTTTTTTTTTTTTTTTTTTTTTTTTTTTTTTTTTTTTTACTCTTTTTCCGGAGGCTTAATTTTGTTAGAAAAATAATCGCACTAACTTTGAATGTGTGATAATTGATCTAACTATTGTTTAGTTGTTGGAAATTCGAACAACAAACTTCCTTTGATTGCTATGATAATTCCAGAAAATTGTAGATAAAAATAAACCGAAATAAAATTGATCCGGAATGCAGCGGGCACTGCCCTCCCTAAAGCGTATTTCCGTCCTTCGTAGCGGATGTATCGAGATACCACACCAAGGTACGACCCACGAACTCTCCCTTCCACTACGAGCACGACCGCGGAGAGCTATTGACGAAGTTTCTTTCACACACTGATACGAAAATAAAATAAACAACAATAAAATAACATCTCTCAAAAAATAATTTTTCCACTTTCTCTATTTTCTCTTTAGTGTAAAAAACCAACTCTACACTAATTTTCTCTTGTTGTGTTGTATCTATGCATGCAGAGGAGAGATTATATAGAGTGCACAAAAAAGACGTGTGGATACGTTCTTGAGCACATCAATGGCATTAATAGCCATTCAACTCCACGTATCCCAATATGTTTTAAACCCCTAATAATTAATTAATAATTATTAAAGAGAATAAAATGAAGAATTAAATAAGAAAAAATAAATGGCAAATGAATGAGAATAAATTTTTAATAAATAATTGAAATTGATAATAAAATAATTATTGAGATTTTTGGAATTTTACATTTATTCCAACAATCCCCCCACAAAATTCAAAAATTTCGAAAATATTATTAAACTCAAAATTAAAATTAAAATTAAGACTTATCGGTGTTTATACTATGTAATAGGTAAGGTGTCTTTAAGAGACTTGACCTACACTTACTGTAAGCAATTTTCATCAAAGGAATCGGAGTGAACCAGGTCTTGAACTACGTTCCTTTGAACCCCTGACTTCAACTGCCACACACACAGTACAGAATTCTCCGTCGCGAGTCATGTGGCATTAAAGGCCCATACACAGTACCCTGCGATTTTTCAATAAGAATTTCTATGGACACCCACTCGCATAGTCGCGGCCTTATACGAATATTCTTATATAGTTCGCCTCCAGGGATTGTGTAGAGTCACATCTCGCAAAATTTGGCCTCCGATTCCAGTAAGACAGCTAATAAGCTCAACCTCACCCACTACATAGAGCACTACTCATCATAGGATGGACTGGAACATAAAGTTCCTCTGAATAAACTGGTAGAAAGTGCTCTTTGGCCAACCCGACAGTATGTTTTTACCACATTAAACCTTCTTCAAGGGATCTCCTATCACAAGGTTTGGGTTCCAGCACTGCAGAACGCCCTTTATGGGCAAAGTTCCATCCCCCTCGATGTACTCTAGGACCTTTAGTCTATTCAGAGCCTTTCGTCAGCATTGCAAGATTCTGTTCATATCTGATAAACTCACATAGAACAATATCATAAGAAGTTAGCCATCTAACAACATTTTTGTTTCAATTTAACATGTCGACATAGTCTTCGAATTTATTATTCTTTTTATAAAAATTAATTGCAGTCAGAAAATAATAGAGATGCTGCCCCAAGCACACTTAACTGCGGAGTTCTGATGGGATCCGTGGCTTAAGTGCTGGTATGATCGCATCCCTAATTAAAATAGTATACTTTTACTATCAGACATAATAATATTAAAACAGTATTTTTTTTTTTTCTTCTCTGTAGCTAGAAACAGGAAATAAATGCAATCAAATAAAATATGTAAGCTGCAGACAATATAAAAAACTAAACTACTTTAACATATATGAAGTAGGCTTTGTGCTTACTGGTTATGTGTCTTTACCTTAAGAACTACAATTTTAGAACTAATTTACTGTAGATAAAACTATATATTAAATACAGTTTTTTTTTTTTTTTTTTCTCTTTTTCTTTTCGAAAGCTATCTTTTTTCTTTTTTCAAAACTAAAACAGAAAATATGCTTTTATATATATTACTGTAGCTATTATTATTATTATTATTTTTTAAAGCTACAGAAAACAGTAAATAAACTTTTATATATATATATATATATTAGAGTAATTTTTTTTTTAATTTATTTATTTTACTGTAGCTAAAATGAAAACAGTAAAAATAATTTTAAAGAGAGAGCAAATAAATCACTATAATCTATATGCAATTAAAAGTTAAAATGCTAATTCTAATATGTTTAATTTTGAATATTAAACATACTAATAAGTTGACAACAAAATTATATGTAATATGCAATATTTTTCAGATTAGCACTCGTTAGATTTAATCACAAACAAATCGGAATTACGCCTTAGACTGTTAGGAAAATAATCGCACTAACTTTGATTGTGATTAAATTATCTAACTAGTTTATGTTTGAATTGAACAACAGAACTTACCTTTGATTGCTTATGATAATTCTAGAAATTGTAGAAATAAATAAAAACCGAAATAAATTGATCCGGAAGCGTGCGAGGCACTGCCCTAAGCGTATTTCCGTCCTTCGTGCGGATTAATCGGAGATACCACCCCAAGGTACGACCGGAACTCCCCTTCCTACGAGCACGACCGCGGAAGAGATTGACGAAGTTTCTTTCAACACCTGATACGAAAATAAAATAAACAACAATAAAATAAAATCTCTCAAAAAATAATTTTTCCACTTTCTCTATTTTCTCTTTAGTGTAAAAAACCAACTCTACACTAATTTTCTCTTGTTGTGTTGTATCTATGCATGCAGAGGAGAGATTTATATAGAGTAAAAAAAAAGACGTTGGATACGTTTCTTGAGCACATCAATGGCATTAATAGCCATTCAACTCCAACGTATCCAATATGTTTTAACCCCTAATAATTAATTAATAAATTAATTAAAAGAGAATAAATGAATAATTAAATAAGAAAAAATAAATGGCAATAAATGAGAATAAATTTTAATAAATGAATTAAAAATTGATAATAAAATAATTATTGAGAATTTTGAAATTTTAAATTTTATTCCAACAAATTTGGTTGTCTCAGATCTATTGCAAGTTCATATCACTTTATGAATAAAACAAATAATTTATTATTTTAAAAAAATAAAAAAAAAAATAATTTGTATCAACCCTACAGCCTTACTACTATATATATTCTAATTAATCTCTTCCCGCCTGCATCTCTCTGTACACAAGCAGTGTTAACATGTCCGGATGGAATAATAGTCTATTAGTTTGTCTATTGTGGTCCTACCACTCTATCTATTTTCGCCTAATTAATTCATAATTAGAAATAAAGTGTCGTTTCGTGCCGCACGTATAGCATCGATCGGCATGTACCGTGCTTTAATATAAAGGCATGATACATCAAACATTTCTAATACAAGTGGTAAAAAATTTGGTGATGGATATTCGAGATCCGAGTTCGAAATCTAGTTGCTTCACATTTTCAGCTAAATTTATTTAAAAAATAAAAAAAACGGATAGCACATTACATTTTTCTCAAAAAAAAAAAAATAAAAATAAAATAAAAGCATGATACATCGTCGACCTCATCGGACCTTCTATTGTAGCACAGTACAGCAGTGCTGATTTTTATTACTATTACTATTATTATTATTATTATTATTATTATTATTCTCATTCTCGTCTTCTCACTCTCCTCCCCCTCTCTCTTTGTGCTCCCACTTGATTTTTTTTTTTTTTTTTTTTTTTTCTTTTCTTTTGGTACCCTCTCTCTCTCTCTCTCTCTTCCACTCTCTTTTCTTTTTCTTTTTTTCTTTTGTGGGCTCTTGTGTTTCCTTCCCTTTATTTTTTTTTTGTTTTTTTTTTTTTTTTGAATAGATTTAGTACTTTATACGAGATTTACGAATTAAAATATTTTAAATTTTAAAAATTTTATTTTTTAATTTAAAAAATTAAGAGTATTCATAAAATTAAACATTAAATTAAATTAATTAATACTAAAATTTATTTAATTTATTTGTCATATAATTTATTACTAAATTTTCATAAATAAATTTAACCACTTTTCTTAAAAATTTAATAATTTTTTTTTCAAATATTTTTTTTTTTGATTAAACAGGGTGAAACCCTATTTGAGTACAGAAGTAGTCTACGAAACCCAGAAAGATGAAACAAACACAACAACACTCACACAGACCACCAAGACACACCACCAGCAAAATGGTTAAGCTAAACAACAAAACAAAGCGAGACTGTGAAGAGTACACCACAACCATCTCGGCAGCAACAGACATTACCGAGAATGACAACAACCTCAAATTACAACACACTACACCGAAAGAGAAGATAGGATGTCGCAGTAATAAGGCCTCCTCCAATAAACTGAAGCTAGCTTTTTTCAAATATTTAATAAATATTTTTAAAAGATTCAATTGAAAAATAATTATCAAAGTAATTATAATTGTATTATAGTTAATCTAACTATCATACGGTCTATCGTCGAATTAATATGAATCAATCTTACAAATATTTATTAAAATTTTGAAAAAAAAATATTTTTCTAATTTTATATTTTTTAATTTTTTAATTTTTTTTAATTTTTTTTTTAAAAAAAAAATAAAATAATTTTAAAAAATAATCAATTCTCATACTTTTTTAAATTTTTTTAAAAAATTTATTCTCTTCAAAATTTTAATGAATATTTTTTTTTAAAAAAAATAAAAATAAAAAAATATGAGTGTAATTGCTATTTTATTTTGGTTACTCTAGCCATTATATAATTTCTCGTCGAATTAATATATTGATATTAAAAAAATTGAAAAAAAAATAATTTTATATATGAAACTAAGCAGTTATTGTGATGACCCGGATCTTCATTGGAGGGTTACGGCTTGATTAGCGACTTCTGGAGGACTATTTTGGGAGATGGAAGTGTTTGTGTGTGAATCGGACTCAAGGAATAGATTCCGCGCGAAAAAACGAATCAAGTTTGCCTTTCGGATGCCTTCGTCGAAAAATGGAATTAGTTTTGCATAAAGCGGATGCCGTATTTGGATTCAGTCCGAAAAAATGATAGAAAACGACTATTTATTTGTATTTTTCTGAGTCCGGACGCCCAAAAACGAATACCCGGAAATTTCAGGTGCATTTTGGTGCATGAGGGAGCCGTGGACCGGCGGGAGGGACACGTGGCAGCCGCGGATTGGCCGGCGCACGCGTCTCGGTCCACGGAGTGGAGCGCTGGTGCAGTGGACCAGGAGGGGGGGCCACGTGGCGGCGCCGGATTGGTGGGCGCAGCGCGCTCGGTCCACGGGAGGGCGCGGCTGGGTGCGTGGACCGGGGGTTTACACATGGCAGCTGGCTATTGGGTCGGTGCAATGGGCGCGGCGCACGCGGAGGTACGCGGGCAGGCGGGTGGTGTGGACTGTGGTGTGCCACGTGGCGGCTTCCCATTGGCGGTGCATGGGACACATAGCGGATTCTGATTCAGCGGGTGCACAGGGCGTGTGCACCGGGCGCAGCGGATCCCGGGGCTGACACGTGGCGCGCGGGCATTGGGCGCGCCACTGTGCGCGTGCCGGGTGTGGCAGGCTGCGTGGCAGGGCGGCCCTGTTGGCGTGGCGTGCGGGCCAGCGTACGTCAGGCACGCGGGCGCCACCTACCCCGCTGACCAGCGCTGGACACGCAGCAGCGCCCGAGCGGCTGGGCGCCGCTGTCCCGTGTTCGGGACACGCGTCACGCCCAGGCACATTCGGCGCTCGCCGAGTGGGCCGGGCCGGGCGTGATTTTGGGCCCCAATCTTTTCGGGCGCCCGATTTCCGGGCCCAAATCCGGAATTTAAGTAGGCCTGGGCTGTGCCTATATATAGACTTCCACCTTCTTCTTCTTGGGCTTTTTCTGGGATTTCCGAGCTGGGGTTTTCACAGAAGCTTCTCCCACTTGTGCTCCACCACTTCCATGGATTTAGAGATTTTTGGAGACCGCGACATCGGCGATATCTGCGATTCGGCGCACTGCGACGTTTCTCTTTCAGTGGATTTTTCCGTCACAGTTCAGTCCGAGAGCTCCTCTGAGCTACCCCGAAGGAATTTTTCGACGATTCTTGTGGCAGCGTGTTCCTAAGAGGCAGGCCTTCGATTTTTTGTGTTGATCTCTTCGCTCTGTTTTGGGTTTTTGGCACGGTTCCTGAGGCATCTTTTGACCCTATTTTTCTGTGGTGACTTTTTGGACAGTGCGGGCTTGATTGATTCATCGGAACAGGGCGTATAAGTACTCGATTTGCATCTACTCGTTGCAAGGACCACAACTGTGATTTTTCTGGATTTTTTGGAGGACTGTGCAGAGGTGAAAATCCCTGTTTTTCCGTGCTGTTTTGCAAAACAGCAAATCGTTGTTTTTTGGGATTTGCTTTTATGCCGAATGTGACTCTTGTGCAGTGGTTCGCAGTTTTTGAGTGTTTTGCGAGGAAAAGAGTGTTGGACAGTGAAGAGACTTTTGCAGCTGTGAATTGCGCATTTCGAGGTGGATAGTTGTTGCATACCTTAATTTTTGACTTGCTCACTAAGTTTATTAGAGAAATCCCCATTTTGGACTTATTGATTGATCACCCCTTGACATCCATGCTTAAATCAAAATAAATGTGAGCCTATCATGTGAGACTAATCTTGTGGATATATCATGTTGGAAATATTATTGGAAAAATATTAAATGTGAGAACATGATTGTGAAAAGATTATTATGATGTCAAATTAACATGCCATGTTAGCACATAGACTTTTATGAAAGTAGATTATTTGTTGGGACAAGATAACATATCTATGTGCGGGTACCACTTGGATGATTTATTATGGACCATGGATTATAGACATGTGTAGTTGGTTAGTGATTTTAGCATGATGGTTATATCTATGCGGGGCTATTATTTAACACACATGTGGAGCTACTATTTGATACACTCTCTTTCATCTTTCATGAGGATATTTGTATGTTTGTATGGACAGCTAGCTAGGCCACTATTTATTGCTACACTATCATATTGGGACTTGACTTAGGAGAAACCATGATTGTTTCCTTTCTCCTTCTCATATAGACTTTTAGTTCATATTGCTTGGGTTCGAGCAGGGGTTTGGATAGTGTAGCCGGGACTTTGGGGTCGGGAAAGGGTGTACTTGATGATGGATTTGTGGGGGATTGCGGCAACCGCAGACAGTAGGCGGTTGGCCGGATATTGATTATTTCACCAGATTGTGGATTGTGGGGTATTACGGCGACCGCGGATATTGGGCGGTTGACCGAGTATCGGTTGTTGGGCTTGATTGTGGATTGTGGGGTATTGCGGTGACCGCGGACGTCGGGCGGTTGACCGGATGTTTATCTTTGCATCAGATTGGGGATCGTGGTTTCTTTAGTGGAGGGATTTGTTCCACTTGAGCATAGTAGTGATCCAGTCCTGCTTTTACGATACTTGTGACATGGTTACTTTCCTCGTGTGGGTAGCTCCCCTCGAGTTCCCCTCCGGAGCGTTGGGGTCAGACAGTTATTGAGTTTTTGCTATCACATCTGCGCTGCTTTACTTGCCCGATGATGAGGGCGGCAGCAGGCAGTACCGGTTTTTACTGGTGGCTAGATTGGGTTTATTTGAATAAATACTGTTTTCTGATGCATACATACAGTCATTCCTTTCGGTACTGCATTTGGAGGCATACTAGTGGTGGTTTTCCAGTTTCAGCAGTTTATTTACCTTACCACTTTTCCTTTTTCCTTGCCTCTGGTAGACTTAGTGGGTACGTGGGAGTTTGAGGCTTTACCCACAGGGGGAGGCTACTGGTTTACTAGTGGTTCTCATCTCCATTGTTGTTTCCCTCTTTTCTTACTCATGTTTTGCAGAGTTTTCTGCAGGAGTTGCTGATCTTTCGGTCGTGATTCGAGGCGAGGGAGTCACGAGCTAGATCCTTACCGCCCGAGGAGTGTAGCTGTATCCCCCTGGTTGGAGTTCCTAATTCTGTCAACTGGATCATTATTATTTACTTTGAGATGGATCTTTTGTATTTTGAGAGACTGATGTACTATAATTTTAGTTTACCTCACTTTTTGGAGTTGAGAAATGCTGTATTGAGAACATTGTATGATGATTATTTATATTTGAGAAAATGGATATTGTTCTTTATTTCGTGATGTACAGTGATCGGATTTTATTTTACAGCATTTTATTCCCGCTCTGATATTTGTATAGCTATAGTATTATATTTTGCAGGTTAGACGCTTCGTCTATGCGGGATTTTCCGTATGGGTGGCGGATCTGTTGGCGAGCCCAGGTCGCAGTTCGACCTCGGGGCGTGACAGTTATTTTTCTGTAAAGATATAAATTTAAATAATTATTATACCTGTGAATTTTATTAGTGTATTTTAATTTTTATTCTCTATGAAATATAGTTGTTCTTTAAATATAAAAAACTGACCACTATATTAATCGGTGAGTATAGTAAACTATATATAACTAATATTCATAATTATTAAATAATTTTTTTAAAATAGTGTTATAAAATTTTATTGGGAGCAAAAAAAAAGATTAAAAATATCATATCAAAGCGTTTCATTAGAAGATCATGTGTATCTATCGATACACAAGCGTGCTACATGTGCAACACGGAGCTGTACTTATGTCGTACCATACTAGACAATCATCGGCACGCCTCCGTGTCACGACACTTTAATTATTAATTCATTCATATGGGCTCCAGGCCAAGGGAGTCGGGCTCGGTGGTGGGGGAGTAGACTATCGAAGATGATGACGCCATGGCTCTCGCGTTGGAGCTCTCGCGCGGCAGGTTTGATCGCAAGTTGTGTCTCAAATAGTATAATTTTTATTTTAAAAAATGTAATTTTCGTCTCAACAGTACATCGTTCTTTTGAAAAAGCATAATTTCAGCTAAATAATACAACTTTATTTATTTTTTTTTTTGATAATTGATATTTTCTATAATAGCGACGATATATAATGATCTTTTAAAAAAAAATAAATAATATTTTTTATTCTTTATTTTTATTTGTATCTTCTATATTTTTTTTTTCTTTATCGTGTCCTCTTCCGCGCCCTCTGCCGCAGCCATCGCGCTTGCTCGAAGAGTTTTTTCGTCCCGTCGTTCTTAAATTCTTTGGTACTCTCGTAGTCATCACCATCCACAGCTATGCACTCTATTACAAGGTAGCTCACTTCCGTAATTTACATTAAATTTGAACTGACGTCGGCAGAAATGTGATCGAGATAAAAGAGTGAAATATTATGATGACGTAAATATATAAAAATAAAAATAAAAATATTTTAGCCACATTTTAAAATTTTGAATCGAAACTATAAAATTTAAAATAATAATTTATTTTTATAAAAATATAAAATCGGTATATTTTTTGAATCAATCGAATAAATATTATAAACGAGAATAATATAACTCTAAATAAAATATTTGCGGCGTAATTTCCGGAGGTGGCCTCACCTTGAGTCAATTGTTAGGTTTGGCGAAATCGAGATTCACGCCCAATGACTACGGAACGTAAGTCACGATAAAAACAAATTATTCAATAAAATAATATTCAATATATAATATATATATATATATATATATATATATATATATATATATATATATATATATATAGTATTTGCTTGAGCAATATTATTTGTACACGTATACAATCAATAATGCACCCATTTAAGAATGTAGATTTGTTTTGGGATGTATAATTAGATTTGCCTTAATAAGAGGAATGCTATTTTCTTCACCAAAAAATTATTATTTTATTATTAGTTATATTTATTATTTTATATTTTTATTAAAAATTATTTGTGATTTTATAAATTTTTTACTATTGAATTTGTATTGGAATTAATGCGTTTGTAAAGTTAACTAAGGAGAGAGAAAGATAAAATAAAAAGCACAAATTTCAATACAAATTTAATTATAAAAAATTCACAAATATGAATTATATTGTACTTTTGATAGCATATAAACTCTACTTTTATATATATATATATATATATATATATATATATATATATATATATATATATATATATATATATATATATATATATATATGCTAGAATACTATCGATAGCACCAAGTCATTGGTGTTATCAAATTTTTAGCCTTTGGATTAAAAAATGTGTGGTTAAGATGATAGTGGTCCCCTAGGATTTACTAGGTGGTTGGTTGAATAGTAAAAATCTTAGGGAACCACTATAATCCAACCGTATATCTTTTCATCAAATGGCAGAAAACTTGATAGCACAAATTACTTGGTGCTATCGATAGTACTCTAGCCGGACTCTCTCTCTCTCTCTCTCTCTCTCTCTCTCTCTATATATATATATATATATATATAAAAGATAAAAAAAAGTTATTTTTCCTCCTATTTGACTGGAGTTAATTACTTTTGTTAGCTCATAATTATTTAAAATTTAATAACATATTTATATATTTGCAGATGAATTTTTTGTTGAAGGGATAAACTTGATAACTTAAATTTTATAAAAATATAATTATTATTTGATATTTTCACCAAATTGCGATATATTTCTTAGTAATAGGTGAGTAAATACTATAAAAAAATTTCAAAGTTAAAACAAAAAAGATACATGTGGACATGATATATTTATAAATCCTACTTTCGAGTTATTAGATAATTTTTTTTTGAATTTTGACCACTAAAAAAATAGGAAAGTTAAAATACTGGTTAGAAAAAAAGATTTGCATATAAAATATTGCTTAAAAAAATGATAAAGAAGCTAATAAAATTTGATTAATTAATACTTACTAACTAATATAATAATTAAATTTGATAAAAAAAATTAAGTAAATTAAATGTAAAACTTAAATAAAAAAACTAAAAGTTAAAAGATCCAAAAAGAAAATTAAAAGACCGATGTCAAAATAACTATATTTGATTGAAATTTCTATGCACTTTAATTATGATTTATATTTTTTCTAGTCATTCAATAAATGAGATATTTTTATTAATTATAATCATATAATTAGTGAGAGTGACACTACACTCGTTAGATATGAATAAAATATAAAATATATAATTAAAAATTAAAGTACAAATAGTTTTTTTTTTTTAACCCAATATATATATTTTTCTTTTGAACCGTGGCCAACGCACCCGAGACACTCAAAATCTAAAATATTTTCAAAATTAAGAGCGCGCCAACATTCAAAATTTAAAATATTTTCAAAATTAATAGCGCATCAACTAACTCGAATTTCTTTCATACCTTTAATATTAATATAATATGCAGGGTTAATTTTATATAGTTTTTTATAAATATATAAAAAAATAAATTTATTTCTATAAAATTTAATTTTTTATATTTATTTTTTTAAAAATTATAATTTGTTCATATATATTTTTCATGTCGATATATTAGAAAAATATAGTTAATCTTGATTAGTGAGTAAGATAAAATTATCTTTCTATTTTTTCAAATATTATATTTAATCACAAATATATTTTTTAATTATTAAAATTTTTTAAAAAATATATTTGTAAGGTTAAAATTAATATTTCATTTATATAATATATTTACAAGAAGATGCTACGTGTCACCTATTTGCTACACAGGACTGAGTTAACAGGAGTTATTCGTATTACTACAGTAAAAGTACGATCGATTATTAATTCTATAAATTTTTTTTTTCATTTAATACTTCTCAACAAAATTTTTATTTTTATTTTTATTTTTTAAAAGAACACAATATTCAATTTATTTAAAAATAAAAAAAATAAACTAAGCAATACACAGTGAAACATGACGGTAAAAAAAAAAAAAAAAAAAGGTCTCTGGGAAGGTCATGTTCACCGAACAACGGTCCCATCTGTCTTATGATCTAAGTCACCGCGAGAATAAGTCATCGCAATGTTAGAGACTTAGAAATCGAACAGGAAGGCGGGTCCCGCACGAAATTTTGTTAGGCGAAAAACTTAAGTCCGTAACAGCAAGGAAGAGATGTCCGTATTGATATGTTAAAAAATTATTTTATTTTTTATAGATTAAACCATCCACCATAATAAGCAGATTTATTATTTTTATTGACTAACCTAACCTCACCGCCAAAAGTCACGTATATATATATATATATATATCATATACACGCACTCTCTTCTTTCTCTTTCTCATTTTTATTATAAGAATTATTAGCTGATTTAAGCATCAATACACCAAGCGGTGCCTCCTTTAATTTCAGCGTCGGCGAATAAGAGGATGTGAGAGGCTCCGGATTTGTGCGCTCCGACGTTGGCCGCGTCATCCGTGTAGTTGATATCTGTTTGTGAGTTCTACAACTTGTGCTCAGCCCCCCTTTTCTTCTTTCTTTTTTTCTTTGTATTTTTATTTTTATTTTTTATTTTTGAGATAATTCATTGTCTATCTCTAAAATCTGAAAAAATATCTAATTTATCTTCTTTTTTTTTTTTTTTTTCTTTCCAATATATCCTTCATACGTTCTACCGTTATTAAAAATACTCCTACCGTTTCTCTTTGTTAAGTTAATTAGGATTAAACTAGAGTTAAATAATAATCGGAGATATACCTATTTTGTTCCTATCTACTAAAACTATTGAAAATTTTAAGGGTACATAAGAAAAATTGATTATGGTAGAAAGGTATATTTGAAAGGGCAAAATGATAATTTCACACAGATAACGGCAGCTTCAAACGGTGTACTTCAGGAGTATTTTAGAAAGAAGTTAGAACATAAGAAGGGTAGTTTTAATATTAGTCTTCTAAGAGGTATAAATCTAAAAATAGAAATTTTTTTAAAGATATATAGAAAATTGCCCCTTATTTTTTATGCATTGAGCTAATTTAGATTCCACATATTAAGGATTTAGTCACACATAAAATCTATTATTACTTTCATTATTGGATATATTTTTTTGTCCCTAGATTTATTTATTTATTTTTTTGAAAGAGAATGAATCGTCAGATTTATTATTATTATTATTATATTTTTATCGTTAGATTTATTATTTTATATAGGCTAAATTACAGAAAACCTCTCTGTCAATATCCCGCTTTTCCACTTTACCTCCTGTCATTTAAAAGTCGACAATCTGCCCCCTCGTAATTACCGAATTGTCTTTAGGGGGCAACGACGTTAACGGAAATGGTAAATTGACGAAAATGCCCTCATTTTTTTTTTTTTTTTTTTTTTTTCTATTCCGAAGTCTTTTTTTTTTTTAGGAGATATTTTCCAAGGGTATTTTGGGTATATGAAATTATATTTTCAAAAAAACTGACGGTCAACTGACGGTCAACTGACGGCGGGGGTTATTGCACAATTCGGTAATTACGAGGTGACAGATTGTCGACTTTTAAATGACAGGGGGTAAAGTGAAAAAGCGGGATATGACAGGAAAGTTTTCTGTAATTTAGCTATATATATATATATATATATATATATATATTTTTGTTAGATTTGTTATAGTTCATAATTTTACTCAACTTATTATGCTCGCTCATTTTAATTTATTAATATTTTAAATTTATTATTACGAAATAAAAAATATTATTTGAAAATGGAACAATTAGTTACGAGATTAAAACAATTCTACAAAAGTCCTCTTTGGATACCCTACAATGCTTGTAGAAAATTTTTTCTATAAGGTGTTTGGGAGAAAAAAAAAAAAAAAAACACAAATATTTGGAGTATAGCTACATATATCTTAAAAAATAAAGTAAAATAATAATTCAATCAGGACAAAAATTTCAATATTTTGGACCACCATCCTACTCTCCATCAAATTTTGAAATTTAATAGAAAATTTTTAAGATTTAATTTTAAATATTAAATTTTTTTATTTTTATAATTTAACATTTAAATATATATTTAAAAATTAAAATTTTAAATTTTAAATATTTTTTTTTAAAAAAAATTAACCTTTACCTTTAAATTTTAAAATTCAAAATTTTAATTTTATATTTTAGATTTAAATTTTAGGTTTGTAATTTTAAATTTTAAATTCAAATTTCAAGTTTCAAATTTGAAAATTAAAATATAAAATATAAAATTTAATTTTAAAATTTAAATTCTAAATTTTAAAATTTAAAATTTAAATTTCAATTTTCAAATTAATATCAAATTTTAATTTTTTTAATTCAATTTAAAGTTTTAAATTTCAAATTTCAAATTTTATTTTAAATTTTAAATTTTAAATTTTTAATTTTGAATTTCAAATTTAAATTTAAATTTAAATTTTATTTTTTAAATTTCAAATTATTAAATATTAAAATTTTAATTTAAAATTTAAAATTTAAAATTTAAAATTTAAAATTTAAAATTAAACTTTTTGAATTTTATTTTTAGAATTTATAATTTAAAATTTTTAAATTTTATTTGCCAGAAATTCTGTGAAATTGTATCATATATTAATATGTATACAACCAGTTTAAAAATAAAACTGTGAAATTTTTTTATAGTTATATAATTTTGTATTTTATTCAGACCAAAATCACATAATAAAAACTCAATAGAGTTTTGTAACTATGCATCCAAATCCGGCCTAAGCTATTAAAACTAAGAAAGCTTTGAAATAATAAAATTAAAAGGAATTAAAATATTGTGGTACTTTGCTTGTGAGAGTGAAAATTTTTTATTATATAGGAAGAATAAGAATAATTATACTTTTAAAATAATAATATTTTATCTAATTAATTAATATTTTTAAATAGTAATCTAATTTATTTAATTAACTAATTAATTATTAATACTGCTAGATAATTCTAAATATTAATTAAATAAAATAATTAACAATGTATACGGTTAATTAATAATTTAATTAACCACAAATAATTTAATAAATTAATAAATCAACCTGTTAATATTTAATAAATTAATAATTAATTAATAAAATAATTAAATTAGTTAAAATATTAAATTAATTAAAGAGTTAGAAAAGTGAAACAGCAGTTCTAATCTTATTCGATTTATTTTCCTCCTTGTTGAATAATTTGTTTTGAAATTCGAACTCATCATTTCATGGAATGACAATGTGCAGCTTCTTTTTTCTTTTTTTTCTTTTTTTTCCCCAAGAGAAATATATGTTGCCTTTTTTAAAAAAAGTTTCTATTTAATGATGCATGTTTATAAGTTTTTATTTAAGGGTGCATGTTTAGAGATTAATTACGTGTCATTAGTCTTGATAATTTTTTTTTTTTTATTTTTTTTTTTATAATAAAGTAATACATCATCTATTTCATTCATGAATAAAATAAATTTAACTATAAATGTGAGACAATCAAGTCTCAAAAAACAAAAAAAGAAAAAAAAAAGAAAGACGAAATAGAATAGATATGCTTATGCCTGTCAAATTCAAGCCAGTTTGTTATTGACATCTATCTAACGTAATTAAATAAAATAAAATTAGAGTAAAAATATATAAAGATATGCTTATGCGTTCTCCGATAGAACCGCAGAAAGTATATTGTAATTGACTCATTACAATATACAGAATAAACTATTTTTTCTTCATGCTTCTTGTGATGATTCGACTCGCTAGTAATAATAACTCGTTGGGCCTAAACAATCGACCCAAAATATTTAAGTCCAGTTATTATTACTAGCGTGTATGGTTTACAAACTCCCCTCATTGATCCTGACGTCTTCGTCGGGTACCCGCAAGCAATAATAACTCATTGGGCCTAAACCACCTTACAAACTCTTTTCGTTGACCTTGACATCCTCGTGGGGTTTCCGCTAGCAATAATAATTCGTTGGGTCCAAACCACCTACACAGAATGTAGATCAGAATTATCAGGCGGGTCCAAACCAGATCAGGCTTATGTAGATTCAAGAGGTGGCTCCCATTAAACACATGGTGTAGTATTTTGCTCCGCATAGCTCTCACACTTCCGGTTGGTATTCGTCTTTGATATCATTTGTGACAACCCGATCCGCTAACAATAATAACTCGTTGGGCCCAAATCACAGCCAATAATACTTAAGCCCAGTATATTACTAACATATATGGTCTCATATATCTAAATTTTTTTTTTATCCGATATAGAACTATTGGTGTG
The DNA here is from genome assembly GCA_029168755.2 of Tillandsia fasciculata. Lineage (NCBI taxonomy): Eukaryota > Viridiplantae > Streptophyta > Magnoliopsida > Poales > Bromeliaceae > Tillandsia > Tillandsia fasciculata. Next base: position 4,065,380 of record CM054941.1, on the reverse strand, counting down.
TTACACTTTCTCTCCGCACATTATCTAATTTTCACGCAATTCCAAAGGAAGCACTCATTTTGGTGGCTGAAGGTGAAAGCTATAGCCTCTCCTGCAATTTACTCAAACTGAAGAATATCGAGAACTATAAGCTAAGAATGATCTCGCGTGTTGATGAGGATTGATGAAGGAGGACATTAGTGATTTAAGTGATGGGCCCTTCGATCCATTTAATTCGGACAGAATCGTTGAATCTATAGTGAGATAACTAAAAATCCAATTATTTATTGTTTGAATTAACGTTCATAGCTATAGGGTGATTCACTCAGAAAAAATCGATCCATTTCATTTTAGCTGTTGCCTTCTACTGGCGTTTATTAATCAGTCACATTCAATATCATTTTATTTAATTATATTTTGATTTTGTTGTTAACTAAGTTGTTGTCTAAATAGTGTTTAATCTTAATTTCAGTCTCAAACAAGAACATTTTTACTCGGAGTATGCGAAGCGCGTGTTCATCGCTAGTCGGGTAAATCAAATGGACCTTGATGGCTATTTCTGGTTCATCCTCCTCGGCTTTATCTTCTTGGCGTACAACTCGGTCACCGCCGTGTATCGGTCCGATGGAGACCGCGGAACGGCGGTATTTATTGTGGCCTCTTATTTGAATCTTCTACTTCTTTTCTGGTGTCTGAGGCAGTTCGAAAGAGCTGCCCCGTACTCTCCTCAAAGGGAGCGGCTGAAGTCCGCGGTGTGGCTCCTCGCCACGCTGCTGACGGCCATGTTCGCAAATAGAGTGGCGGGGCTGGTTGTGTGGCCGGTGGCGGTGATTGTGTGGTTGATGGCGGCCGCGACTATCGCCGGCGGCTTCTATGTTTTCTTCCTTTGTAGGGATGATGGCCCGGAGGCCCAGCCCGCGAACGACCAATGAATTCAAAGAGCATGTATGGGTAAAATGTATGCGTTGATTCGTTTACCTTTCTCTTTTCCTAAAAGGATATGTACGGACGTATACGTACCCGTCCAAACTGCTTGGTAAGCAGGACAATTTTTAACTTTATTTTCTTTTATGGTTTTATTTATTTATTTATAGAGCATATTATAAGATAGGGATAGTAATTTAGCTCGCAGTTTGCGAGCTACATGGTGTTTGGCTCGAAATGAGTTCGAAATCGAATCATTTATTTAGTAAATAAATCAAATATGAACTAAATTTTTTAGATCATTTAATAAATGAGCCAAACACAAACTAGGAGCAACTCCTTTCGTGTTAGGCTCGATATATATATATATAATATATATATATTAATTATATAAATAATATTGATAATATAAATTTTTATTATTTAATTTTTAGTTTAACTTAAATTTAAAGTCCAGCTCAATTATAAAAAAACTTATTTATTAAAAATAAAAAATCTATTTATCTATAATGAGCTAGAATGTTTTAAAAGTACAAAAAAACATTTAATCTTTGAACTGATTTTTTGGTTACTTGTGAGACCTATTATTTGTATAATTCAAAAACTATTACGATTGATTCAAAAGTCAAAAATATTATAATATTAATATTTTGGTGCTTTCAAAAATATCGCAATCGGATTCGATATATTATATATTTTTACTATTTAAATTATAGGTCAATCTAATATAAAAAATTGATTTTTTGTGAATTTAATTATTAGATTGAAATTTTAATTTTTTAATTTTCGTTCAACTTTTCACCTCATAGTAGCATTGAAACTTTAATTTTTGTGTTCGGCACATTAATAAATGACCCAAATACTAATTAAATTTTTCAGCTTGATATTTTAACAAGCTGACTCGTTGACACCGCTAGTATGAGAGGTGTGACTCTTTAATCCTCAAACTTTAATTTACCATAATTTATTTTTAAAATTTTTAAAATTATTATAATTAAATTTTACAATTTAATTTTGTTAGCTAAATATTACTAAAACATTGATGTAAAGATAATATAATATCTTAATTATTATAGCATCATGAATTACAATAATTTTACATTACTTTTATATTAATAATTTATTAATATTCACCCAACTAAATTAAATTATAAAATTTAATTATAATAATTCAAAAAATTTGAACCAAAATTATAATAAATTATAGGTTAAGGACCAGAGTGTCACTCCTCATAGTTTGAGGACCAAAAATGTAATTTACCCTTTTACCAGTCAGCAGTAACACCATATGGCCCTCACATTAACTGTCCACTAAAAAATGAAAATGTCACGTACTACAGAGAATCAATAAAAGCACAAACAAGCACAAAATAGATCCCAAACTCCCCACTAATTATTTCTAAAATACCGATGAAAAATCCGAAACGATATAACAAAACAATCACAAAATAAATAAATAATTACAACAAACATAAAGCACGACAAGTATTTAAAGTTCTACCTTAATTAATACAAAACAAGGGCTTGAGATTGATCAGAAACTCCTGGGACAATTAAAAGATGATTATCTAATCAGATATGACAACAGAGCACAGTAGTGATATATAAATCTCATTCTCTGGGGGCAAGCTGCAACTAGCACAATATTTTGAGAAAGAAGAGGATCATTTTGGCATCAATGGAAATCTGAAGATACATGATACATCATAATACAACATAACCTATCCTAAAACCCCGACGGCGGCTATAATAATTTACATTAAGAGATAATTTAAAGATATATATTAGCCTGAAAAGAAAAAAACTCAGCAGTTAATCACACTCCGTTGACCAGATTAATCGAGCTTTCAGTTACTCAGAATCACTATCGTCTTCTACGAAACTATACTCCCTCGCCCCATCTAGCCGGAGAATTACAGTCCCTGCATTCTCTTCGCTCCATTCTATGCCTTCCTTCTTTGCAAGCCCAATTACCTATAATAATAGACATTAAGTTATTGTATAAACTAAGTTAAAGCTAAGAAAAGAGATTTAAGAAATGGGAATTCTTTGCCGATTATGTCTTATAAGAAGTATTAAGTCATGGAAAATTAGTGGAATTATATCTCTGCGAGATTTCCCTTACATATAAAAAGCTATTTTATACATAATTAGGTGCCTTGCAATGAAAAGAGAGGAGGAAGAAATTGGGGAAGAGCAGGTACAAATTACAAAGTAACAAACGAAAGCAAAAGAAAGATAGCACCGCATAATTTTGTAAATCCAATAGAAAGCATATGATAGAGAAAAATAAAAAAGCACGGCAATAGGTGACTTCGTTATTGATTTTTCGTCAAAACAATTTTGCCATGCGTTTTATGCACTTTTTATTTTTCTTTTTTCCCATGCTAGGATGGGTATGATTGGTCTTTCTTATTTAAAAATTTTACTCTTAGACCTGGGGAACATTTTACCGTCGTTAAGAAAGAGAACAGATCAAAGCTAAGCTTGTTGCTTACCGAGAACTTTAACTTTCCCCTGCCAACACCATCCACACCACATCCGGTGATAACTCTGAGGAAATGGACAGCTAATTGAAAGAAGCAAGCATTAGATAGGTAGAAGGAAATAATTTAATTCCTAACACATGCAAGTAAAAATGCGCCTGTAAGCAAAGACCCAGGAAATTGACATTACAAAGAATCTGGTGCTTACAAGGAATATATGAAAATAAAAGTAGGTGAAGCTTCAAAAGGCCGATAGCTTGTTTGACATGCTGCCCATGTAAGTCGATAGTGACTGTATTTTTTATATTTCTGTTCCTGCATACACGAAGAAAATGTTACGAGGGATCTCTAATGAGAGAGAGAACTAGCCCGGTGCAATTACCTAGCTTCAAAAATCCCTCGACTGGCTTTTTCATCTGCTTCAAGGGCCAACTCACGAAAGTATTTACCCTAAAACATATAAAAGGTAAGCCATTACTTGCACATGAATTAGAATCATCTTGTAGCAATCAACAAAGAATGTTTCTAGCATAGATAAAAAGTGTATTAACAGCACAATGCGAAAATATATGGGCAATAAACAGACTAAATAAGCAAAAGAGCAAAACAGAAAGATAAAAATAAGCAAGTATTTTTCGACGGCTTCAATTCTCCTAGGAATAACTAAAGCTAGAGTTATGTTTTAATTCACACATTATAATCATGACAGCTGCAACTGTAGATTAGGGTAACGAACAGATTGACCAGAATCTTTTTTTTTTTTTTTTTTGCCACTCAATTTTGAAGGATGGTCAACAGAATTTAATAAGCCTTCAAAATAGTATTTTAAAATGATGTGACGTTCGAAAATATAGTTAGACATATGAATAATTCAGAATGATTACCAAGTACCAACTAGCATTAAGTTAATTCAACAACTGAAGAGAAATAGAAGAAGCCAGACCTTTTCTGAAAGATGAGAGGCATAAGCTCGTTCCCCTCTTGAGTACGCCACTGCAGCCTATAAACGAGTTGACATAAAATTTGCAAGATAGAAAATACTACTTAGAAGCTTTATTGGGCAGCACAACTGGAACACTAAGTACAACTGTACCATAACTGTATCTTACTTTCTGATAGTACGTTTTCATCGTGTCCCAATGCTTACCGGCAACACCGCGGAACTCCTGATAACCATCTCCTGTACCTACAACAATAATTGTCAAAACATTTGCATCAGCAACACTAAACAAAATGAATCCTCAAAACAATTTACAAACTTGTAGCAATATAGACTAGGCCACTTGCAAGCTATCAGAGAATCACTTTCAGAAATATAAATAAAAGTCTCACATACGCCTTTTTATTTTACAATGCAAAAAAGGAAAATATTTTTTTTTTGCGGACTTATCCAAGTTCAGATCAAAAGCTAAAATGCAACATGCATAAAATTAAATGACTAAAAAGTAGGTGATTATTCAAATCAATCTTCGGTTTTTCTGAGTGTGCGCCTATCATTAATAATTCCTCAAAACATGAGCTTATTATATGACTGATAAAAAGGCCTCCTACCTATCCAGTAGGTTTTAAGGTCCAGAGAACTGTGATATTGCACATACGTAGCCAAGATGCAAGCACTATCTTGTCACGGTTATTAAATTGTGCATAATTTTAGAATCTTGCTAAACATCTAATATCCTTTTGAATTTTAGCTCAATAAATAACCGCAGTAATAGTCGTACACCATAATGACAATCATATTTTAACCAGGAAGATTCATAATGTACAAGGCTATGAACACAAAGTGAAGAGTCGCACAGCATAGTTTGGGATAATTATGTATTATTATGTAAGAGTAATATTACCATATGGCCAGAGAGTACACGAGCCAATATTCTGTACGACTCGTCACTACCATAATTATCATTATACAGGTAACACTAGCACGAAGGACAAAACTTTCAGTTTTAAAGGAAAACAAATCATATTTAACAGATAATTCCAACTACTTTCTTAAAAACTAGCATTGAAGCGCCAAAAAAGATACTCAGAAAACAAATCTCTCTCCGGACAAGGATAGATAAAACTAAAAGAGGCTCCTACACATATGCTTAGGTAGCTTTTCGAGTTTAATATGATAGTTGAAAAAGGGAACTTTACCACTTATAGTTTTACCTCCAATATCTAAGATGTGGGGAGCATTAAACTCCAACCCTTGCCCAAATGATTCTAGCTTCTTTGCTACCTTCTTCCAGTTCATACGATTCGGTTCATACTTCGGATACTCAGTAACACCAAACAATGACTCCAAGATTTTATGTTGCATTTCAGATTTTCCCATCGTTGGAATATCTGAATCAGGAAGATCCTTCATGTAGTGTCTAAAACATAATATAGAGATAAATGCATTATTAAATCATAAAGCACACCCATATGTACATATATAGATATACATAATCATCAAAAAGATGGGAGATCATGAGTGAGATGCATATAAAACAGGACGCTATGATTATTTGGTTCATTTAAAGTAGATAACTCACAAGGTTCAAGATTCACACTGGTGATCAGTACTGTTAGATGGCGGGTGAACTAAGATCAAGGGTTTAACCTAAAGTAAACAATTTTGCCAAATAGTCATATCCTATCAACATCAGGCGCCTCATTTAATTAATCGTTACATACGCCTGAGAAATATTACCATGAAATATTAGTAGTAGAAAAGAAGGTTAAGCAATCCCTTCAACCTTTTGACTAAATACAGCTGAAACTGTGGAAGCACTGTACCTTCCAACCCCTTATTGGATCCCTAATAAGCATCCTTTCTTTCCTCCTACCTGTTCCTGTTTTGAACTCTTTTATTCCAAATACATTGCATTAAGCCCTCCAATGCTTTTCATCACTCTCTACAAATAAAGGGAATCCCTAGATAATTGTTTGACTACTGGTTCACTAGACTAATCGTTCTCATGGAAACACTGAGCGTATCTAAGAAGACTCCTCTGGGGGAGATGATAAGAAATAGTCAGTTGAAAGAAGTGAATCAGCATTCATGGCATAGAGCCATAGCCTACTAAGTTTTCATAGCATTGAAATACAATAAATGTACTCAAAACGCCTATTCACAAGAGGATATGAACACTAATGATGCTTACTTAAAGCGAAAAGACTTCCCTCATAATGATCAAATGAAGAATAGATGATTTCTATAGGTGATGAAAGTCAATAAAATTGAAGCAACGAAAAGAGTAAGCACACCTGTTATCATATCCTGCATATTGTGGAAATTCTTGTTCTTTTTCAGATGAATGATAGGTCATCTCACCTGTATTATCTGGTGACTGAGACGAACTTGTATTAAAATAAAAATTATTACAGCAAAAAGAAAAAAAAGAAGCAAGGTTCACAATTGCATGCAAGTAAAAGCATCAAAAGTATATTTAAACAGTCCCTCCAATATTTTATCTTGAGAAAGAGAATAACAGTGAGAAAGGAAACAAGAAAATAAATAGAGAAAGAAGCAAATTTTCATCCAAATCACACAATGCAGTAGTAGTCTATGGGAACCATCTTCATTTCCCCTCCCTTGAAAAGCTGGGACTGATTCACTTGTCACTACTTCTTCAACTATAAAGATAACATAACTATCTAGGTCGGCACCCCCTTCTTTCTTTACAGAAAAAACAAAAGGACAATGGACAATAATGGATTGCCTGAATGTAGAAGCACTTGCTTTTACTTCTGTTACCACCAGACTCGTCCTTGAACTACACGTATACTGGCATGAACATAAGCATTGTATACATGCAAAATAAACTTGAATTTGGGCAAGATATCCCATATACAACTGACTGAGACTGCACAACCAGTATCTATCAGTCAAGCTGCACATAGGAGTGCTCGATTGCAGTTTATCAGTTAATTTAGCAGAATGAAATGAAAAATAATTTGCTAACCTAATATCAAGCCTGAAGACAGTTATTTTCACATTCTAATGACATGAGAAGAGAAAATAGCAATCAATATTTTATCAGGTGAACAAGCACCTGGAATGAGTTTACACTGTTCCCTTGGGTGTTTTTACTGGACATCCCACGGAAGATAATTGAATAATCCATGCGACTCTTTCCATGATTCCCATAGCTCCTCTCCTTGTGTTGGTTGTAGGAGGATGCTGCTAAATCTAATAACACCTCCAGAGCCTGAAAGAAACTTTAGGTTATATAGTTAATTCTCATACAGTTTCCAGAGTTAAGCACCCTCCAAATGAAATAGAAGGATGTCTCTACACATTTAGTGATCAAGAATCACAATGTGTAATCGGTAGAAAATTGAAATTCAGCATTTAATGAGGGAAGGATGAACAAAGGTGTCCCCCCCCCTTCAAAAGACAAAAGGAAAAAAGAAGAAAAACAGCTTCATTTAAACTGGAATTTATTGGACTCTTTAATCCAAAATTCCAACTAAAACAGTTAAAATGAAATTTTGGCTAATCTGAAAGGATACTAAAGAAGAAACCAAGCAAGTTGAACATAGCAAAAAGTAATGGTAAATCAATTATTACTACTCTCATGACACAAATTTATTAAATTAGGCTATTTGGCTAGAATGTACTACTTAAGAAACACCTCTACATCCTGATTTGATGGTAAGAACTGAAATAAAATAAAAATTAAAGTTTCTAGTAAGGTGACGATGCATGTAAAGTTATGTAAGAAGTACTTGAAGAACATCAAAATTGACAATACCTTCGCAACATCAGATCCACATTGACCTGCAATGAAAAAGAAAAGAAAATAATTATCACGTGGTACAAAAGTATGAAGCTCAGCTTCAGGCAAACAACAAACATCCTACAATTAGGTATCTTAAAGAGAAAAGTTTGTGCCAGCCATAAAAATAGTTCGAAAGATGCTAAAACATATTGGTATCAAAGAACTCGAAGCAATTTAACAATATGGAACGCACAGAACTTCATATTTCATGCAAGAATAGTGGAATACATAGCACTACCGCCACTCTTTTCTTCAATCAGATACTGCCTAAAAGCACACCTAACACCTGTTGAAGACAATATCTCCCTCATTCCCAATTAACCTCTCCTTCTAACCCACTAATGATCTCTTCCTTGATGTTCACCTCTATTAATGATTTCTTGACAACTATTTTATCAGTTTGTTTCTGTTGATCCTCTTTTATTTTCTGTACCATGCATAAAACGAACGTTTATTTCAAATAAAACGAGTACCGGCAGATTCACCCTTCACCACTTTTAAGAGATTTCTCCCCACGGTAAGACAAATTTTCAATAAATACCTAAAATTTTATTCACAATCACTTTGTATGACAAATCCCCAGTAGATATCTTAAATTTCACGAGCCCAAATCGTTGGGCAATGCATCCCTGCGCCGTCTAAAGCCGTGATAGGCAAAATACGAACTCTTTTAAGTACCTCATTTAAGGTTTCAGAAAAATTCGTGGTCATCAACACAACGCGTAGTCCTCCATCAAATGGCCTTTCCCAATACTCTTTGAAGTATATACTGCAGATTTGTCGTACAAAGCAATTGTAAATGAAATTTAAGATATTTACTAACAAGACGGTGAACGATTCACCGCTTTAATAGAAAATTTAGAAGGCGATAAATTGTTTGCCATCTTGTTTGAAGGCGGAGAGTGATTTACCACTTTTGGCAGAATTACTATGTGGGGTTTTAATAGAAAATTTAGAAGGCGATAAATTATATGCCGTCTTATTTGAAGACGGTGAATGATTCACTGCTTTTGATAGAATTACTCTATGTTGTCGCGCTAAGTTGGCATAAGGAGAATTATTTGACGAAATAATTTGTTTAGAAGGTTATTTAGCCAATTATAAAAATTTACAGGGTTATTTGAAGAAAAAGTCCACTTTCTGAGAATGCAATAACTAAATGAATCATGAGAGAAGACTAGGGACGTTCGATTAAGAAATTTGCTTAAGGTCACTCCAGTAATTAGCCAAATTGATGTATCCATAATTATTTGCATGCAGCAATCCGAATAGCGAACAATTCAGGTACAGAAACAGAAAAAAAAAGAGAAGGTTAAAAGAAAAGGAAATCTATACTAACCTAGAACATCTCTGACCACTCCCATTCCGAGCTCCGAGCTATCCCCCAACATCGAGCACAAGAACTGCTCCGAATCCTCCGCATCCCCCCTCTTCTCTTCCTTCGCCCTCTCCTCACCACCCCTCCTCCCTCTGCTGCAAGCCGCTACCGGGCTCGAATAGTTCTTCCCGATCACGTCCGAAATCATACCCGTCGCCGCCGCAACCCTCTTCGGCTTCCGCCGCGCTCTCCTCCCGCCGCTGGACGCCGGGGCCTCCCCGGGGTCCTCGAGATGAGCGCCGAGGATTCCGGCGGCCTTGTATGCATCGCCGCCGACCTCGCGGTACACCGACTCGATCTGGTCGACGGAGGCCGAATCGAACGCATCGATCAACCAATCCAGGTGGTTCCTCTCCTCGTCCTCGGCCTTTCCCCCTCCAGCTCCCTCGTCCCCCTTCGATTCAGCACCGGATCCTTGAGGAGGGGGAAGCGCTGAAGAAGAGGGCTTCGGCCTCTTCTTCTTGCTCTTCTTCTTCTGCGAGGGTTTCATGGCGCGGCGGAGAGGTGGAGGAGGTCGAGGTCGAGGTCGACGACGACGAGGACGAGGGTTTCGTCGCGGTCGATCGAAATAGGGAAAGGGATCGTAACGTGGTGAAGCGGGGGAGGTGGAGAGAGAGAAAGAGAGTTAGTGCACGGGATACAATTCCACAGAGCACGGCGCCCTGAGTCGTCGGTGCCCGAGAATCTCGTCCCCAAGCGCACTACTCGCGTTTGACCCCTAGTCAAATTAGGACCAAACTAAACCTGATGCGGAGCGGAGCCCTATCTAGAGCATCAAGATCCGGCTCCGATTACAACACGACCCAGCCCATCATGTTCGGGCCTACTTACCTTGGCCCAACAAACCCGTTAAGTTGTTGAGGCCTCATTTAGAAACACAAAATGGAAATTGATGTTGCCTCTCTACTCTTTCCAAAGCAAAATAAAATATTATCCTATAAAATAATGAATAGCAAAATTAATTTGTTCAATAAATAAAAAATCAAACTTCCTATTTACGATTATAAGTTATTATTAAATAACTTATTTCCACATTCAAATAGAATCTTAATAGATTAAATTATTATTAGTGGTTTTGATTGTTTTTGTACAATTTAAAATTTTAAGTTGACAGATAAAAAATTTTGTGTTTTTATGGTAAAATATACGGATTATCTTTTCAAAATATAGTATAATTAGTATATATATTTTTCAATGGTAAGAAAATGTATAATTTTTTAAAAATTCAAAATTTTGTATATAAAAATTAGTATAAATTATAAAATTTTAAAAAATTTAAATTTTTTAATTTATTAAAAATTAAAGTTAAAAATTTATAATAGGGTATGTTTGGTTCCATATAAACTTGTGAAAATAATTTTTCCTATAAAAAAATTTTGGTGAAAAAAAGGAGTTTTTCCATTTTT
>CM054941.1:3989444-4054353 GCA_029168755.2 Tillandsia fasciculata | reverse complement strand
TCAACTCCTCATTTGATCGATCCAACCTCAAAAGTTAGAGAGGAGAGAGAGAGAGAGAAAGAGAAACAGAGAGAGGCCACCTTTTGCATGTGCGATCGATCGTGGGTGTCCATTAATGGAGCTCCTCCGTGGTTCTCGGAAGATTCCATATGTATTTTGCCTTTCTGTAGAGAACTAGAAGAAGATGACGATGGGTTACAGAATAGAGTTGCATTTAGATACTGTTTGGTACATGGTATAAAGGGGGATAAGAGAGTTATATCCAACCGTTTGTTTCGGAAACAAGACCTGGAATAAGGTCTTATTCCAGCTTTGTTTCCAAACACGTTTGGTTATAGATGAAAACAATAATTTTCGTCTTTCTAGAACAAGCTGGTATAAGGCTGGAACTACTATTCCAGTCTTTTTATAAAGCAAGACTTGTTCCTATGGGAGAATAAGCTTAATTAAAATAAATATAATTTTAAATATTGCATTAACACTTTAATTAATCTAATATTTTAACTAATTTAATTATTTTATTAACTAATTATTTAAGTAGTTAGATAATTAAATTATTAAATTATTTGTAGTTAATTAAATTATTAATTATTAATAATACTTATTATTGTTAATTATTTTATCAATTAATTGTGAATAAACTTAATTAAAATAAATATAATTTTAATTATTATATTAATTCTTTAATCAATCTAATATTTTTACTAATCTAATTATTTTATTAACTAATTATCTAACCATTAGATAATTAATTAATTAATAATTAATTGAATTATTTATTAATAATATTCATTATTGTTAATTATTTTCTCAATTAATATTCAAGGTTATCTGATAATAGTTAATTAAATAAGTTAAATTATTATTTAATTAATATTTTATATTAATTATTTAGATAAAATTTTATTATTTTAAAATTATATTTATTCTTATTCTCACTATTTCAATATAATCATCCAAACGCTGTTTTTCTTATTCCTAGAAACAACCCAATTTTCATCCAAACGTAAAATTAGTTTTACTCTTGTTTGTTCCTGAATTTATACATATATCTGGAATAAGCAGTTCTAACTTATATATGAACCAAACGCAACCAAACGGAAAAAAGATGGGACGAATTGATGTTCCCCCCATTCCAGGATATAATCCGGGATTGGGGGGAAACAACAGTTCCCTCCCACAGGTAGAACAGTTGTTCCATCTATTGCTTACTTTTTTTTTTTAATTATTTTTTTTTAAATTATAAAATATTTAAATTTATAAAATTTAAAATTTATTTTTTTATTTTATAAATTTTAAAATTTTTAACTTACTTTTTAATAAATCCGAAATTTTAATTTTTTATTTTTTTAAATATATTAATTTTAAAATTTTTAAATTTATACAAATTTTTTTATAAAATTTTTTAAATTTATACTAATTTTAAAATTAAAATTTTTTGCTCCCACTTTTGTAATTTTTTGAGACAATTAAAATTAAATTTTTTAACATTTATAAATTTTTAATTTTAGAGAATTTTTAAATTTTATAGCTGTTAAAATTTTTAACTTTAATTTTTAATAAGTTTACAAATTTATAAAATTTTAAAATTTATACAAATTTTTATATTTTTTTATTTTAATTTTTAATAAATTTATACCAAATTTTTAAAATTTTAAAATTTTAAAATTTATACCAATTTTTATATACAAAATTATGAATTTTTAAAAATTTATAAAATTTCAAAAAAAAAAAATTTTTAATAATTTTTTTATATATAAGTAAAATATAAATTGTAATAAATTTTTTTAATAAATATCTTTAATTAAATATTTAAAATTATACCATACAAATTTTTATCTTAAATTTAAAATTTAATCTATTCTATAATTATTATTCCTTTTTAATTTACCAAACATAATTTTTCTTATTTCCGGTGCAACTCTTATACTCAACTAAATACAAAATTACTTTTGTTCCTGCTTGTACATGAACTTATATCTATCCCTGAAATAATCAGTTTTCGTTTATATCCGAACCAAATGCAACCAAGTGTGAAAACACCGAAAAGATGGTTTATATAAAGATGCACAGAACTTATCTGAACTATAAAATATTTTAATCGACTATATATCTAATATTTTAATATTTTAATTTTATTATCTAATATTTTAATTTATTTTATTTGAGTCGGTTGACGGTATATTAACATCCAAATTTAAACTAATTACTTATTTTAATATATATATCTATAATTAAATCTATAAAAATAAATAATATATTTAAATTTGAAAATAATAATATAGTTGACTCGCTTAAATCAAACAAATTAAAAAATTAAATAATAAAGTCATATTTTGAAAAATTAAATAACCGCAATAGTTCATAGTTCATATATAGTTCATAGAAGTTTTATACATTTTCATCAAAAGTTCATACAATAGGCAAAGAGTATTGCTAAAGTCCCTCCATCTCTCTCTCTCTCTCTCTCTCTCTCTCCTCCTCTCTGTGTGGTGTGTGTGTGTGTGTGTGTGTGTGTGTGTGTGTGTGAGTTTTAGAGTGCTAAAGGAAATGGAATAGAAAACACTTTCTCCAGTTAAAATGTTTTGTAACAGTTAATTCCTCCGTACTGATGTACATATATAGTAGATTCATGTTATTAATTACTGTTCTACTTATGGATTAGAACATTTTATGCTACAAGCATATGTATGGTACATAGTTACACAAAAGCTTGGCAATTATTTATTAAAGTAGTAGGGTTAATTCCGCTAGCATGAAATAAGTGTACCAGATTGGGCAATGTCCATTATATAGTTCCATATAGAAAAATGGTACTTGTACATATGGGTAAAAATATGATTAGAGTCATTTTATAAATTATAAAGTGAATCGTGAAAGATATTTTATTTTTATAAAAATAAAATATAAATATATATTTTTTTTTAGGGTGTATATATAGTATTGCTCTTCCATGTAGGAAGAGTTACATTCACATAAGAAATGCTTTGGGAACCATAAAGTTCCATCTTATGTATGTAATGTTGAAACGTGGACACATTTAGGATCCATTTGGCTTAGATTATAAAAAAGTTCTTTTTTTTCAATTGGTTTTGATTTATAGAATTCATTTTGGTTAAAAACTATAAAACAATTGCCAGAGTTTAGATAAAAAATAAATTTTCTTAAGTTATTTTGTAAAAATTTTTGGCAACATTTTTTTTTCTATTTCAAAATAATAAATTTTTGACTAAATTTTATTTTAAAATAATTTAAAAATAAATTAAATTTAAATTTATAATTAAACTTAAAAATTTAAATTTGTAGACAAATTTAAAATTTTAATTTAAATTTAAAATTAAAAATTTAAATTTAAATTAATTTTTTAAATCTAAATTTAAATCTCAAAATTTAAAATTTCAAAATTAAAAATTAAAACTATATTTCAAAAATTAAAAATTTAAAATTAAAATTTGGAAATTAAGATTTGAAATATGAAATATGAATATTTAAAATTTAAACTTAAATTCTAAAATTTAAAATTCAAAATTAAAATTTATAAATATAAAATTTGAATTTAAAAAATTTAAAATTTGTAATTTTAAAAATAAAACTTATAATTTCAAATTCTAAAATTTTAAAATTTAAAATTTATCTTAAATTTTATATTTTAAAATTTAAAATTTGAGATTTGAAATTTGAAATTTAATGTAAAAATTTGAAATTTGAAATTTAAAAGTTAAAATTTGAACTTTAAAATTCAAATATAAAATATAAATATAAAATTTGAATATAGAATAATAATAAAAATTTAAAATTGAGTCCAAAACTAAATTTCAAGACGCATATTTTAGTTACTTCCACTACAAAAAAATTTAAACTTTAGAAGTGATCGAAACCGCTTGAAAAAGTATTTAAAACTGCTGAAAAATTTGAATATAGAATAATAATAAAAATTTAAAATTGAGTCTAGAACTAGATTTCAAGATGCATATTTTAGTTCCTTCCACTACAAAAAACTTAAACTATATATAGAAGCGATCGAAATCGCTGGAAAAAATATTTAAAACTACTGAAGAAATATTTTTCAATACTTGTAAAACTGTCATAAAAAAATTTGCAACCGTTAGATCTCCGTCGCAAAAGATTTTTACCGATAGTTTACACGATCGTTGGAGATCGAAGATGATAATTTTAGCAGCACTTTCCCGTCGGCTACTAAATATAGTAAAAAGTGTTAGTATAAATAATAAATTTATACCAACGGTTTCATGATTGTGAATTCAATTCAAAATATAAAGCATACAATTAAAAATAACCTAGACAAAATTTTAAGACTCTTTAAATTGATATGTAAGAACAAATTAATCATTTAAATAATTTTAAATTTGATTACATTCAACAATTGTCAAACAAGAGAAGCTAAATTATTTAGTTAAATAAAAATTTGCACAGTAAAAATACAATTGTCAATTAAAAATTACATTCAAAATTTTCAATCTAAAAAAAAATAAAAATTTTAGCGTTTTGAGATTCAAAGTTTTCAAAATCATAATTCTGGTACTACTTGTGTGTGTATATATATATATATATATATATATATATATATATATATATATATATATATATATATATATATATATGGTCCGGCTACTATACTTTTATGAGTAAAATCTTTTTGTACTCATAAATTTTCATCTATTGGATGAAGGAATGTGCGGTTAGGATTATAGTAGTTCCTAGAATTTATACTATTTCTCCAATTAACCTAGTAAATCTTAGGGAGACCACTATCATCCTAACCGCATATTTCTTTATCTAAGGGTAAAAAAGTTATGAGTATAAAGGGATTTATACTCATAGGTATCGTTTGGAAGCGGGATATACCGGAATGAGATATACCAGGTATAGGAATATAGTAAGGGATATACCTGGGATAAACCTAAATTGTGTTTGGTTGGGAATGAGGGATAAACCTGGTTTAAACCTGGTATAAGAAAATAGGTGTTTGGATTGGGGATTGAGAAAAAGGTGTATAAAGTTGACTTTTTGGTTTAATGACGATGTGACCTTTTGTTTTATGTAAATTAAAGATGTGATAATTAAAATATATATTAGAATTAATTAATTATAAAAAATCTTATATAGTATATTTAATTAAATATATACCATATAAAATTCTACTTAATTTTAAATTGTGTAAAAAATAATTTTGTACCGATTAAAAATTATAATATTTCACGATTAAATATTTAATTTAATTTCAATCAATCACGATAATGATGTCACAATAATATTTCAAAAAATTATTAAAATATTTTATAAATTATAAAATTATTATTTTAAATAAAATTTAAAATTTTCTGATTATTTTAAATATAAAATTAGAAAAGAATTGAAATTAATAATATTTAAAATTTAAAAGTTCAATATTTTTTATAATATTTAAGAAGGGAAACGCCCCTTCTACCGGCATGCTAAAAAAATTAAAATATTTTTTATAATAAGAAAAAAATTAATAAAAATTGTATAAATTATAAATATTATTAATTTTTAATAACTAGATTCATTAATATATTACGTCCGATTTAATTTGCAATATACTATATCAAACTTTATTTAATTTAAATTTATCGTAAAAATAAATTCTAACATTTAAAAATTATAATTTTTCAACGATTAAAATTTTAATTAAATTTAATTAATATTGAAAATTCTAAAGGGAAATTATAATTTTTAAATAAAGGAAAATTAGCATCAAACACTAACCAACTCACAATAATATTTGAAATTACATCATACCCGATAAATCACAGTTTTTAATTAACAGTCCACTTAACATTACATATAAACAAAGAAAACAAGCAATACAAGCTGACTAACATACTATCACACGAGTACATCTAATATTTACAAACTTTTAGTCAGTTACAATGATTTATCTAACTTCTATTATTCCACAACTCATTGGTAATACTCGTGCGAATGTCGTCACCCCGCCGTGACTCAGTTGTACTATAATTTGTAGTGGTCGCTTCCACCTCAACCTCTGGAGGCTCTGGCTCTACTGGTTCGGTAAAATATCTATCATCTCCTTGTTGCCGTCGAATAAAATTGTGTATCACACAACAAGCCATTGCTATTTGACACTGCACTCTATAAGGAAAAGGTGTAGCGACAGTTAATATTTTAAATCTCTTCTTCAAAATTCCAAATGTCTTCTCTACCACATTTCTGAGTTGGGCGTGCCGATGATTATACAAGTCATTCGGCGAACGATGTATACGACCACGTGTGTTACTGTCAAATTGACTCAGATGGTAACGCTCGCCTCTATACGGCGCCAGAAATCGATCGGTATTCGCGTAACCGGAATCGACCAGATAATATTTTCCTGTATATATATCAGAACGGTATACAACTTGTAATAAGTTATTTAATCAATTAATAATGAAGATAGCAATAAAAAACATAATCCTTAAATTTTACCTTCAGGAATTGTAAAACCTCCACTTTCACATGCCCATCTGAGTACCCGCATATCAGATGCAGAGCCTTCCCAACCGGTGCATACATAAAAAAACATATGATCAAAGGATACAGCTGCCATCATATTTTGCGATGTATATCCTTTGCGACAACGAAATGGTGGTTGTTTATCCTTTTCTACCATAACCGGAATATGCGTACCATCCACCGCCCCAATTGCATTCTACATATGTTAATGTCACAAGATAGTACATTACCCATGCAGCAATGAAAATTTACATATTTAGTGCGGAAAAAATATTGTCTGTTACCTTGAACGGATGAAAATTTGGATTTCCACTTATTCTTGAATGCACTCCACAATTACTTGGCGGCATAGTTAAATAATCATCTTTTATTTGCAAAATGGCCCGAAGTACATTATTAAAATGACGACTTATCGTTTCCCCCGAATGTTGAAAAGTTTCAGCAAGCACCCTATTTGCAACACCGTGTCCTATACAAAATAGGAAAATTCCCAACTGTTCGTCAACAGTCAGATTCCTTGTACCTTTTAAAAGGCCCTTCCCAACAAGCTCATCGCGGAGAGCAATGAATGTAGGTGTCGTCATTCTAAAATGATTGTACGCCCGTTCTGGATGACCATTCAGAATATCACAAATAAATTGATGGCCCGTAAATGGACGTGTGCGACATGGTTGTCTGCTAATAGTACTTGTATCATCTAGACATCCTCCGTCAATAAGCATAATTAATAGTTGGACCCAGTAGTCATCATCATCATCCAATATATCGAACAAAGTGGCATGGAATGCCGAGGAAAATACACGTCGATAAATTGAATCATCCATTACAACTGCACGTTCATATATGATAGTGAGCAAATTTTGATAGTACGCATACATGATATAATACTTATTTAAATTAATCTCAAACAATCATCTCGCCGATTACAGCAAGCAAATACATAATAAAATAATACACTACATAATTTAAATGTCGAGATCATCGAGGTATCCTTCAAGAATGAGCATCAGTAGAAAAGCCCCCCAAAACTCATCATCATCATCTAATATAGTCAACAACAATGCAACAAAGCGGGAGCAACATTCAGTGTGGTAAATCGAATCATCCATTATATCTGCAACGATATTGTACCAATTTAGCGAACAATCATACTAAGTAGACAATACTTAACATGTATAGTTGGCTTCAAACAATCATTTAAGAGGAAAACCCACAAGCTGGATAATATATTACAAAACATATACTAAAATGTGCCGAAAGTTTCGATACCAATTATTACAAAGCTAGTAGTTAAAGTTCTAAAATTACAAACAGATTTTATATATATCCGCTAAGGACCAGGAAAAAATTGTCGGTACATCTGAATATCTTTTGCTATCTGCCGCTGTGCCCACTTGAAAGCAAGATCGTCATTCATTGACATGAAAATTTGACGATTTTGCACATCCTTGAAAGCGTCAGCGGCAGCCAAGACCTGGTCATCATTGAGCCCCTGCATTTTATATAGGCGCTGCAAACAAACGTCGATGGGAGGAATGGGTGCTCGTCCTTCTGTATCCTTATCATACATATGCCTCACCAAATCTAATTTTTCTTTGCCCAGCTGAAGCATCTGCTCGACGCATTGAGTTATGCCCTCAGTTTTTTTCCTACGACCGCCAGTTGACGGACGGTTGGTCCGTTGGCTAGGCTCGGGTACTGGGGAACGCTGCCTTTTCCCTGCCGAGCTGTACCCCGACCCACTAGTGGTCTTGTTTGGAATGCGAGGGCTAGGTGACCTTTCGAGTGGTGGACTTTCTATGAATTCATTCATATTTGGCCCTGAGGACCCTGCTTCAAATTGAAATGGTAAGAGATGTAATTCTGAAAATCTTGGATCTATGTTTCTATCATCCTCACCAGGTGATGATGAGGAGGAGCTAACTATTGTTGTAGTGGCTGGATGGAGTGAAGAAAAGCTAAATGCACCGGTTGCGGTAGTCTTTTGAGTTAGAAACTCCATCTCCTGATACAAAGGAAATGGCCTATCCCTACATTTCGCATACGCTGGATTTTCCTGGATGTAGGTTAATTATATTAGTAAGGGTAATCAAGATGAAAAAATTATAATGAAAGGTCAATTATATCACGTTACCAAGATCACGCTATCCCAATCACAACTATCGCCTGCCGTGGGAATGTGGCGGATAAAATCCCATCCCCAACCACTCTTGTTGGCCAAGCAATGGTATAACGCAAAGGTGCGCTTCAACACCTTCATCCTATTCTTCACCTGCTCCTTGTTAAGGTTTAAACCATTTCGAGTATTTAATTCCGATACAATCCTAACCCACGCGAGGTTAGTGAATGATCCATTAACGTTGTTGCCGAGAGTGTGTTCCTCAGTCAACAACGATAAGAAACATGCATCCAATGCCTCGGTCCAGTTTGGTGTTCGGGGCGACTTTTGGGCGCGAGAACCACTAGCACCCTCATTTGGAAAGGTACTGTCTTGGATGTTGCCCAAGTTAGAACGGCTAGATTGACCGGCCTTGAACACCTTCTTGAAAGGACGCGTCTGTACATAATGTATGATCTACTTTATATATTTTGGCATAACACATTATATTTCTAATCTTTTTGGCATTACCCTAAAACGAATAATATAATTGACATTCAAGTTGGAAGACAAGTGATGCAGACCATATTAATACTTGCATAAAAGGGGATGGAATATCATAATTTGCAAGGTAAATAGAGAAATACATAATAAAAATATTTAGAATAAAAAGTTGGCGGTTGACGCATAAAAGTAAAGATAAATATCGGCAAAAATGTTTGTCAGTTACCCAAATATGGAAATTGTGGGTTATTATGTACAAGGGCTCATTTGGTTTCCAATATGTGTGGGGTTGCAGTGGATTCTAAATCCATGCCATCCATCTAACGCATTTGGCAACCGTCATCATCGCCTTTATATGTACACGGGCTCAACTAGTTTCCAACAAGCATGGGGTTGCAGTGGATTCAAAATCCATGCCATCCATCAAATGCCTATGGTCACCATCATCATCGCCATTATTTTATATTTTCATCACCAACTCATAACCGATGAAACATATATATGCCGCAGCTATCAAAACACATCGACCAAATAATACCATAGCATAGTCATTTAACATCAAAGGCATCTACGCAATTTATCCAGTAAAAGCTGAACCATATTAAAAAGAAGATAAGGAATGCACCTTTGATGGCAGAGAGAGATACCTCGTTAGAGGGACAGAGCAACCGAGAATAAAAGGAGGGTGCAGAGATATCCTCGGGGCACCTTTGGCACAGGGAGCAAGAATGAACAAGCAGTCAAGCACACTGCTTACACATGCACAGACAGATCGGGAGCGGGGAGATCACACAACACCTAGTTGTCACCAATCACAAGCACACAGATCGGGAACAGGGTGCGGGGAGCACCAAGAGCTCGGGAGCACAGAGCAATGTATAAGCACACAGAGATCGGGAGGTCCGAGCAGGGAGCACACAGAGATCGGGAGCGGGGCCTCACAGAGATCGGCACCACACAACAATCGAATGGGAGCGGGGAGCACACACACAGATCGGGATCGGGGAGCGGGGAGCAAACACAGATCGGGAGGTCCGAGCACACACGAAGATCGGGAGCGGCGACGGGGGTACCCACGAAGATCGGGAGCGGCGACCGGGGAACCCACGAAGATCGGGAGCGGCGACCGGGGAGCCCACGAAGATCGGGAGCGGCGACCGGGGACCCCACGAAGAACGGGAGCGGCGACCGGGGAGCCCACGTAGATCGGGAGCGGCGACCGGGGACGAGAGAGGGAGGAGAGGGAGTGGTTTAAACCTTGGGGGGGGAGGGGGGGAGGGTTACACACCGATCTGGAGCTAGGAGAAGGAGACGAAGGAGATGAAGGCTCCGAAATGGTGAGGAAGGAGCCTCGGGGGGAGAGAACGGGCAATGATCACGGGCGGAGGGGGAGGAGAGAAAGGGCAATGATCACGGGCGAGCGGGGAGCCCACGAAGATCGGGAGCGGCGAGGGGGGAGCCCACGAAGATCGGGAGCGGCGAGGGGGGAACCCACGAAGATCGGGAGCGGCGACCGGGGAGCCCACGAAGATCGGGAGCGGCGACCGGGGAGCCCACGAAGAACGGGAGCGGCGACCGGGCAGCCCACGTAGATCGGGAGCGGCGACCGGGGACGAGAGAGGGAGGAGAGGGAGTGGTTTAAACCTTGGGGGGGGGGGGGGGAGGGTTACACAGATCTGGAGCTAGGAGAAGGAGACGAAGGAGATGAAGGCTCCGAAATGGTGAGGAAGGAGCCTCGGGGGGAGAGAAAGGGCAATGATCACGGGCGGAGGGGGAGGAGAGAGAGAGAGTGGTATACCAGGGGTGGGAGGGTGAGTAAGGGATATCCCAGGGTGGGTTTTGGGGATATCCCCGTTTGGCTGGGATATCCCCAAATCGTTTGGGTATAAAGGGGGGATATCCCCCTTTATACCCTTCCCAAACGAGGCCATAAGAGTATAATAGCCCTACACTATATTATATATATATATATATATATATATATATATATATATATATATATATATATATATATATATATAGTCCGGTTACTATACTATTAATAGTACCAAGTTATTGGTGCTATCAAATTTTCTACCCTTAGATCAACCTCTTTGATCATTTTCACCCGTTAGATTTTACTATTTTTTCAACCACCTATTAAAACCAAGGGGTCCATTATCATCTCAACCGTACATATTTTAATTCAAAGGTTAAAAACTTAATAGCATCAATGACTTGATATTATTAATAGTATTTCAGCCTAGCTATATATATATATATATATATATATATATATATATATATATATATATAGAGAGAGAGAGAGAGAGAGAGAGAGAGAGAGAGAGAGAGAACTTATTTGCTTTTAAAAGCACAAATTCATCTATACTTGCGAATTTTTTACCATTAAATTTGTATTGAGATTTGTGTTTTTATAAAATCAACTAAAGAGAGAGAAAGATAAAATAAAGAGCACAAATTCTAATACAAATTCAAAGATAAAACAAATTCAATGGTAAAAAATTTATAAGCATGAATGTTTTTGTACTTTTAAAAACATATAAGCTCTACTTTATATATATATATATATATATATATATATATATATATATATATAAGTTTTCCATCCTTGAATAAAAAAAATATACGGTTAGGATGATAATGATTTTTTAAGATTTAGTGGATGGTTGATTGAATAGTATGAACTAAGGGTTGAAAATAATTAAAGGAGTTGATATAACAGTAGAAAATTTAGTTGCACTAAGTGTTTGATACTATTGATATTATAGCAGCTTGACTATATATATATATATATATATTGTAAAAATTTCCCACTCAGCTTCATGTTGTAAGGCCCCTCTCCTACTACCTCATCAAAAAAAAAAAAAAGAAAAAAAAAACAATGCAATCTCCTACATGTTGTGACCTATCCATGGCCATTTGAGTGACCCTTGCCGGTCCGACCACAGCGGACCCAAACACTACCCCTTGAATGCGACTGCATTGATACACCACGTACTCGCGCTTTTTAGGATCTACAAGAAATTGGAAAAGTATAATCCTACGTGGAAAGAACTCCTCTTATTGGCCGTTGGATGTGACACATGTCGTGCATCTACAGTTTGATCGGCGCATGCTCTCTGAGCCCCTCAAAACATGATTTGCTTTAGTTGGTAAACATATCCTTGTAGATATGTTTTTGGTTTATAATAATTTGTACATGGAAAGTGACTTTGTCTATATAATAGGGGGAGGAGATCGAAAAAGGGTCACATAGAGATTCATATATTGCTAATGTGCTCGAGACAAAATCATTTCGAGGATCTTAGATTCCTTTGAGATTCTCCAGTTAAGATGGAGGTACAATAATCATGGTATCCAACACTGAATCTCCTCCTTTAGGAGATCTCTCTCTCTCTCTCTCTCTCTCTCTCTCTCTCTCTCTCTCTCTCTCCCCCCCCCCCCCCCCCCCCCCCCCCCCCAACCCCCATAATGGCAAGTTTTGCAGGTATTGTAGTGAAAATGGCAGTTGAGCTGGAGTGCTTGCAACAAGCCCATAAAGATTTTCGTGGTTTTACTTTAATTTTTGTAACGAGCCAATAAAATTAAAGATTTATACCATCATACATGCATTATTTAGAGTATTTTATTTTTTTACAATTTTATTTATAAATTTTCTTTATTATTGACCAATTCTAGCACAAGTGGTAAAAAATTTGATAATTGTTTTATGAGGTTGGGAGTTATTTTATATTTTTGATTAAATTTATTTAGAAAAAAAAAATAAAACAGGCAAAGATAAATTAGTTATTATTTAAGTACTTCAGAATCAAATGATGTCATAATTAATACAGCTAATGGTAAGAAGTTTTAGGAAAATTAATGATCTAATTATTATGTTGGAGATCAAAGGTGTCGATCAATCTTGATCAATCTTGTTCCGGATAGTGTAAAATTTTTTTCCTCAAAATATTATCAGAGCTAAATTGTTTTATACTATTAAACTTATAAAAGACTTATATTGGTCACAATTATTGTGCTGGAGATTAAAGTTGTCGATTGTTTTATTTAAAAAATAATGATTATTTTATTTAATTTAATCAATTTTAATTTTCAAATGATCTCTGTGGTGTTGTGCATGAGATGCGCGGATACAAATGAACATGTGCAGGTTATACTAAGGAGAGAGAGAGAGAGAAAGGTTCTTTGTTTTAGCTTGAGACATTACAGCTACAGTAGATCAGGAGAATTATAAATTGTATAGGGGAAATTATATAGAGCTATCTAAATCGCAAAAGAAATACTCAAAAGTGGATAGAGGTGTATTAGTGCTCCTTATGATCAATAAGACTCAGCAAAAAAAAAATAAAAAAAATAAAAATAAAAATAAAAATAAAATATGATAGTCACATTACTGATGTGATGTCTCCAGTCAATTAAAATATATTTCTAAATGTATCCATAATATCATAAATTTTCAAAACAAAATTTACTATATTTTTATTTAAAATTTAATAATAAAATTGATTGGTTATAAATAATATGGTGACCGCCATAGTAGAATTCCTCCTCCCAACAAAAGGACTACAAACAACTGAGCGTCCCATCAAATTAAATTTGATGGCCACCAAAGGTGCCGGGCCCATGGATTTTATTTCACAACCTCTATATACTTTAAAGCTGGCTTTTG
Organism: Tillandsia fasciculata; assembly: GCA_029168755.2. Classification (NCBI taxonomy): domain Eukaryota; kingdom Viridiplantae; phylum Streptophyta; class Magnoliopsida; order Poales; family Bromeliaceae; genus Tillandsia; species Tillandsia fasciculata. The sequence goes on along the minus strand of CM054941.1, from coordinate 4,040,584 downwards.
TACCATAAATAATTTTATTTATTTATTTATTTATTTTGAGAGAGAGAGAATAAATAGTCCTTTGTAGTTAGAGATGGAAATTAAGCATCCATCATAAATGGGAAGTGATGGACAATGATAAAGAAGGAAAGGGACAAAGGTGGTGTGTGAAAATTCCAAGCTCCTACCCACTCAATCAATCAGACAACTAACAAACAAAACATGAAGATGAGTCTAATCACTCCACTCATATAAAGATAGGGATTATTGGAAAATGGATGGGGATTTTTTTGTTGGTTTATAGAGAGCATGCAATCATGCATCTGCACTTGCTATCACTTGCATGCATGCGACCACTGCCGAGAGTAATCAGTTCTTGGGTCTGAAGTTGACAGGATTCACTAGCTAGAAGGATCCCAAGTCAAAATTTAAGTGTTAATTACAAACTTAATTGGCTTTTAAAAGTTTAATATGGATTTACAAATATAGTTTTCAAAGTTATATATATATATATATATATATATATATATATATATATATATATATATATATGAAGTTTAAAGTTTATAATCACCAAGATCGACTACAAATAGTAACTTCACTAATCTAATAAGAGAAGTCGAAACTCTATCTCTTCCACATATCAACATTTACTAAGTTGTATTAACATTTCGATCTATAATTTTCACTAATTAATATCAAGTACTCAATTTTTACGAATTATGATTTTAAGCATGTAGGTCGACTTTTGTATGCTGTAAACCATATTCAATACTACAAATCTTGGTTTTTGAAGTACATTCTAAATTAAATTGAGTTTAATCGATCGGTTAAAAGTTACATAATTTTTTTTAAAAAAAATGTGCAAGTCTAAAGAGTGAGATATTAATTATATTTATTTTGTCCATGTAATATATATTAAAGAGTTAGACTACTATCTTATTAACAACAGTAAGTAATTAGTGCTATTAAGGTTTTCATTATAGGATGAAAAGCTGTACGGTTAAGATGATCGTAATTTTATAAGATTTTTTATAAAATTTAAAAAATAAGAATGGTCAAAACGATAAATCTAACCGTATTTAATAGTACTAAATGCTCGGTGCTATTGATAATAAAGTAGTCAGACTATATATATATATATATATATATATATATATATATATATATATATACACTTTTAAAAATAAAAGCCCAACTATGTTTTGTCAACTAAAAAGAGAGAAAAAAAAAGAGTACAATAACATAAATTTCAATACAAATCTAATGGTAAAAAATTCACAAGTATAGTTGGGCTTGTGTTTTTGAAAATATATAAGCTCTACTCATATATATAAGTAGAGCTTATATACTTTCAAAACCACAAGTCCAAATAACACGGATCTCAATACAAATTCAATGGTAAGAAATTCACAAGTATAGTTAGGCTTGTGCTTCTCAAAATATGTAAGCTCTACTCATATATATATATATATATATATACTTTCAAAAGCACAACCTCATTCATACTTTTAAATTTTTTGCCATAAGATTTATATTGAGATCCGTGTTATAGTAAAAACAATTACGAAGAGAGAAAGAAAGTATAATTATATAAATCGATAAAAAATTCACAAGTATGGATGAGCTTATACTTTTGAAAGTATATAAGCTTTACTATATATATATATATATATATATATATATATATATATATATATATATATATATATATATATATATATATAAAAATAAAATTGAGCTCCCATGCTTTTAAAAATACTAAGTCATTACTATTTATAGGTTTTTAATTTTTAGATGAAATAATATGTGGTTAGGATGATAGTGGGTCCCATGAATTTAGTAGGTAGTTGGAGAAATAGTATGATCTAAGAGATGAAGTCAGTGGCATGGATAGATCTAACGGTAGAAAACTTACAAGTATCAATTACTTGCTATTTTTAAAAACATAGTAGCTGGACATGCACTCTCTCTCTCTCTCTCTCTCTCTCTCTCTCTCTCTCTATATATATATATATATATATATATATATATATATATATATAGATAGAGAGAGAGAGAGAGAGAGAGAGAGAGAGAGAGAGAGTCCAGCTACTAAACCTTAGGATCCACTATTATTCTAACCACACATTCCTTCATTCAAGGGGCAAAAATCTAATAGCACCAATGATTTTGTACTATTAATAGCATAGAAGACTAGTTTAATTTATATATAGACTTCGACTACTATGTTATCGATAACACAAAACACTTAGTGTTATCAAGTTTTTCGCCATTAGATCTATTTCTTTGATCATTTCAACCTCTTAGATCATACTATTTTTTCAACCACTCACTAAATCAAAGGTGTTCACTATTATTTTAACCGCACATTCATTCATCCAAGAAGCAAAAATCTAAAAGCACACCAATGAGTTGATGCTGTTAATAGCATAGCATATTAGTTCTATATATAGAATTCGAATATTATACTATTGATATCACAAAGCACTTGGCACTACCAAGATTTTCACTGTTAGATCTACTTTTTTGATTTCTAGATATTTCTAATAGCGTAAATCAAGTCTAACGAAATCGATCGTTGATTCGAAAGCAACATTATTAAAAATAACTTAATATTATGGAGTCCTCCGTACTACCTATATATATATAAGGTTAGGCTTGAATGTTATTAATAGTACCAAGTCATTGATGCTATTAAGTTTTTGACCCTTAGATTAAGAGATGTGTGTTTGTGATGATAGTGGACCCATATAGTTTAATAGATAGTTGGAAAAATAGTATGATCTAACGGATGAAAATAATCAAAAGGGTTGATCTAACAGTGAAAAACTTGATAGCATCAAATGCTTGATGCTATCGATAGCATAGTAGCCGAACTCTCTCTCTCTCTCTCTCTCTCTAATATATATATATATATATATATATATATATATATATATATATATATATATATATATATATATATATATATATATATATATATATTCCGGCTACTATACTATTGATAGCACGAAGCATTTGGTGCTATCAAATTTTTTACCGTTAGATCTACCTTCTTGATCATTTCCACCCATTAGATCATATTATTTTTCCAACCACCCACTAAACCCTAGGAACCCATTATCATTCCAACCATATATTTCTTAATCTAACGGTTAAAAATTTAATAGCACCAATGACTTAGTGAGCCTAGCTCTCTCTCTCTCTCTCTCTCTCTCTCTCTCTATATATATATATATATATATAGAGAGAGAGAGAGAGAGAGAGTATATATATATATATATAGAGAGAGAGAGAGAGAGCTAGAGTCATTAGTGCCATTAAATTTTTAACAGTTGAATTAAAAGATGTGCGGTTGAAATAATAGTGGGTCTCTTGGGTTTAATGGGTGATTGAAAAAATAATAAAATTTAATAGATGAAAATAATCAAAGAGCTTAATCTAAAGGTAGAAAACTTGGTAGCACTAAATATTTGGTGCTTTCAATAACATAATAGCAGAACTCTCTCTCTAATATATATATATATATATATATATATATATATATATATATATATATATATATATATTAATTAGAGAGAGTGAGAGAGAGAGGGGGAGGGAGGGGGTATATATCAGTAGTGTTCGGGACCGCCACTATCAACTTGCCAATGCCTTCTTTTCGTCAATTATTCAACATCTGATATTCTCACATGAAGTTGATTCCGTAGTGGACGCAGCGGCAGGTCGAGATACGTCTTCTCCCTCGCCTCTTCCCCCAGCCGTAAAATATTACTGATAGAAAGGGAAAATCCATGAGACCATTGAGCCATCATACATCACTCTCTCTCTCTCTCTTAATTCTCTTTCTCCAAACTTTCATTAATTCAAATGCATGTAAGGATAAGCAATACTATATGTATATTTTAAAATGGATATACATGCATTCTATATTTTATCTATTTAAGAATAAAATATTTTTTAGGAATAGAATGTGAGATGTACATTCTATTCTTCATCACATTTCTATTTATTGAATGGATAAAGTATAAGATATACATCACAAAAACGATATGTACAAATAGAATTTTTCTGTAAAGATATAGTAATATTTTCGTGCACATATACCTTAAAAATTAAGGTATTAATGAGAACAATATAGGAAGAGATGAAAAGTACAAATTATGCTATTAAATTGCATGTTATGAACATGTGAGTTATGCTGATACTAATTTATTATAATAAAAATAAAAATAATTAAATTTATTGAATACAAAATAATATACATAAAAATAAAGTAAATAATTATTTACATGATTTGCCAATTAATCTATATCTTTATGCGAAAACCGAACGAATACTTTTATTGTAATCAAAATAGAGTATAAAAAATATTTCTCTTGTAAAAATACTAGCTATCAAAATAGTGCATCCGTTGAATCAAATTAATAAAATAAAAAATATATTTATATTAAAAATTAAATATATTAAAATTTAAAATTATCTCAATAAAAAGGAATAGCTAACCGAGAATTGAACTAAAAAAATCTTACGGTATTTGAATTCGAGATATATCTAACACCATTGATGCAAAAAATGAACTAAAATGAAAATTAAGATAGACTCTAGTACCAAATAACTAAATAATGACTCTGAAACTTGCAGCAAAAAAATGATATTTTTTTACAATTTACATATATATATATATATATATATATATATATATATATATATATATATATATATATATATATATATATATAGAGTAGGGTTTATATAATTTCAAATGCATAAATCTAAATATGTTTGTGAATTTTTTATCATTAAATTTGTATTAAGATTTGTGCTATTTATTTTTTCTTTCTATCACTTTAGTTGACTTTATAATAACATAAATCTCAATATAAATCTAATGGTAAAAAATCCATAAGTATAGTTGGACTTGTAATTTTGAGAGTATATAAGCACTACTATATATATATATATATATATATATATATATATATAGAGAGAGAGAGAGAGAGAGAGAGAGAGAGAGAGAGAGAGAGAGTTCAGCTGGAATACTATCGATAGCACCAAACAATTGGTGCTATCAAATTTTTAGCTCTTGGATGAAAGTATGTGCGATTGGGATTACAGCGGTTCTCTAAGATTTTTACTATTCAACCAATCACCCACTAAACCCTAGGGGACCACTATCAACCTAACCGCACATTTCTTAATCCAAGGCCTAAAAACTTGATAGCACCAATGACTTGGAGCTATCAATAATATTCCAACCTAATATATATATATATATATATATATATATATATATATATTCAAAATTAGGTCATATTTTTGGGACACATTATAAAAATGTGTCGCTATACAACCTAGCGACGGCACATATATATAACAATACTAATAATAAGCGTCTGTATTTTTGCTGGCGATATTTTTTTTATATTTTAGAAACAGTTAAAAATGTCGCTATAGCATAATTTTATTGTAGTGCTTAATGATGATTAAAAGTGTTTTAATATAGTTTTACTACGCATTTAAATGTGTCGGTTACAACGTCAGCAAATGAAGAGTCGCCGCATATATACCGACGCTTATACCAAGCATTGGTAAAATATCTTCTAACGCTTTAAAGCGTTAAAAAATAAAAAATAATAATAAAATTTATTATTTAATAAATTAATTTAATATAATAAAAAATTTATATGACGATATTTTTTAAAATGTCGATATTTGCTATATTATAAAAATACTTAGGGATGCTTTTCTCAGACGACGTTTAAAAAGCGTTTTTATTGTTAGCAACAAACGCACAAACCAAACAAAATTAATTGGCGATCACGATACAAAAGTAAATTTAAAAATGCACAATAGAAAAAATAATACACAGATTTACGTAAAAAAAATTTTGCAGGGTAAAAAACTACGGGCGAAAGAGTAGAGTTTTACTATGTCGGAACAAAGGAAATACAAAGTTTTTAATGATCGTACAATCGCTCGATCTCGCTAGGACAAGAAGAAAAAGAATACTAATCTTAATGGATTTGACTTATCGGTTCGAGCCATCCGCTTTCATCATAGACATCTATAAAATTTATCGTCGCGCCGCAAAGCTATCGACGAACCGAAAATCTAAATCGAAACGATTTCTAATTTCAAAATCACATCTAACATTTATATTGAAATATTTTTGCAGTGTATACACACCCTTTGTGTATGTGTTAATTCCAAAGTGTGTGTGTGTACACACACACACACACACACTTTGTGTATGTGTTAATTCCAAGTAGCTAGATGCAGTTGTCTTGAAGCGTCTATCAAATATTCGAGATACACGCGGCCCCATCCTGTGATGGTTGGGTACATACAATGAAAGAAATAAAAGGCCAACACATCACACAAACTATCAAAGAACAAGTCCCTAGGAAAGTGATACACAAGCAACTAAGCTCAGCTATAGCAATCATTTTCCGAATCCGGCTTTTTCTGCCCTGTATGGCTAACTAGCTTGCTGTAGTGTTTGTTTGACCACAGTGTATGCGTGTATGTAGTACTCTAAAAATTTAAATTTAAATTTAAAAAATTTAAATATCAATATAAATGAGAAAATGTAAAAATAAATATATATAGTTGTATATCGATGTGCAAATTGTACAGTTTATGAAGCACTATTTCTGTTTTTCAGATCCGAGTTTGATATCGAAAATCTGAAATTGCCAGTGCGACTGTCTCGTGCCAGTGCGACCGTCTCGTTGAATCGATTGATAAATGATATAAACTGATTTACGATCCGGCGGTCGGATTGTCCAGAAATCAGCGAAAAAGCTGATGGGATCTGCGACTTAAGTGAATAGTAACACTTGATTCGGATTTTTTCGCTGGCGAACGTTGGCCGATCGACTGTCTGGAGTCCGAATCTGATGATCCAGGTACTCGATTTGAATGGCGTCGTCGTTCTTAGCGCAGTGGCGCTGACGAAATTTGCGTTTGACGAACCTAAAGCATCATAAAGCGTGCCGAACTGTATAATTTACAGTATGAGATGGATTTTAAAATTTATGGAGCTCAATTTTAGCGAACCAAAATCGCTACCTGATAGGTTTTGTCGAACCGGACGTCATGGTGATGTCTATTTTTCAGTTTGACAATCAGATTATCTCGAAAAGCGTTAAATATGTGAAAATTCGCAGTATTTTGCAAGAAGTCCTAATATTTTATGTATCAAATGGAACCAAACTTGTGGAGGAGGGATTTCTCTGCGATTCTGTACTACAGCTAGGGACCCAAACTTAAATACCAAGTAATGGAGGACTTATTTGCATTTTTTTTGCAAAAGCATATATATAGCAAGCTAGGGTTTCTTCTTTGCAGCCCTAGCCCTATTCACCCAGCCTCCACGAGAAACCACGGCTCCTCCTCTTCCTCTGCTACCTCTCTCGAGCAATTGCGTCGCCGGCCGCCACCTCCCATCGTCGGAAAAGCAAAGAGCATTCTTGATCTTGGTTTATAGGGGAAGGAGAGCACCAAAACCGTAGAACCAGTGCCTCGACCTCTCTGTGGTTGTGTTCTTCATCCAGAAGACAAGCCGAGGTGGGCTGGTGCACCGCCGTGGCCGCGCGCCTCCGGAGCCACCATCTTCTTCTTCCTCTGATCCTACCAAGGTGAGATCTCTTCCTCTTTGATTTTTCTTGCTACCTAGACACCCAGAGCACCTCCCTCACCTCTTGGTGAACCTTCCAGCCGAGCCCCGACCCTCGGGGTGCTCCCGATCACCGGCGGGGAAGTTGCACCCGTCGGAATGCATGAATGCTCCGCCTCGAGCCAACACTCCACTCGATGGCTTTGGATCTGATCTAAATTGATCAGATCTTTCCTCTGGCACTCTTTACCATCTCCATGAAGTTTTATAGCATTTAGATTAGTGTGCACTTCGCAGATCCTAGCCCTAGTTTGGGATAATTTTGCTCCGGCCGAGCTTGCTGCTCCGGCGCCGGCGCTGCTCCTTGTCGCCGGCCAAGGTGCCAATAGTCTTCCTGTGGTCGAGAAGGACCCATGAAAGCCTTTGCATGAGACCCATGTTGATCGGTTAGTGAAGCGCCATTATTGGCCATTGGAGGCTTGGCCGAGGTTGCTCCGCCGCCGCCGCCGCCTCTCACCGCCAGCCATGCGCCTAGCAAGCTTTGTGGAGTCAGGTAGCACCTACTGGTGCTTTTGCATGTGACCCAGAACCTCTGCAGTAGAGATCCACCATTAATGCCTTCAAGGTTGTGTTGTGTGCTAAGTTGCACACTAAGTTTTCGGGGAAATGCCTGAGAGAGCCCAAATTGATCCCGGCTAGTTGTTGATCTTCCAGCAAGTGAGCATTCGATTCCACATGATCCCCTGAGCTTGATGCTCACTTCAATTCCAAGTTTGACTGTATGGATCAATGTGTGGAGCCAACTAAGCCATTCGAGAGCAATGACTTTGGATCCTTTGATCCAGCAAGAACAAAACTGCATTAAAGTGAGCCCTCAAGTTCCTGTGTCATGTTGAGCAAGATGCTCAACCTGCTTTGCTTTTTGCACAAGTGTAGCAATTAAGGGCTTTGGTGGGTCTAGTTGGTCCCTAGGTTGTTCTAGCAACTTTGCGGCTTCGCGATAGTGAGCCTTTGGCTAATTTGAGGTCCCTTGTGACACCCCCGGAATTTGGATTAGTCCTATATATAAATGATATAATAGGACTAAATCTCTTAACCCGAATGGTAGCAAGATCCAAGAGGTTATGAGAGTTAAGCGTGCTAGAGCTAGAGTAGTTCTAGGATGGGTGACCCCCTGGGAAGTTGGGGTGTCACAGTTGGTATCAGAGACATTCACAAGCCGAAAATGTGAGATGAGTCTCGGCTGAACCAGGGTTATATAGCGGGTAGAGCGAGGCTCCCCGGCTAATGACCGTTGTGAGTGGAGTGCAGCTCCTCACAAGGTCGGCTAAGGCTAGCGAGACGAGTCTCACATCGCCTGGTGCTTGAGCCTAACGTGGACGTCAGGGCTTAAAGGGGGGAAGAATGTGACACCCCCGGAATTTGGATTAGTCCTATATATAAATGATATAATAGGACTAAATCTCTTAACCCGGCTATAGCATTTTGGATGGTAGCAAGATCCAAGAGGTTATGAGAGTTAAGCGTGCTAGAGCTAGAGTAGTTCTAGGATGGGTGACCCCCTGGGAAGTTGGGGCGTCACATCCCTGATCATGATGCTTGCCTTAAAATTGAAAATGGTCGAGTTTACGTAAGAAAAATAGCAATTTGAGCCTTTATGTCAAGGTGTATGTTGACCCGAAGTTGTCCTCGGGTTCCGTGCTGCTCTCAAATAGTGAGCACGACGCTCAGTGCGTCGAGGCCCACTTACTGATGGCCTTGGTTCAGTTTAAAAGCATTCAGAAATGAAATGCAAGTGAAAAATAAGTTAAAAAGCATGTAATTATGCAATTTTGTAAAACCCTAGGGGTCTAAATGCAATTGTGACTTGCTTGGCTATTTTGGGCTGTGTGCCCATAATATCTAAACCCTTCATTGGAGATCCGACGGCTTTCATTGAGCGGGAATTGGATTCCAAACCGTAAATCGGCAAAATTATCGATTTATCGGCGATTCGGCATTAATCACACAATTCGAGAAATTGCAGTGATTAATTAGTGATGCCAGATGTCCTTGGCTGTTCCCGGTGCTATTCCGGAGAGCCCGGTGATTTTAGTTCTTTGTTTGCAACTTTCGGAGCCAAAATGGGCTTCCCGAAAATATTTCAGTGGTTATGGCACCGCAGGTGCTCAGTGTTACCCAGAATTAGTGGTTAGTGCCCGAACGTCTTGAATTTAACGTCCTTGGGCAGCACGTGAAGTTTCGTGAGTTTTGGTTACGGTTTAGCACAGATTGGGTCATAGTGGATATATCGGCGAATTTTCAGAAATTTCGGAAGATCTCGAGACGTACTTAATCGAAGTTCCCCGTTTAGCTTGTCTGTACTCAGTGAGTCAGTGGGTTGGGTATGAGTGAGTCTTTTCTAACCTGTGATTATGATTCAGGTCCCAGCAGTCAGCCGCCAGCTTGTGAGCCATCCTGCAGTCACCGCGACCGTCTGCCTTGAGGTGGGTTTATCTTCGGTCCGCGCTTTATCAGGTTGGCCCTATGGGGTGCTGTGGTAGGTCCGACCCCTATTTTTGGTGTAGCCTTGATCCTATGGTTGAGCCTTTCTATTTGCTTTCATTCCAGCATTCAGTCATTACAACTATGTTTGCCCTGATCTTACAGTTGAGCTCTCTATATACTTTCATACTCAGCACTTAGTATGTATAGTGATATACATCTGGACATCTACCATGCCTGATTGGACATTAGCTAGAGTGATTATCAGTTCACTTTATATTAGCATTTCCTATTCTTCTTTTGCATGTTAGAATAGGAGTTCAGTTTCTGTTATACAGCTCATATATTTAGTTCAGTCTCTGATATGATTTCAGGTTCAGCATTTAGTATATATATATATATATATATATATATATATATATATACAGCTTGACATATACCATATTTGTTTGGTTATCAGCCTAGTTATATCAGCATTTCCTGTACTATGATGCATGATAGAATAGGAGTGCAGTTCTGCTATTCAGTTTTAGTTACAGCTCATTCAGCTCAAGTTGTTCAGATTTGTTTATACAGCGTCCGTGATTGTTACAGCCTTCAGCATCCCAATAGGGATTTCTCGGCTTATTGCCGTGTGTGTGGTATTTAGACCATGAGCTTGAGCATCAGCATTATGATCGCCACAGAGCCAGCTGTTTTTTCACGTACACTAGCGTGCTGATCCCCCGCAGTGGTGTACTTTACCGGTAAAGTGGTCAACAGTGGCGACCCGTGAGCCCAGAGGTTGTGACAGTAGATTGGTGTACAGGTGGTATTTAGCCTGAGGTCCCAGTGACCAATTAATAGTGGCATTGATTGGGTACTTATTGTTATTCAGCACTTCCAGTTTACAGCTTTGTTTATAGCATGATCATTTCCTGCTTGTCAGATTTATCAATTATAGCATGATCAGTTCCTACTTGTCAGATTTATCAGTTATAGCATGATCAGTTCCTGCTTGTCAGATTTATCAGTTATAGTATGATCAGTTCCTGCCTGTCAGATTATCAGTTATAGCATGATTATCTTTTTATATGAGTACCCTGTTTCCACTTCAGCATGCCTAGATTTTATATCTGCATCTTACCTTTTAGCTTCTAGTATATATTGCTTTTGCTATCCGCTTATTATTGTATCCGGTAGATACGACTTGCTATTTCTCGGCCCGTCGTGCCCACTGGGATATATGTAGAGTGTATCTCATACCCCCTAGGTGACCATTTTTCAGGTCAGTTGGGTATTGAGAGATTGGGACGATCCAGTGAGCTGTTGTGCTAGAGTTGTTCCCTGCTATTGGCCACGATGGCCCAGTGCTAGTGTTTACAGTTACAGTATCATGATCTTAGTTTTGACTTTGTATTTTTGAGTTGAAGTTATTTGGATTGTATCTTGTGGATATATTTAGTGTAGAAGTTTATGATTATGTTTAGTTAAGTGATTATTGCTCTCTAATTGTATCACTGTATTTGCCTAGCTGAGCATGTATAGGGGAGACTCTGTCCGTGTGGACAGAGGATTTCCTATGCATGTGGCGGTCTGCTCACGTCCTGAGTTTAAAGTTTGAACTCTGATTTAAAAAAAAAAAAAAAAAAAAAAAAAAAAAAAAAAAAAAAAAAAAAAAAAAAAAAAAATCTACCGTTGTTTTGAAACTCGGAGCGTGGCAGTATAGTTGAGGTCACCACTCCTGTCCCCTTGCCTCCTCGGACTAAAAACTAACCAGCAAGGAAAAGAACGATAATGGATCTATAAGCAAGAATAATGGATTTTCATATTAATGGCATAGTTCAAAATTTTTATTTTTAAAAAGATAAATATTTTATAATTATGTGTTCATAAATATATATTTTTTATTATCGGCACTTATCTGTAAAATTTAGCACGCATCGTATCATATTGTATCGATAAATTTTCAGCATAAGCAGATTCCACAACACTTATATTCTTAACTTTTTAAAAAATATATATATACTACTAAAGAGGTTTATTATGTATAGAAAATTATGTCTATCATTCCCTTTGAATTTTAACATGCTTGTAGGACTATCATTTGAACTTTTCAAAGTCAACAAAAGAAAATAAAAGCTTCAAATGATCTAATTTTGCAATCTCTCCATCCAAATTTTAGTAAGTTAAAATTATTATGAAAACAATCAATTTTTCATGGAACCATCCTAATTAAACTCTCCATTAAGTTTTTTTTTTTTTTTTTCCTAAGAGAAAGATAGAAAATTATATGGTACGTTTCTTTATTTTATTTTATTTTATTTTATTTTATTTTTTAGAAATTTTTGATGAAACAGGGTTAAACCCTATTTGATGATTACAGGAGTAACCGGTATGCTCCCCCCTCACAGGTGAGGGGGCGAATACCAAAGCAGAAAAAGAAACATACACTGGTGTACCCACCCTTACAGATTCATAGCAACCCGGCAGTAGTTAACAACAACGCCAATGACAGTAGATTTCAGTATCCTAAAAAAAACATCAACAATAACCTCAATAACCTTAATTCCCCGCAGCAGACGCTGTTGCCCAGAAAGGTTGTTGTCTAAAAATAACACTGCCATTTGCCCCCTCGCTTCCTGTTTCCATCTCTCGCTTGACCTGCACCCCCTCAGGTGGCTACCCTCCCATCACCAGAGCCTTTCTCCATAATATCATAGTGTTGGAAATCCTCCTAGAGCACTCATCTGTACTGGAGGTCTGATTTTCAAAGATCCTGTAGTTTCTTTCCATCCACAATTCCCAACATGTAGCGGCAACACACTCGTCGAGATGATCCTGATCGCTCTGAACCGTCTTCAATTTCAGCCTCTTCCATTTATCTGCTAGATCTCCTGTTCCAAGCAACAGTGTAGTCAACCGAAGATGATTGCCCTGGAGGGTCCGGCTCCAAACTGAGCGAGCAAAGGAGCAATGAAACAGGAGATGATTTTATTTTATTTTTTAGAAATGAACTCTATGAAATAACTAAATTTGGAACTTAAAACTTACCATTAAGCCTTATGTTCGGTCGGTCTTTCCATTAAGTCTTCGATTACCATTCATAGATCATTGCCATGTAGTGGAAAAATCACCTGTTTAATTTAAACATGTTTTGATAGTAGTGAAGTAGAAAATTTGAATAGTCATCTAATCTAATTGAAGATAGTGTGGGAGTAACATATCTTTTAAACTTAAGGCAGTGATCTACAATTAATTGGAAGTTTGAGTGAGGGTCTAAAATTTTTTCACGGCCGCAGCGTTTGGAAAATGTGACACAATATTGATTGAAATATTTGTTCATATAGTTAATTTTAATTTTTTATAAACTGCAATGAAAATTTGCAATTTAACCATATTTCAAATGGGGTCCAAAGCTTGTTTTTCCAAAAATTAAACATATGCACCAAACAACGCTACCCGCTTCGTTTATTTTGAAAATAAATTTAGCTAGAAATATGAAGTAACAAGCTTTCAAATTTGAAACCTCGAGTATCAACCACCAAATCTTTTATCACTTACTTTAGAAATAATTAATATATACACCAAACAATTACTCAATCATTTTCCTTAATTGCGTAAAAGATCATTAGTCCTGTAATACCCAAATGTCTCAAGTAATACCAAAGAAAGAGCACATAAGTTGTACATTGTAAAAGTTCCTGGCCAGGTCAGATTCCCTTATATATATATATATATATATATATATATATATATATATATATATATATATATATATATATATATATATATATATATATTGTCACGCCCCGGGTTCAAAACCAGCGTGTAAATTTTTTTTTTTTAAATATCAGAGTTTTCGAAACCAAGCCAGGGCATGACAGACCGCCACATATATAGAAGAGTCCCAATCTCCTTTGGGATTGAGCCTTTTCTATATATGCACGGCTGAGCTTTACAACCACATCAGAGTAGACTAACTACGTACAAATATAAAATAAACATTACAGTTACATTTACAATTAAATTATAATTTTCCTCTTTGACAATTGCTAATAAAAATAACGGCTGTCCAGGGGTCGAAGCTATATCGATAACCTCACCAAAACGTCCCGACATCCCAACACCCGATTGACCTGAAAAACAGTCACCCGAGGGTGTGAGACACACCGGAGTGTATCCCAGTGGGCACGACGAGCCGAGAAATAGCAGATCGCACCTACTGGTATACAATACTAGCGGATAGTAAAGATCACATGTTAGATTTAAGCAGATATATTATTGGAGCTGTAACTGAATACAAACTTACTAAATCTTGAAGCAACATAGGTTGATCACTATAACAGGAATAAGAACCTGGTAATCATGAGATATGACAAAATTGCTAAACAGGCAACATATGCATCAATCAATGATAGAATAACAAAATACCCAATCTAATGCCACTATCGGTCTCACAGAACCTCAGGCAATGCCACTATTGGTCACACAGAACCTCAGGCTAAATACCACTTTCGGTCTCACAGAACCTCAGCCAAATGCCACTATTGGTCACACAGAACCTCAGGCAATGCCACTATTGGTCACACAGAACCTCAGGCGAAACATGTTATCATAACCCATGCACTCACAGATGCTGGGCTCACGGGTCGATCAGACCCTTTACCGGTAAAGAACACCATGACGGTGGCCAAACCGTCGGTGTACGTGACTGAAAGCGGGCATAGTGGTGATCACAATGCTGATGCTGAAACTTACTGTCAAAACCAGGTAATTGGCAGAAAGCCAGAACAATTCCAACAGGAATGCAATAACAGAATCAAGTGAATCTCAACTCATATGCAGAATATAATCAATAACTACTAGAGCATGGATCAGGATATACTGATAATCAAATATAAATGTGCAAGCTAGCTAATGACCAATCAGGCATGGCAAATGTCCAGGAATAGAGTCATAATATCTGGAAGCAACTAAAGATCAATCATGCAAGATATCATATAATCAATTTTGCAGATAAGGATCATAACTCAGCATATAGCAGAATGAAACTGATCAAAAGAAAGGCAGGCTCAAATATCAACTAGGCTACAAGAACAGGGGTCCAACCAATATTATACCCCAGAGGGCCGAAATGATAAAGCCCGGACCGAAGATAAACCCACCTTAAGGTAGACGGTCGCGATAAGACGGATCACGGGCTGGCTCCTGATGATTGGGGCCTACAACAAAACCAGATGACAACTCAGGATCTACCAAATCCTCAAAGTGCAATAAGCGCGAATCGACCGTTTCGTCAATTTGCGCAATATTAAGCATATTTAGCTTTTCAGAAACCTCGGGAAACCCACCGAAAGGTCCATAATGTTTTAGAATATTTATCTAACCTTTTCACATTGTCACAATTGCAGCAAGGCCCTCAGGTTTATCCAAAATGTGTTTTATACACTAAATGAACCCCGTTTTGGCTCGTTCTCTCAATTGGAGAATAATTTTTACGAACCGTCACCTCCAGTAGGTGATATTCGACTTGCTGGAGGCTGTGCTCACCCATTTGTGGCAGAACGATACCCAAAATAAACTTCGGGTCATGAATTACTCCTCTAACCTAGCCGAAACGCATTTTCGTTTCTTCGGCTCACCAAAACCCAAAATAAACGCGAGCATCGCGTTCAGTGACCCCAAAATAGCCAGGAATATACTGCTACAATATTTTAAACAGAACCTAATACAGTTATTAAGAATTTATTGTATTTAAGCTTGATTATGACATAACTTTGCACTTATACATCGCATGTTAAAACTTTGTATATCAAAGTGCTTCCAAACAGTGCAAGGACACTGGGGCTCACTTCCTTTGCAGCCCAGGTCTGCTGGTTCAACCAGAACCACATTCTTATATTCACACAAGTTCATGATGCACCATACTCTTGTCCACACAGATCAAGATTGATCTGAAGTGAGCATCAAGCTCAGGGGACAATTCTAAGCAACTTTCATATTCACAGTTTTGTCAAATTCTGCTTGGAAGTTCTTTGAAGCATTTTGTCAAGCACTTGGTGTGCACTTTTTCTAACAACACCCACAACACCTTGGTGCAGGTTGTTTTCTTGCAATTTAATCCAATTTTGGGTATTTTTCACGCATTTCGAGAAAAACTGCTCGTCAATTTGTGAAACGGACTTCGCCACGACGTCCGGCTCGTCGAGACCTGTCAAGTAGCGTATTTGTTTGTTTAGTTTGGTGCTCGGATAAAATCTCGGGCCATCTTATTCTGTATTTTGCGGTACCGCGCACGCACTTCGGTGCACACGGGTCGCCAAACGTGAAATCCGTCAGTGCCATTGCGCTCAGAACGTCGAAAATAGTTAGGTTTGACTACTCATACCCCTATATCAGGGTTCCAGACGGCGAAACGGCCGTTAGTGATCGAGAGGAGATTAAAAATAAGGGTTACTATTCACAACTTAAGTTGTGGGACCCGTTTCTTCTTCGCTGTTTTGCGGAAGATCCGACCGTTGGATCGTCGACAAGTGAATATGAATTTTCCATGTTTCGTCGAGACGATCGCAATGGTGATCTCGAATTTTCGAGATCAGGTCCCGATCAAAAGTCGATATTTTAGGGCCACTATTGCACTACTAATTGCCTATTTTTTTGCCATTTAAATAATTCTGAAAATTATTTAAATCTAAATTTTGGATTTTAAAAATCATGGTTACTACATATATATATATATATATATATATATATATATATATATATATATGGTCCGGCTACTATATTCTTATTAGTAAAAATTTTTCGTACTCATAAGTTTTCATTCCTTGGATGAAGGAATGTGCACTTAGGATTATAGAAGTTTCTAAGATTTTTACTATTTCCCCAACAACCTAGTAAATACTAGGGGGACTATTATCATCCTAACCGCACATTCCTTCATCCAAGGGTGAAAAAGTTATGAGTACAAAGGGGTTTATACTCATAAGAGTATAGTAGCCCTACGCTATATATATATATATATATATATATATATATATATATATATAGAGAGAGAGAGAGAGAGAGAGAGAGAGAGAGAGAGAGAGAGAGAATAGGGCTTATATACTTTCAATAGTACAAGCTCAAATATACTTGTGAATTTTTTACCATTGGATTTGTATTTAGATTTGTGTTATTTACTTTTTCATTCTCTCTCTTTAGTTAACTTTACAATAACACAAATCTTAATGCAAATCTAATGATAAAAAATTCATAAGTATAGTTGGGCTTGTGCTTTTGGCCGTATATAAACTCTACAATATTTGTAGAGTAGAGTTTATATACCTTGAAAAGCATAAGCTAATCCATACTTGTGAATTTTTCACTATTGGATTTGTACTGGAATTTGTATAATTGTACTTTCTTTTTCTCTCTCTTCTTAAATGTTTTTACAATAATACGAATCTCAATACAAATTCAATGATAAAAAATTCACAAAAATGGATGAGTTTGTACTTTCGTACTTTTGAAAGTATATAAGCTCTACTATATATATATATATATATATATATATATATATATATATATATATATATATATATATAGAGAGAGAGAGAGAGAGAGAGAGAGAGAGAGAGAGTCCGGCTACTATGCAATCGATAGCACCAAGTACTTAGTGCTACCAAGTTTTTAGCCATTAGATCTACTCCTTTGATCATTTCCACCCGTTAGATCATTCTATTTATTCAACTACCCACTAAACTCTAGGGGCCCACTATCATTTTAGCCGCACATCTATTAATCCAAGGGCTAAAAACTTAATAGCACCAATACCTTGGTGCTATCGATAGCATAGTAGTCTAGTCCAACTACTATGCTATCGATAGCACCAAACATTTGGTGCTATCAAGTTTTCTACCCTTAGATCAACCTCTTTGATCATTTTCATCAATTAGATCTTACTATTTTTCCAACCACCTATTAAATCAAAGGGGTCCACTTTCATCTCAACCACACATCTCTTAATCAAAAGGTTAAAAATTAATAGTACCAATGGCTTGACGCTATTAATAGTATTCCAGCCTAGCTATATATATATATATATATATATATATATATATATATATATATATATATATATATATATATATATATATATATATATATATATATATATATAGTCCAGCTACTATACTATACTATCAATAGTAACAAATACTTGGTATTGTTGACTTTTTGACCTTTGGATAAAGGGATGTGCGGTTAGGATTATAGTTGTCTCATATGATTTATACTATTTCATCAACAACGTCCCACTAAACCCTATGAGACCACTATCATTCTAATCGCACATCTCTTCATCCAAGGGCCAGAAACTCAATAGTACAAAATGCTTGGTACTATTAATAGTATAGTAGCCTCGTTCATATATATATATATATATATATATATATATATATATATATATATATATATATATATATATAGTGTGGAGCTTATATACTTTCAAAAGTACAAGCCAAATCATATTTGTGAATTTTTTACCATTAAATTTGCATTGAGATTTGTGCTATTATAAAGTCAACTAAAGAGAGAGAAAGAAAAAGTAAATACCATAAATCTCGATTCAAATCTAATGGTAAAAAATTGATAAGTATATTTGGACCTGTGCTTTTGAAAGTATATAAGCCCTACTCTCTCTTTCTATATATATATATATATATATATATATATATATATATATAGAGAGAGAGAGAGAGAGAGAGAGAGAGAGAAGAGAGAGTTCTTTATAGTTTTAAAACTATCAAGTCATTTGTACTTGCAGGTTTTAATCCTTGGATGAAACAATGTGCTCTTAGGATGATAGTAGACCTCTTGGATTTAGTTGATGGTTGGTGGAATAGTATGATCTAAGGGGTGGAATTTGTCAAAAGTTTAAATCTAACGGTGAAAAACTTACAAGCACCAAGTGTTCGTACTTTTACAAGCATAATAGCCTGACTCAGCTTTGGCGTTTTTGAAAGTATCAATCACTTGGTACTTGTAAGTTCTCTACATTTAGATTTAACCTTTTGACTAATTTCACCTTTAGATCATACTATTCCACCAACCACCCACTAAAACCTAGGATCCTAACCGCACATATCTACATCCAAGGATCAAAAACTCACAAGCACCAACGACTTGATTCTTTTACAAGCATAAGAGCTCAATTATATATACTTTCAAAAGAATGTGCGGTTAGGATGATAGTGGGTTCCTTCGTGTTAGTGGGTGGTTGGTGGAATAGTATAATCTAAGGGATTAAATTTGTCAAAGGAATTGATATAATTGTAGAAAACTTACAAGCACCAATTGATTGGTGCTTTTACAAGCATAGTAGCCGAACTCTCTCACTCTCTATGATCTAATGGATGAAAATGATCAAAGGGATAGATCTAATGGTAGCACCAAATGCTTGGTGCTATCAATAGTATAGTAACCTAATTATGTTTGTGAATTTTTTATTATTAAATTTGTATTGAGATTTGTGCTATTGTTCTTTCTCTTTCTCTCTCTTTAGTTGATTTTACAATAGCACAAATCTTAATGAAAATTCTATAGTAAAAAATTTACAAATATAATTAGGTTTGTATTTTTAAAAATATATAAGCTCTACTCTATATACTTTCAAAAGTATAAGTCCAACTATACTTATAAATTTTTTACTATTAAATTTGTATTGAGATTTGTACTATTATAGTTTTCTTTTTGTCTTTCTTTATTCTTCATGTATATACTTTTAAATTCAAAGTGGTCTGCCACTTTGGACCCAACACTGAAAAAGCTAAGAAGCTTTGGCAACTTAAAAGCACGCATGGTCTTATAAGCCACAGGAATATGTTCATAGAAAAAAATGAAGTATATATATGCATATGGATGTACGCGGGACAAGTGCATGTTGTTGATGTAGACTATTATATATAGTGTAGCAAAGTTTATTCTTATCTTGAATCCATGGAACGGTGATCAATAGATCCATATATATATATATATATATATACATATATATCTTCCTCACACATGAAGATATATGGTAGTGGTGGTCCTCTATCAAGGGTGGAGAAATTGGGTGTGATGATTCGATGAGCTGAGGTGAATTTGAACCACTAAACCAATTCAGCGTGCGGAAAATCTCGTTTTGTTTCTGGGTGTTATTGCTGTGTTGTGACTAAACTTGGTCAAATATATCTTATTCTTTTTGTGGGATAAGACAGAGATTGAGAGAGACCATGGCGTGCCCACGCTAACAAGAAAAAAACAAAGAACAAAGACAAAATGAGTGATAGTTGTGCATAAATTTTATACCTAAACGTTTGTTAAAAAATAAAAGTGTGATAAAATTAATATATAAAAAAATTCTTGAATAAAAAAATATAGAGTTTACACGGCGTTGTACGAAAATAAAAGTGCAACTCAAATTGATCTTTTCGGACATATTTTCACGTTCAATGCTAGAAAAATTATTTTAAAAGACCAACCAGATAGAAAATTTATTTTATTTTATGTATATTTTAAAAGACGATCTGTTTAGAATTTTTATTTTATTTTATTCTCTGAATACCTAATATCTAGAGATTTTACATCGTCAATACAATAGTGGCAAACAAACTTGAAATTACTTAAAACTAAAGCACCAAATCTCTCTCACTCTCTCTCCTCTCTTTTCCTCTGTTTCTCTCTCTACAAGCTCGTCAGAGATTCCAAATTTGATAAAAATTGAACCGTATACAATCAATATGTACAAAGAGTTGTTTTACTGGTCACTACTAAAACAATAACCCCCTTATAATTAGAAAATCTCAAACCCTGTTGCATACAACCCCACCACCCCACACCCAAAACATAATATTATACACTTGTTCATCTATTATGATCAAGATCACAAGATGATGACGTAGTAGTAGCAGCAATGTTCGACGTACTCACATTAATCATAGGCAAAGAGAATGATATAACAAGATGCTTTGCTTTCTGAGCTTTCCAACACTGCTCCACGTCGTCGGCGATCCGCGTTGCGTCCATGGACGCGCCCAACAAGCCGCGCTTCGTGAAACCCACAGCGTAGAGGCCGCGCTGCCCCTTCCACCCGTTGGGGAAGGGCTTTTTCGGTAGCCCATCTTTTTCGGAGAACATCTCTCTCTCCTGTTAATGATGATCACAAATTAAACCAACATAGCCAACAATGTTAACCTCTACTACATAAATCAATTTGTATATATGTAGCCCATTAATATTCGAGCTCATCAGCAGTTTAGTTTACAGAAACAACACTTTGAAAACGATGTACTGAGTTTATTTTTAAAATTTTGTTTTCAATATGTACCATTAGCCAAGAAGGCACATTGCTCCTATAACCAGTAGCTAGAACAACCGCATCGAAGTCCTCTGATCGCCCGTCTACAAACTCCGCTCCATGTTCAGTGAATCGCCTGATTGCAGGAAACACCTAAATATGCACAACAGTAAATATATTGAATTTGAATATTTTTTATCTATAAGAATCTCTGATTTAAAGTTTCTGCTCATTGATCAATTAAAGACCTTAATTTCTCCGGATCTGATCTTCGCGAGAGTGCCGACGTCGAGAACGGGGGTCTTGCCGGAGAGCGACTTGAGCTCCAGCGGGCCTAGCTGGGGCCGCGGGAGCCCGAGCCGGGCCGTGTCGCCGAGCATTAGACGAGCCACGAGGAGGAGCACCCGATCCACTGCCCGCATCGGCAGCCACTTGAGGAGCCACATTGACAGCCCGAAAGTGGAGCAACCCAGCATCTCCCGGGGTAGGACATGCACCTGAAAATAAAATAAAATAAAATAAAATAAAATAATTAAAAAGGAGGGAAAAAAAAGAAGAAGTGTTTTAAAAGAGAGATAAAAAAGTAGTACTGCAAAATGAGAATGGACTTAAAAAAAAGAAGAAGGAATTAAAAAGTTGGGCCATACTTTCATGTAATTACTTAAACTTATGAGTTTATGTGCAGCTTGGTGCAGTCTCCATATAATCTTATCTACACTAATTAATCTTTATATATTGTAGAGAAAAAAGGGGGGGCTTAAATCGCTTACAAAAAAATAATGGTGCATGGTGCAATATCTTTTATGATATTTTGTACATCTTTTTTAAAAAAATATAAAAAAATAATAATAATAATCATAAAAAGGTAGCGCGGTTCCGACGCGTGAGGATGAATCCCAAACCCCAATAAAAGGTGGAGATTTACTCAGAAAAAAGGAACTGTCATAGCGAATCCATCTTTCTTCGCATGCTATATGCCATGTTTTTTTATTTTTATTTTTTTTTATAAAAATAAAGTTATTATTAGAATAAAAATAGGTGAGTTTGTTGTACTTATTTAAACAATAATATTACAATTATAAGTTTTTTAAAAAATAAACGTCTTATGTTTGAAATCTTAAAATCTATAAAGTTGTTTCATATTTTTAACTAAATTTATTTTTTAAAAAAATAAAAATAAAATAATATCATGCTATCATTATTTTTTAAAAAAATGTCAATCACTACAGTGTTAACGTTACATTATGGACGAGAAAAATTAATTTATGTTGGATGATTTAATTATTATTATTATTATTATTATTTAGAGAAAGATAATATGTAATTATTTTATTATTTTATTTAATTAGAAAATGAACTAAACTATAAGATGAAACCTAGACCTCATTAGAAAAAAGAAAAAAAAAAAAAAAAAAGTAAAGGACTAAGATCCGGATCCACTTCCCTCTTGGAAATAAAGAATAGTAGAATATTAATAGAGATATGTGGGGTTGGTACAGTGCAAATCTAAAAGGTTACTTCAATTTATTTAAACCTAATTATATAACTGTAGATATAGAAAGGTATAATAAATGAATGAACGAGTCAGGTTTAGCTTTCATTTCACTTTCGTTAATACACCTTTGGAGTTAAAAGGAGAAGAGAAATTAAAGCAAACCTAACTTATCCATGATATGTCTGGGTACATGGAGCCCTCTAAATGCTAAAATCAAGAAAAAAAATAAAAAAATTATCACACCTTTGGCTATTCACTTTGGTGCATATATATAGTGCATTTGTATGCACCATAACTAAGATTAACCTTTTTTAACTATAAGAATTGAATTATCATGCATGTGAGAAGTAAGGAGATGGAGTGCGTGAGTGAGTGCATGCAACTGACCGTGTCTCTCACGACTACGGAGGGCCGGGCATTGTGGTTGCAGAGATCCAAGCACACCTCCATTCCGGAGTTTCCGCAGCCGACGATGAGCACGCGCTTCCCCCGGTACGCCTCGCCGCTGCGGTACGCGCTGGTGTGGAGCACCTCCCCGGCGAATTCCCCGATCCCGGCGATCTCCGGCACCACCGCCTCCGCGTTCTCCCCCGTCGCCACGATCAGCCACCTCCCGACGTACTCCCTCCTCCCTTTTCCTTTTCCTTTACGCCTTCTTCCCGCCGATGGCCTGCAGCAGTCCGTCCTGACGCGCCAGAAGTCGCCGTCGAAGGAGGCGTCGGCCACGGCCTCCCCGAAGGCCGGGCGGATGCCGAAGCGGGCGGCGTAGTCTTCGAGGTAGGCGACGAACTGCTGCTTGGTCGGGTAGGCCGGCAGCCCGCTCGGGAACGGCATCAGCGGCAACTGGCAGAACTGCTTCGGCAGGTGCAGCCGCAACCGGTCGTACGTCTTCCGCTGCCACAGCGAAGCGATGCAGTCGGACCGCTCCAGTATCACGCTCGGAATCCCCTTCTCCATCAGGCACGCCGCCGCCGCCAGCCCCGACGGCCCCGCCCCCACTATTATCGGCCCCTCGACAGCCACGCAATCGCAATCGCAATCGCTATCGCTTTCGCTATCGCCGCCGCCATCGTCATCGGCGTTATTGTTCGTCGTCGGCTTCATCAGAAAATCGTAGAATCGCGGATCATGAACGCGCTTGCCCTCCGACTCCCTCCAACAATCCATAGATCAAATATATAGATGCTAATGAAGAAGTAGTACGTAGTTAGGGCTTCTTCCTCTACTTATGCGGGGATCATCATGTTGGTGGGATATTCCTAAAACCCTCTTACGTACGTGCTTAATTCGTTTTGTTGCGATGGTTTTTTTTTTTTTTTTTTTGGGTGGCTCTTATCCGCAAGAGGATTGTTTCGGATTAGAATGAGAGGGAAATGAGAAGGGTTTATCCGGATTTAGCGGAAAATAGGAGATATTATCTTTTTCATCATATGGAACGATCGAAGTGTAGAGATAGAGAGAGGATCGAGTGAAAGATATATAAAGGAAATAGACGGAGAGCGAGAGAGGAAAAGCTCGGGAGTTATAATGTTGGGTTATGTTGGCTTATTTATATTATATTCTCTCGGTTCACTTTTATGTGGGCGTGGGCCCAATTGTGCTTATTAGTTATTATCCTAAACTTTGAGTTTAGCACCGAAAATATTTTTTTTAAAAAATTAGAATATGAGACTAAGAATTGTATTATGTTTATACCAGAAAATATTATTATTATTATTATTTTTCGTAATATCGCGTTTCACATATTGCGGTGAGTTAGTTATTTATGTTTTATATAATCTAATAATATTAAATGAATCTCAATACCTAACTAGCCTTTATTCTAGAAAAATAGAATTATTCCTAAAAATATTCCCTTATTCCTAAAATATTCCCTTTTTAATCGTGGGTTACTTTGTGTTTCTATAGTACCTTTCCTGAGATCTTGCGGATGGATTTTTGTACTTTAGTTTTAGTGTATATATATATATATATATATATATATATATATATATATATATATATATATATATATATATAACTTGATGTTTAACGATGTGCCTTTAGAGAACGACATATATATGTTAACTGTTTCCTAATCTTTTGGCAACAACTCGACCAATCGGATTATAAGTTTAAATTCGTAATCATCCGAATTACAAGCGATTTAGATTAAGAGAAAAGAGAGAAAGAGTATAGGAGGGAAAGAAAAATAACCAAGAAGCTAAATCTTTAATAACATTTCAAAATTATCAATTTTAACGGTTAGTACGACGATATTTTAACAGTATGTTAATTTTCTTATAAAATATATTTTAAGCTATTTAGATCGAGACCAACATTCTTAATTTTGAATTTAAAAATTTATTCATAAATTTTAAAAATTATTTAATTTATACTGTTTATTTTAACATGATTTTATCACAAGATGGATAATATCAAGAATAATATAACATTCTAAACTTTTCAATTTTAACACTCTAAAGTTTTTTTTTTAGTTTTTGAGAGAGAAAGTTAGCATACTATATGTTTCGTTTATTTTTTAAATAAATTTAGCTGAAAATGTGAAGCAACTAGATTTCGAACTCGAAAATCTCATATATCAACCACCAAACTCTTTGCCACTAGATTTCGAACTCGAAAATCTCATATATCAACCACCAAACTCTAAGCAACTAGATTTCGAACTTAAAAATCTCATATATCAACCACCAAACTCTTTGCCACTAGATTTCGAACTCAAAAATCTCATATATCAACCACCAAACTCTAAGCAATTCGAACTCGAAAATTTCATATATCAACCACCAAACTCTTTGCCACTTACACTAGAGACGGTTGATGACACTCTAAAATTGAAAACAAGACTATATTAGAAATTATTCTCCAAATATTTTATATATATAAAGATTACTCACATTATTCGTTGTTTTCGAACAAGAGGCATTTTGGGATCTCATTCTCATTTAGAAAACTATATCAGTCCATGTTTTAGGTAGCTCAAGTTTTAATCCTTGGAGAGAAGTATAAGATTTAGTTAAACCTTCTTTTTGAATGTACAAAATATTTTTTCTCTAATAATAACATTTTCATGATCTCCATTCACGTAACAAACTGTGTGACGTACCCAACAGTGCACGATTTTGGAGCCCCTCCACTTTTTAAGAAATTTATGGCAAAGATTTTGTTAATGAAAATATATATAATTTATTGTATGTATTCTTCAATATTTAAATGACTTATGTATGAGAAATTATAAATTTTAGATACTAACTTTTTATAAATTAAATAATAATATTTTCTTCACTGTTGATTATTAAGGCTCTCTGTTTTTTTTTTTTTTTTTTTTTTTGTATATAGACTCTTTATATAGCATAAATTATTTCTCGCAGATTGGGTTTAGGTAGTGTTTATATATAGGTTCTTTATATGAGTGCACCAGGTGCAGCTATATCTTTGTAAACCGGCAATGGATGAAAGTTTTTTTTTTTTGTTCCTAGTTTTTCTCTTTTAACCTTTTTTTTTTTATTATTATTAATAAAAAAATATTCAAAAGATATAGGACTAGTGTAACGATCCGATCCACTAGCAATAATAACTCGTTAGGTCCATACTACAGTTCAAAATACTTAAACTAAGTCATTATTACTAGTGTTTATGTCTCATATAAACCAAATCACAATTCCATCCACATCCGATGTGGGAGTATTGGGAACGTCACATACTCATTCCGTTTAGACCTGACGTCCTCGTTAGCCCAAACACATATACTGCAATTCTATTCACATCCTTTGTGAAACTATTAGGGCGTCACAGCTAGGATTGGCCTAGAAAATTCTAAAAAGATTTGGGGTGTGTTCCTCCTGAATCTAAGAAAGTGATTTAATTTAGAGCCAAAAGTGAAAAGTCATTTTTTCTTCAATAAAGCATTTGGTTATCTTACTTTTTAATAAAATTTGAATTTAATTTTTAAAATTAAATTTCTAATTTTAGAGGCCCCAAAATTAAAAATAGCTAAAACTTGATTCTAATTTTGAATTAAATTTTGATATTTAAAGTTTCAATTTAGATTCAAATTTAAAATTTAAAATTTTACATTAAATTTTAAATTTTAAATATATTTTTTTTACTTTTTAATTTTAATTTTTAAATTTAAATTTAAAATTTATAAAATTTTATTTTAAAAATAAAAAAAATTAAATTTTAAATATCAAGTTTTAAATTTTAGGTTTTAAATTATACATTTTGAATCTCAAATTTAAAAATTCAAGTTTTGAATTTTAAAATTCAAATTTTAAAAGTAAAAAAATTTAAATTTAAAATTTAGAATTTTAACTTTCAAATGTCAAGATTTTAATTTATATTTTATATTTCTTTGAATTCAAATTTGAAAATTTAAAATTTAAAATTTTAAAACTTTATTTAAGATTTAAAATTTAAAATTTAAAATTTAAAATTTAAAATTTAAAATTTAAAAATTTAAAATTTAGATTTTCAATTTTTAATTTTAGATTTTAATTTTTATATTTAAAATTTCAAAATAAAATTTTAAATTTTAAATTCATGTTTCAAATTTTAAATTCTTATTTAATTTTTTAATATAAAATTTAAAATTTACAATTTAAAATTTAAAATTATTTTAAGCTGAATTTTAAACTAAAATTTAGCAAAAAAATTATTATGTCCAAGTAAGAAAAAAAAAATACTAAATAATTTTATAAAATTACTTTAGAAAAACTATTTTATGGTACAGCCAAACGTTTTATATATTTTTAAATAAAAATAAATTTTTAACCCAAAATTTATTCAACAAAAAAAATACTTTTCTAATAACTAGGCCTAACAAACCCTAGGCCAGGTATTGCATATCAACAACTAATATGCTGTAATTTAAAATACATGTATTACAATGTATATATTCTAAAAAACTAGTAAAATACTATATTTTATAAATAGTGTCACGCTCTAAGTTCACAGCGAAAGTTTTCCGAAACGCAGCAGACCCGTCATGATGCAAAAACGCATCTCACACACGTGAAACATCTAAAGCTATTATGTAAAAGAACTATAATCTACAACTAATATGTATCAAAATATAAGTAAAACTATAATAATATTTATCACTATACAATGAGCATACAAATCAACCTCACAAAAATAAAAGACAAATAAAGGTTCCTGGCCTGGCCAGCTACGAGTACAGTGTAACTGTACAAAACTATTAACAAGTTAGTTTACATCTATCAAAATAACTAGAAAGGGGTTGCTATCTACGATGCAATTCCATTATCTTGGTCCAGAGTTAGCTCGGAAGGCTTCGAAAAGTAGACCATAAATGGACGTGAGAACTACAAAACAGTGCGAATTTTCTTATTCAAAAGGTGGATCCAAGTCGGCGATAATCACGGACTACTAGACTAGGTCTACGTGTGGGCTTGAAAATATGAAAACGAACTCACTATAAAAAAAACGAGTGAACAAAGGACATTACTTAAATGCTACTGCGGGTACATGTGAAGAAAACACAACATCACGCTATCATGCCTCTACACCAAGGCCAAATCTACTCTACCCAAGCCCGATCACAATAGAAAATCTAGCACTAGTCGACTCAATAGTATACTAGACCTAATTCACCCTCTCAACAACCCAGGCCAAACCTGCGCCGCCTATAAATAGTCCACTGTCAATCTCTCCCTACAGTTCGAATTATACCCCAAATGGTGGCCCCTCAACAGTTGACATCAGCCTACCTCCTATCTCCAATCATTCTGCCCCCATGCCGATAAACCCCAATAAAATTAAAAGTGGCATACAGATTATGATCAATGATAATCCCACAGATCACCGAAAATACAAAACAAAAACTCCAAGGTTAACTCACAAGTCCCCAATATGAAAGTACCATACATCTCGAACACAGTGCCCAGCCACACACACTCTCTCACACACTAGCCCACGACCCACGAAACCTCAAAACAATACAACCATTATATGAGCATGATATAGCACAAATATCAAAACTCAAGTATCACCCACCTCTAATACCCAACAACACAACAAAAAGTCAACTCAAGTTGACAATATGATTCCCTAACAATCAGACTAACCCAATCATGTTATAAATGGCACATACCCTGATATACGTGCAACCCACAATCGTCGTACGTCCCTTAGCAATAAAATAATAATAAGTTATAATCCCAACCCGAACAGTCTAAACACAGATAAATAGCAGCCAAATATTTACATGCATTTTCTACAACCAATAAACAATAATAAAAGCTGTAAAAACTCACACATCTAGCAAGCAGATATAATCAATAATCTGTCATTCTCGACGACACGAAACCTATGTAGATCGTAAATCCCAGCATAAGTTATAATCCCAACCCGAACAGTCTAAACACAGATAAATAGTAGCCAAATATTTACATGCATTTTCTACAACTAATAAACAATAATAAAAGCTGTAAAAACTCACACATCTAGAAAGCAGATATAATCAATAATCTGTCATTCTCGACGACACGAAACCTATGTAGATCGTAAATCCCAGCAGAACACAGTCAGCGGACAGATGACATGCTTAACGGTGATCACCACATGCATGTGAATGGCTTCACACTGAAAAATTCGGCAACAGTCCGCTTCAATAGTGCGACAATGAAAACCTCGATCCTAACAGTTCAATAAAAAGGGCACAAAGCTTAAATCTAAAAACTCTAACGAGCAAAACCTATCACTATCAAAAACCATCTCGAAAAAACCAAACAAATAAATATAAAAAAAAAAATAAGAAAAATCTATCCCAAAGTCAACGCACCTTCAAATCTCACATGCGCTCACCCGTGCTCGAGTCCTCAAATCGAACCGCGTGCTCCATGGCATTCTCCATGTGGCCACGACCTCCATCTTCTTCTCCCTTGCTCTCTATTTCTCTCTCTAAAACCCTCGGACGCGAGCAGGAGAAGAAATAAGAAGAAGAAAGGGGTCCTAGCGCGTTAAATAGCCATCAAAAAAGATCTCAGGCATCCGAAACCCACTTCCAGGCACCCGGAACCTAACCATTCAGGCGGCCCAAGCAAGACAAAGCGGCCCAAAACTTTTGAGCCACTATAGTGAATCTTGCGGGCGTCTGAAAGTGCTCCCGAATCACTGTAACCCTGACACGTGTCCAACAGCTATCCTTGATAGCGCCGTCACGTCACGCTGACCAACGTTAGCGCGCGCCACCTAAGCCACCTAACTTTCCGGCGCGCAGAGTGCCACATTCGGGCGCCCGAAACCGCACCCAAATTGCCTGGGTGCTACCACGTGTCCCCTGTGCCAGCTACCCAATGCGCCCGTGCTGCGACACATCACATCGCGGCGCCACCGCTTCCCAACGTGCCCGCGGACAATGGCGCGGCACCATGCGTCGCCCACCTGGCGCCCCGTGCCGTGCGCCGCCTTGCGCTATGCGTCGCTCGTTTCGGGCGAGCATAATGCCAATCTAGACGTCCGAATCCACGTCCGAAACCAAAAGAAATCTGAAAATCCAGCCCATGCTCCATTTTTTCGCGTCGTTTCGCTCTGCAATAGTCGCGACTGGGCCCGACACTCCTACAATGTGCTGATCAACCAGCTGTAACTTTGCCATTTACGAAAGTCCAGTATCCCATAAATAATCATGTAAAAAAATATAGAATTTTATACTAAATTATGGTTAGCATTTTATCAATCTTTAATTCTTTTATAGCAATAAGTTTAAAATTTAAGTTTAAAATTTTCAAATTTGAATGTATATTCAAATTTCATATATAAAAATTCAAATTTTAAATTTTAAATTTTAATTTTCAAATTTTGAATTTAAATTTATATTTTAAATTAAAAAATTTTAAATTTTAAATTTTAAATTTTGAATTTAAAATTTTTAAATTTTTTAATATTGATTGTAAATTTTAAACATTAAAATTTATTATTTTAAAATAATAAATTTTAATGTTTAAAATTTAGAATTTAGAATTTCAAATTTTAAAATTTAAATTTAGATTTTATTTTTCAATTTTTAACATTTTTTATTTTAAATTCTAAATTTTTAAATTATAAATTTTAATTTACAATTTTAATTTAAAATTTTAAATTTTAATTTAAAATTTAAAATTTTTAACTTTTAATTTTAAATTATGAAAATTTTAATTTTAAAATTTTAAAATATAAAATTAATATATATTTTTATTTTTAAAAATTTTAAATTGAAAGAAGTTTTATGGAATTATACAATATGCATCCAAATAATTTAAAATTTAAAATGATAAAATTTTTTAGAATTATAGAACTTCCTATTTAATTTATAAGCTCTATGGCAATTTTTTTTTTTTTTTATTGTGCATCCCAACACATTTGCAATAGAAAGTGCTACGGCAGTAAGCACTTGGGTCACGTTGGATTCAAAGTAGAAATCAAAATTGAAAGAAAAATGAAAATATATTGATAAAAACATCTAAGTTGTTTGGTTAATTCATTGGAGAAATTGAAACCTGAATAATGTTAAAATTGAAAATCAAAATATTAAAATTTTAATTAAAATTAAAATTTATTATTCAAATTCGTAATCAAAATTTGAATCCATAATTCAAAATAAAATTTAAAATTATATTTTTCCTAAAATTAAATATATAGATTAATATTTAAACTTGAAAATGTTATTAGTGAATAAAGAGGAATTCTTTTTTCAATCCTTTCTAAAATCAAAGTTGATTATCACTTTTATTCTTTTTTTTGAGAGAAAGGTAGCATGCTACCCGCTTCGTTTATTTTTTAAATAAACTTAGCTGGAAATGTGAAGCAACTAGGCTTCGAACTCGGATCACGGGTATCAACCACCAAGCTTGGAATAAACTTTGGGGGTTTTCAATTATCTCCGGAATGAAAATCAAAATATCAAACCAAATACCAACAATATTAGGAACGATTTTCATTTCAAGTCTTAAATCTCTCGTACCAAATATGTTATTAATTCCTACATAATGGAGACTAATTAAACAAGCCGTACTAATTAAGAGAGAAAAAAAAAAAAAAAAAAAAAAAAAAAAAAACTCTCTTATTTCACATGCACTTCATTAATCAGGGGACATATGAAAGGATAGAGAATTAATTGAGGAGAGTCAAATTTAGAGCACGAAGAAGATTAGTGATTATGTGAATTAATTATTATTTGATTTGATGAAGACAAAACAGACCACAATACATATAATATACAAATCATTAAATGGGAAATTAAAGTGATTCATTAAAAGGTTAAAAGGAGTACGTAGGGGGTCATGTTTATACACTTCGACTAAGACACCAGTACTAATTAATAATAAATTATTGCTAAGGGTACCCTAAAATGCTGGTTGGTAATGTGTTAATGGCACATATTACTAAATATAAAACTTTAAAATTATGATCAATTTTTTTTATATATATATCTTAAGAAATAAACTAGTGTTTTTACATGATATTTGAGCAAAAAATTTTAAGTATGAATTCTAACTTACTCCTAATTTTTTCTAATTATTTTTCATTTAACTTGGGCTAATTGAAATGCCTTGAGCTCAACCCTGAGGAGTATTGCGTTTAAATTTTTTTTAAAAAAAACACCATTCGCTCGCCAGTTAAATGTTCAGAGACAGGTGATTGGTGTTCAAATATATTATGTGAAAATTTTTTTATTAAATTAAGCCTGCAATAAGAAAAGGGTAAACATCAATTTGCCCCATGTGGTATACCGCATTTTTATTTTATCATCGGGAGGTTCAAAAAATTAGGTACACTTAATTATTATGTGGTTTTGCTTATTTTTACTTTGTTATTTTATTGTTCCATAATTATACTTAATTATTTTATGATTGTATTTCCATTTCCATATAAGAATTTACTGTTAAATAGGGTACAAAGATTTTAAAAAATAAATTACTTTATTATCATATATGTCGATGGGTTTCTTCGTTGAAAGAAAGAATAAAATCACGAGAGTGATAAAATGAAAATGCCCTATACAATAGAAAGACAAATTAAAGTTTATTCTAAAATATATGTATTTTATAATTTTATCAAGACATCAATAACATATAAGCAACCTTAATTGAGAGAGTCCTCCCAAAGTATTTACTTTGATAATATTGACTTCCCCCTTTCCAAAGTTGTTGTAAATAACTTAAAAAAGTGTTAGCTTAATTAGTTCATAATAAGAACCCCAATGAGTGATTGAGAATTTTATAATACGCTCGAACTGGCCCATGCATGCATCAAGTGAACTATTCCTTCATATGTGAGCAAAACTTTTGCGAGGGATTAAGAAACATTCTCCTTGCAAACTAAGTTATCACGTTTGACTTGAGGACAACATCATTATGCTTTTTGGCATTAAAAAAGAGAGAATAAAGTATCATTTAATTAACCACTCTCTTCATACTTCATCTACCAGTAATTCTCAAGTGTGAAAATGTTTTTAGTTTTAGCAGCAGATATTTTAATAATATGCCTGCATGCATAAAAATTTATTTTTTAGTCGCATCCTAGAATGCCATAGTACGTCGATCAGCAATTACAAAGTTTAGAATTTTTGAAAAACTTATATTTGAAATTGATTTGATGAAGATTGGTTTATTTTAAAATTAGATTAATTAATTGTCCATGATATGCTGTTTAAGATAAATAGTATAACTTTAAGCATATATATCTCAAGCAATAAATAATGGTATGACCCTCTTATACATTTTTATATTTTTGAACTTCAGTGGTGGTGCAAAGTGGATTCATCCCGCATTGGCCTACTTAGATTTAGTTTTTATAGTAGCTTGCTAGGGCTTATTTAGCCTTAATGGAGCTTTATGACTATTATTAGTGTACGCTGTATCTTAAGGCACAATTAGCTTGATGGGATAATTTTTTCCTTTCATTATTAGCCAAAGCCAACAAAAAGGTTAGGTTGCTAACCATCCATGCTAAAGCCTCTGAAATTGGTTTTCTAACTTACTCTAGAAGTAGTACTATTAATTTCTCGCTTTATTCTTTACTATTCTCCTAATAATAATTAACAATCACGTACTATTGTTATCATACTTATTTTTGTTACAAGTACAATTGTCTCCCTAGCTACCAGTTAATAAATAAAGGCAAAATGAATATGCATGCATTTCCATCCATAACAAATGGTTGGGTGCAAATTAAACTTTTGATTTTCGATTGCAACTTGATCTTTACATTTTTTTTACTTATAGACCTTAAACTTTTACAAAAAATATTACACTTTGTTAGTTAACTGATTGCAAAAATAATTTAATTTTTATCAGAAAAGACATTTTAATCCTTTTTTTTTTTTTTTCTAACGAGAATGATGTCTTTAATTGTAACGTTATTCGAAGTAAACATGTAATAGTATGATCAAGAGACAAATCATCATTCGGTAAGGATGACGATGTCGTTCGCGAAGGTCGGAAAATAAAATGCAATATATGTAAGGCTAAAATGATTAACTGAAAAGTCTAGCTAGCTAGTAACCAAGCTGCATTATCAGAATATTAATTATTCGACCCTTCTCATACATTTGTATCTATCAGAAGATTCAGAACCAATTAAATTGCATTGTCGGTGTATTATAAGGACTAATAGTACATTTTAGCTGCTTCTAATTTCTTAATTACTGCTACTGTTTTGAGGGCCACTAGAGCACTACGTGCATAATCGTGACAACTACAGTATAAAGTTTTCCTCTTTAATTTTCACGATAATAACGTAAACATAATTAATATAATTCCAACCATTATATTGGATACATATATAGATCAAGCAAATCGAGATAGTGGAGCTTACATTAATTTCCAGTGATCTTAGTGAAGCAAGAGGCCTCAATTCAAGGAAATTTAATTATTAATGAACTACTATACTACGAGCATATATATATATATATATATATATATATATACTTTTTAACCGCTAAACAAAATATTAAAACTCTTCCTAAATCATTTTTTATTGGGGCGATTTTTTCGGTAACATGATATTAGGATAAAACTTAAGCTGTCCTGGGTTTAATTCCCATTTTTTTCATCTTATGTCATCAATTTATCTTGCTGTCTTTTCGGATACATTTTCTATCATTATACATGATACTATTTCTTTACTATGTACGTATGTGGACAGAAGAGTTAAGACAATTTGTAGATCAATCTCTAGCTCTCTCTCTCTTTGTGTGCATCAAACAAAAGAATAGAAACTTGGATGATTGCTGCAGCTTTCAATTAGGAGTCGAATGTTAGCTTTTCTAAGAAGCCTTTTGGGTTGGGAACTCACTTTATACATATTCTATCGCATATAGTTCATAAAGCACCACTGCAGTACTACACACAAAATACACCTACAATATTTGAGTATGGAATCTTCCTAGATACTATTTAGTATTTAGGAACAAATGCTCTCATATTCTTCTCATACATATATAAAATAGAGACAAGGTCCGTTTTACGTCATGTCACCCACTTTCTTTTGGGCTTTTATTGTTCTTTTGCATTAGTGTACAGTAGACCCCATGCGTTCACTATGAGCTTGTTTATATAATAGAAATCAAAGCAGCGATTAGACGTTTTGGGGGCAGAACTTATATATGGCTTTGTAAGTGCAGAAGTGCTTCTGCTTTGTGGTAATTCATTTTCTCTCGATTAGTAGTTCGGCAAAAAGTATGGCATTAAATCACACAACACTATCTTGTACTTGTTCCTAACTTTAGATATATAGATAATAATTATTTTTTAAGAAGAAAATATACAGTTCTAGAGAGGATGCATGTATATTTTGTTCAACATTGTTTTTTTTACTTACCAAAATAGAAATATTAACTGATAAATGAGGGCTCTACTTAGCTGTCGACAACGATGTATTCTATTCAATTTTCAACTCAATTTTTTTAGAATAAGACAAATTTGCGAAATATATTATTCAAATAATTACGTCCGTGTTAACGCAAGAAAAATAGTGCCGGCTGGTAAACGGTTCGCTCACGTGACTGGCTTGCGTGGAAAATGAGAAGATGACACGTAATGCACTAGGAACCGAGAAGGAGTCCCGCAAAGATGAATATTGAGTTTTGGACAGAAATGGTTGAAAACATGGGAGTGATTTTCGTAACTAAAAAGAACGTGGCCAGAGCACTCCCCACTGCACGAACAGTCCAGTAACCTCATGCTAACTAATTAAGGGCTGACGAAAGTTTCTATAAATAGCAAAAGGTTTTCCACAATAAGAGTTTTATTCCGAGCAAGACCGCTGCTTCTCAATTCTTTTTTTATTTTCTGCATTGATCTACTGCTTTCTTAGGAGTAGCTTAAACTTCAAAGTTCTAGTCCTTAGTCTCTTTGTAATATGAGCCCAAATGCTTTGCAACTCCTGTAATCTTTTTCTGTTAATGCATCGCCGAGTTTGGTTTGTTTTACATATTGAAAGAGAACCCAATTGAGTTGATCCCTTCCTAATTAAATCGCTTCATCTTAGCGTACTCGAGGGTCACTCAAGGAGCCGAATCGCAATCGGAAAGCACTGTTGACTTGGTCAACAGTTTGACCCAATCAACTTTTGGGGAGTTTGGTTTTTGTTCATACGATTTTTGACACACCTGGTGGATACTCAAATAAAAATTAAATTTCAGAATGGCTAATGATAACGTCATAAATCTTCGAAATCAAATCATTTCCAAATCTTTAGGGAATGAATAAATATGTAGCACCAAAAATGTGAATGAGTGTCAGCCGACACAACAACCGATAATTGAAAGTAGTGAACAATTGGCTCAACAGGAGCCGAATCAATTTCATCTTGGGTTTTTCTGAAGGCTTCAACTTTCTGCTTAACAGAATGTCGCTCGGCTTCTAGCTTCTTCTGTTGAGCCACCATCTCTGTTAGAGCCGGTCTTGGGCCCTTTTCTGTTTGAATTTGAGATGAGGCTTCCTCCTGTTGCTTTCGACTCTTTGCTAGAAGCCAATCGACAAGGGCTTGAGCTTCTTGCCATTCCCGGTCACAGGTTTCTTCTTCTAGTGTCTGCCAAGAAGAATTGGTGGTTATAAACTTTGGTTTTTTGGAAGCTGGTGGAGTTTGAGCAGTTTTGTTGGCTCGACGCTTCGCGGCCTGCGCGGAGAGATTTGAACCAGTTGGCTAGAGATGCGAACCGGCTAATTTATAAACATAATAACAAAAAAAATTAATATACATAAAAGATGAATGGTAAAGATATGAGAAGCTTACTAGTAAATGTTTAGGCGAATGAGTTGTTTCTTCATCCGAGCCTTCACCACCTGAGGCCTCACTCTTGGGTTCTGTTGGAATTAGAGGCCAGCGAAAACATACAAACTGGATAGCCAACGTATCCAGGAACCAAAAGCCGGATCGGGTAGGTTGTTTTACTAGCCTTCTTGGATCGTCCTTGTCTTGATAATTCTTGACTCTCCACGAATCTCCTGGTTGCACGAATCTCCTGGTTGCAGATTGGATGCGCAGATCGGATCGGATGCGAAGAGGGCTACCAGAGTACTCTTCTATGTCCGCACTCCAAAATTCCGGGAACGAAGGTGGAAACCCCGAGAGAACGTAAAGAGAGAATAAGGAAGAAGAAAATCCTTTTTCTTCTTGTGCATGTATCGTAGGTTCTCATACACCGTATAAGGGAAAGGGTTCTATTTATAGATTATTAGGACCCCTTAGGATATTCTCTTTCTCACGTAGAGATGTTAGGATATGGGTTAAGATATGTTTCTTAACCAATAAGAAATATATTCTTATCTTTAACCCATAAGAATAAATCCTATCCTTATCCTTAACCTATAAGGATAAATCCTAATCCATATCAGATATGGATTGATCCAAATTAGAACCAGCCAATGTGGACACACCACATGGCTACAGGTGCATTGACTGCAGCCCCTTTTCCTTTTGACGGTTCAGCTGAGATAAAGAAAAAAATGTAAAATATACAAACTTTGACATATAGTTGAAAAGGAAGAAGTTTAAGAAGGGAATCATCTGATTTGCCCTCCTTTAATGTAGGATCCAAGTTGAAGTGAATTTTGCGAATGCAGTTTTCAGGGGTCAATAGGAACAAAATATTTCATAGATCTTTCCATGAACGTCAGAAAAAGTCGTAAGAGGCTTCCTGTCTGGTCAGGTCAAAAACTATGGAGATGAATTCTCGCTTCAAACACTTTCTTATGATCGAGATTCGATCAACTTTGGCCATTCTTTTAGTAGTTGGGCGGGATCAAAAGGTGTTAGCAGTAAAAAAATTTTGGCAGGACTGGTAGTGCTTGAATTAATCCAAATTACCAAGCCGCAAAGTGTAGATAATAAACTTTCATGCTCTTCATAAGCTTTAATCGGCTCTTCAGGCCGATATAGAGATCTCGGGCAACCAGAAAAGAGTACCATACGTCAGTGTGTTTAGTGACTTCTCAAGAGTCCATCTACTTATGAATGAATTTAAAACGCTCCTTGAACTAGCGAGGACCAATCATTCGGGTTTCAAAAGAGGCCTAGAAGTCGAAAGTCAACTTTCCTTAGAGTAAAAACCTCAAAAATAAGTGGAGAAGTTTGAGGGTTGACCTGAGGTGAATGATTCCGGGCAGTAGAGTGCGAGTTCATAGGTGCTGGATTGTTGAAGAGAGTATAGCTCAAAAAGTACCTAGCAAAGGAAGGAAAGTATAGTTGGAGGCAGATTTGAAGAAACCAAAAGACGTAGCAGCTAGAACTAATGACAACGCCGCTTTCCTTCTTTTGCAACGGCTTGATTGATACAAAAATCTCTCAGTACAAGAAAAAAATAAAATAGGAACTAAGAGCAATCTTTTTGCCTTTAGCCAAGACAACGGTGATCGATACAAAATCTCAGTTGATATTTTGAGACCGAGTCTAGAAAAAATCATGGCATAGCCAATATAAAAGGAAGACGATGTGCTCCTTCTTACGTATCGAATTTTGTGGTGTTCGGTCTTGACCTGTGAACATTTTCATAAATTTGGTATAGATAAGGTCCGCTTATCAATCAACATATATTCATGTCAAACTCAGCTGCATCATCGGGGTTGAGAGCCGAAGAGATGACGATACCGTGAGGGCGAAGGCCGGTGGTGGCGGCCACATCAAACAAGATTGGAGTGAATGGCCTAAATTTGAAGCAAAAAGTATTTGAAGCCGAAAACTAAAAGCTTATGGTAGAAGCTAAAAGGAGGTGCTCTTGAGAGTTGGATCACATCGAAGATACCAATCTCCTGCCATACAATAATATCATAAGCTTTCTGGACTCGGTCAAGCCAGGTGATATAGGCATCAGAGATCGTAGGCCAAGCATAAAAACTTCTTCATGGAGACTTAGTGATCCGTCAGAGGAGGAGGCAAAGTCGCAGCGCCTCCCCGATGGATATCTGAAATCGAATGAGAGAAAAAAATGAAGAATATATTTTTAGGTGGAAGAGTTTCCTATTTTTACTCTCTAACTGGAATGCCTTTACAAGAGCCAATAGACCCCTATTTATAGCCTTTAGGCTTACAAAAGATAAGAAAAATAATAATTTTATTCTTAACCAAATTAATTTTATCCAATTTGGTTTTACAACCCGATCCATCTAAAACTATCTCGATCCTTTTCCTAACCGAAGTAATTGTAATTGCCTCCGCCTTGTCCTCAATGGTTGAGACTTATCCGGAGTAGTTGTAACCGCCTCTCCCTATTCTCAATGGTTGAAACTTATCCAGAATTTTGATCGTTCCGGATCATGGCTCCCCAAATTTTGAAAGGAACCAGCATCTGCTGGATCTAGAACTGCAAGCAAGGAAATTGGGTTTCTCCAGCTTCCCTTGTGAACCACTTAGCGGCACTTGATTTTTGACCTTTCCATCCAATACGGAAGGCTTCACGTTCACCTTTGCGTGTCGTTGTGACCTTGTGTTCCAGAATAGTATCATCAGCTAGCTGCTCTTCACGTTCTACCACGAGATCCTACATGGATGGCAGTACTTCTCCGGGCTCATCGTCTAGCATTGACGGCTCGAAGGACTTTAGATTATCGATATTGACGACCGAATACATGTTTATGTATGCGGGCAGCTTTAGTTGACATGCATTCTCACCAATCTTGCGCACAATCTTGAATTTCAAGTCCATAACTGTCACGCCCCGGGGAGTAAACCAGACCCCGGGCCCGTCTACAGATCCGCCGTGCACACAGAACTTTCCGTGTACACGAAGCGCTGGTAACCTGCTCAGATATCAAATGAATAATAAAAGAGCATAATACAGAGCTGAAATAGAAGAACCACATAGTGTCTCAGACTGGAACTACAAATACCACTGTAATATGTACAATAATCTCCCAGCACACTAAAAAAGTACAACCAGCTGGCTATCGCCAGACCCCAAAATAAAAGGAGAATTCCACAGTCTGAGTGAAGGGTACAGTATCTATCTACAGCTCTCAGTCTCCCAGGAGATCTATTCAGCGATCCCCTTACCTCGATCAGCTGCCGATGGCCTAGCAGCTCCCGCAGATGACTCTGCAAAAATAAGGGAGAAGAAAGAAACAGAAAACAATAATGGGGGTGAGAACTACCAGATAAACCAGCAGCCTCCCCTAGTGGGTAAAAACCTCAACTCTGACGCACCCACTAGGACTACTAGAGGCAAAAGGGAAAAGGGGAAGTGGTAGATACAAAAGATGCTGAAACAGAAACTATGCTGTTAAAACTGTATGCATGCATCAGAAATAGTATCTGTCCGAATAAACCCAATCTAGTCACCAGTAATCACTGGTACTGCCTGCTCAGCGGAATCTGCACACACGGCTCGAAACCGCGGGATCGGCTCACACGGCTCGCATCCCAACATAAGTATCAGACCGGCACACACGGCTGGGTCCGAGAAAGCACACCTCCGGAGTGGCACTCGAGGGGAGCGACCCACACGAGTAAAATATCTCTGTCATCAGTATCACAAGTATCTCTGTAGCACATGTCTCAATATAGCAGGACTGGATCATAACCATGATCAAAGTGGGAAACTCCATCCACTATAGAAACCCAATCCCCAACTGATGCAATAAATAAACCAAACTCAACCCCAATCTGATGCAAGGATAAACATCTGGTCAACCGCCTACTGTCCGCGGTCACCGCAATACCCCACAAGTCCACAATCTAGCACAACCTTGGCTACACTATCCCAAACCCCTGCTCACACTTGAGCAACAACATATGAATGCAAAGGACAACAATGAAACATGTTCAAATCCCAATATGATAGTGTAGCAATGAATAGTGGCCTTACCTGATGTCCGGGCATGCATGCAACTGTCTTTATTTAAAAAGTGGTAAAATAGTGTCAAAGGTTTAAAACAATTGATTTACTGAATAAAAGTCATTTGCATGCGAGATCATAGCCTTTGTCTCAATCACAGTGTCCCAATATAAGTCATCATATCATTTGTGGGGTTATATTAAATTTTAGGGGAGTTTGTCCCAGCGGTCCTTGTCATTTGTCATATTAATTTGTCCCAATGGTTCTCATTAATTGTCCTGTTAGTTGTCCTGTTAGTAGTCCTGTTAGTAGTCCCAATGGTTCTCAGCAATTATCATATTACTTTGTCCCAATTGTTCTCATCAATTATCATATTATTAAATTTTAGGGGATTTCTAGTAATCCCAGTGAGCTTGTCAAAAATGAGGTAAGCAACAACCGCCCACCTCAAGCAGCTCAAAAACACCCCAGGTAGTCTCCTGGTTGTCCACAGTCCTCAAATCCTGCAAATCAACGCTCCCGGTATAAATACAAATCCCAAAAAGCACAATATTTGCTGTTTTTCAGACAGCACGGGAAAAGAGGAATTTTTCACCTCTAAAATGAGCTCCTAAAATCCCAGAAAAATCACGGTTGCGTTCCTCGCGAAGAGTAGATCAAAATCGACTCTTTAAACGCCTCGATCTGATGCTCCTACGTCAAGATAAAAATCGGAGAAGTCGGTGCTGTCCAAAAATCATCACAGTAAAAAGGGGGGTCAAAGAGGACTTGAAAACTGTGCCAAAAGTACGAAACGGAGCAAAATGATCAACACGGAAATCGAAGCCCTACCTCTTACGGTCGCGCTGCC
This sequence comes from Tillandsia fasciculata, assembly GCA_029168755.2. Lineage (NCBI taxonomy): Eukaryota > Viridiplantae > Streptophyta > Magnoliopsida > Poales > Bromeliaceae > Tillandsia > Tillandsia fasciculata. The sequence goes on along the minus strand of CM054941.1, from coordinate 3,998,576 downwards.
GCAAAAATCGTCCAAAAATTCCACCCGGTTAGCCCGCAGTGAATTTTCGACGGAACTGCGACGGGAAATGGGCCTAAAAAGAAAACCGTCGCAGTGCGCCGCGTCGCAGATATCTCACTATCTGTAACTCCTAAATTCTGAGATTCTAGAGAGAGAAGAAGAGAGAGAGAGGAACAACTTTGTAGAGGAAACTTTTTCTGATTCTCTCTCTTGGCTCGCAATCGAGGTGCAAAGAGAGGGGGTGGGGGATCTCTTATATAGTGGGCCAAAAGGGAATATTCCCACACGGGATCTGGATCCGAACAGGAAACACCGAAACGGGCCAACCAGAAGCGCCACGTGTCCACAAACAGGAAACAGCGGTGCAAGGCCAATCAGAATTCGCCACGTGCCCACGTGGTGCACGTGCCTGCTCCGCGCTCCGGGTCTTCCGGATCCTGTCGGCCAATAGGGATGCGCCACGTGTCACCATCCCACGTGCTTCTAGAAGCCGGCCAACCAATGAGGAAGCGCCACGTGGCAAGGGGAAAATCGGTGCACCCGGTGCACGCCCGCCGTGGACCGCGCACCAGCGCCCCTGCCCGCGCCTGCCCGCGCCTGCCCGCGCCGCGTTCCTCCGCGCTCCGCCGCTGCCCCGCCGCTGCGCCGCTGCCCGCCGCCGTGCGCCGCCGCCCGCCGCCGCTCGCCGCCGGCCGCCGCCGGCCGGAACAGTAATTCCGGCAGCGGTTACTGTTCCGGTGAACAGTACCAAGTGCCGAAAAATAAAGTGAATATACCGTTTTGACCGTTTTCGCGCGCTGAGTCCAAATACGACGTCCGTTTCGCCAAATTCTCATCCGAAATTTTGCCGAAAGCTCCCGGAAATTCCCGTTTGCTCCGATTTCCGCGCCAGAGTCTAATTTAAATATCCAATTTCGATTCTACAAGCTTCGTTGCACTGTACAAGCTTCCTACAGTCACTATTTAAGGTTGCGCAGTTCTGCGGGAGTCCGGATCATCACATCCTCCCCCACTAAAAAGAGTTTCGTCCTCGAAACGAGACTCAACAACAATCCTCAGTCCGATGTCTCGAATAAGTAGGGGTGAGCATCTCTCATCTCCGACTCGAGCTCCCATGTAGCCTCGCGCTCGTCATGATTGCCCCATTGAATTTTCACATAGGGAATGGCCCGATTGCGCAATTCTCTCACCTCTCGATCCAGAATTCGCAGTGGGCGCTCCTCATACCTCAAATCCTCGCTGATCTCCAGCGGTGTGAAGTCGATGACGTGCGATGGGTCGAAGACATACTTCCTCAGAGTAGAGACATGAAATACATTATGGACACCAGCAAGCTTCGGAGGAAGTGCAAGTCGGTAGGCAACTGGCCCGATACGCTCCAATATCTCAAAGGGTCCAATGTATCGGGGGCTAAGCTTCCCGCGAATGCCGAATCTCCTGATTCCTTTGGACGGCGAGACTTTCAGGAATACATGATCACCAACCTGAAACTCTAAGTCTCGTCGCCGAACATCGGCATAACTCCTTTGTCGGCTCTGGGCGGTCTGAAGATGCTGTCGATTCACTCGGACCTTCTCTTCTGCCTCTATCAAGACATCTGGTCCCAAGGTCCGCCTCTCGCCCACGTCACTCCAATAAAGCGGTGATCGACACTTGCGTCCATACAATGCTTCAAACGGAGCCATCTGAATGCTCGCTTGAAAGCTATTGTTGTACGCGAACTCAGCTAAAGATAAGTGTCGAATCCACCCTCCGCCGAAATCCAAGACGCAAGCCCTAAGCATGTCCTCCAGGATTTGTATCGTCCGCTCTGACTGCCCATCAGTCTGCGGATGGAAAGCCGTACTGAACCTGAGTTCAGTCCCCAAGGCTGTTTGCAAACTTTTCCAGAAATGCGAAACAAACCTCGGGTCTCTATCTGATACAATGGAGGCTGGTACTCCATGTAATCTCACTATCTCATCCAGATATAACTGGGCTAGTCGCTCAAGTGGCCACGTAGTCTGCATGGGCAGAAAGTGCGCCGACTTGGTAAGTCGATCCACGACTACCCAGATAGCATCTGCTCCTCCCTGTGCCCTAGGAAGTCCGACCACGAAATCCATCGTAATGTGGTCCCATTTCCACTGGGGAATTGGGAGACTCTGTAACTTGCCAGCTGGCACTCGATGCTCAGCTTTCACCTGCTGACAAGTTAAACACTGAGCCACAAATCTCCCGATATCCCTTTTCATGCCATTCCACCAGAAATGTGCCTTGAGGTCCTTATACATCTTAGTCCCACCAGGATGTAGGGTATAAGGTGTATAATGGGCCTCTCGCAATATCTGCTCTCGGATCTCCGCATCCGCTGGCACACATGCTCGGTTCCTGTACCTTAGTACTCCCGAGGCATCTACCGTAAAGTCCCCAGACTGATTACTCGGAATTTGATCTCTAATCCTGGTCAAGTGGGGGTCCTCACTCTGTTTCTCCTTGATCCTGTCTAGCAGAGTGGGCTGCACGACTAAAGATGTCAGTCTAGCAGAGACCCCAGGGGACACAACCTCTACTTCGAGCCGTCTCATCTCTTCTAATAGCGGTGCCTGGTTTGTGATCAACATAGACAAACTTTGCACCGCTCTCCTACTCAAGGCATCAGCGACCACATTGGCTTTGCCTGGGTGGTAGAGAATATCTACATCATAATCCTTTAATAGCTCTAACCACCTACGCTGCCTTAAATTTAGCTCCTTTTGCGTGAACAGGTATTTTAGGCTCTTGTGGTCGGTGTAGATTTCACAGTGTTCTCCATAAAGGTAATGACGCCAAAGCTTTAGTGCAAACACTACAGCAGCAAGCTCCAAGTCATGGGTAGGGTAATTTTTCTCGTAATCCTTGAGTTGCCTTGATGCATAAGCAATTACCCTCCCTTCTTGCATCAACACACAACCAAGTCCACTGTGTGATGCGTCACTATAGATCACATATCCTTTTCCCATAACAGGAAGGGAAAGGATAGGAGCGGTCATCAATCTAGTCTTTAGCTCCTCAAAACTTTTCTGACAATCCTCACTCCAAATAAACTTCACTCCTTTACGCGTCAAGCGAGTGAGGGGTGTGGAAAGCTTCGCAAAGCCTTCCACAAACCGACGATAATACCCAGCTAAACCCATAAAACTACGCACCTCCGAAACGGTCGTCGGTCGGGGCCAATCTCGGACTGCCTCAATTTTCGCCGGGTCTACCGCCACACCTGCGGCGGAAATCACATGGCCCAAGAAGACTACCTCCCGAAGCCAAAACTCGCACTTTGCCAGCTTGGCATACAACTTCTTCTCTCGCAGAAGTTGCAGCACAATCCTTAAGTGCTCCTCATGCTCAGCATCACTTCGGGAGTAGATCAAGATATCATCAATGAACACTACTACGAATCGATCCAAGTATGGTCGGAAGATTCGGTTCATTAAATCCATGAATGCGGCAGGGGCATTAGTTAGCCCAAAAGGCATAACTGTAAACTCATAATGCCCGTACCGTGATCTGAATGCCGTTTTCGGAATATCCTCGGCCTTCACCTTCAACTGGTGGTAACCGGATTGCAGATCTATCTTAGAGAAGACACAAGACCCTTGCAGCTGATCAAAAAGATCATCGATGCGCGGCAAAGGGTACTTGTTCTTGATGGTCACTTTATTTAATTCCCTATAGTCCACACAAAGTCGAAGTGACCCATCTTTCTTCTTCACGAATAGCACCGGCGCTCCCCAAGGCGATACACTCGGCCTAATAAAGCCCTTATCCATTAAATCCTGAAGTTGCGCCTTAAGCTCTCGTAACTCAGCCGGTGCCATCCGGTAAGGAGCCTTTGAGATTGGCGCAGTTCCTGGAACTACGTCAATCACAAACTCAATCTCCCTATCTGGCGGCATGCTAGTCAGCTCAGGTGGAAAAACATCCGGAAACTCGCGGGCAATTGGGATATCCCCGAGTTCCGGCGCCGCCGTAGGCCCCTCAACAACACTAGCCAAAAAGGCTACACATCCTCGATGGATCATCTGCCTCGCTCGGGAAGTCGAAATCATAGAGGCAAAGAAAGCACTCTGACATCCCCGGTATACCAACATCTCCTGGCCTGGCTCTCTAAAAGTGACAGTCCTTGCGGCACAATCAATAGTCGCAAATACCGAGCCAGCCAGTCCATCCCGAGGACCACATCGAAGTCCTTCAGCTGTCTCAAGACCAACAGGTCTGCTGGCATAATCCAGGACTCGATTTGCATCGGGCAGGACCAACAACACTCCTCCACGTGCAAGGTGTGATCGGGAATCTGAACCTCTCGTGCACGTGGCAAAAGTCCTACCTCTAACCCATGTAATGATGCAAATGATCTACTAATAAAAGAATGCGATGCTCCAGTATCAAATAAAGTACGAGTCCTAATGCCAGAAAGTAAGGTGATACCTGCCACCACATGGTCTGCTGCCGAAGAGTCCTCTACCTGCGCAGCATACACTCGCCCACTCTGAGCTGGAGGGCGATAATCCGTGGGATGGGAAGAAGATGGCCTGCTTGCTGGAGCATAGGGCCGCTGAGCCGTCGACCGCTGCTGCGATGAAGATGGAGCAGATGCTGAAGAAGGGGCGGTGGGGGCCGAAAAGGGGCACGAAGCTCGAATGTGCCCGGGCTGTCCACATTTATAGCAGCGACCCCACCGTTGGTCGCAGGTGTTGGAAAAATGCTGACCTCCGCAGAAGATACAATTGCCGGGGGCCCGTGGCTGTCGTGATTGCTGTTGAGACTGCCGCTGTCGCTGAGGCTGCCGCTGCGACCCTCGCTGCGACGACTGTGATCTTTGCTGCTGTTGTCGCTTCTGGGATCCACCAGGCCCTCGTCGCTCGGTCCGTCCTTGGCCGGGGAACTGTGACTGCGGCGGTCGTGGCGGCCTCCACGAACTAGATTGTCCCCCAACCTCCGGTGCCGGTCGCTTCGCCCCCGGGATCACTACGGAAGCTGGAGCTATCTCCCCCATTACTACCTCCCCGCACTCAACGTAGAGTGCCTGCTCCATCGAGGCCTCCAAGGTCTGCAACCTACGCGAGCGAACCAATTGAAAAAGGTCCCGGCGCAATCCTCGCTCGAACATGTAGATCCGGTGTGCCTCGTCCCTGGCCACGTTCGGTACACATGCCAACAATTGATTGAAATTGGCAATGTACTCGTGTACGGGCCGATCTCCTTGTCGGAGGTTTCTCAACTGTTCCTCCAACCTCTGCCGGACGCTTTCCGGGAAGAAAGCCCCAAGAAGGAGATTGCGAAATTCCGCCCAGGTCAGGAGCTGAGCCCCAGGCGGACCAGCCGGTCGAACACGCCGCCACCAAGCTTCGGCGTTGTGTTCCAAAAAGTTCGTTGCCAAATTACCTGATATCGATCCTCGATAAACAACGTCTCAAAACGTCGCTCCATCGCCGTGATCCACGACTCTGCCTCCCACGGCTCAGTACTTTGCCCCGAAAAATGGGGTGGGTCAAACTGGCGGAACCTCATCAACAGGTCCACCACTCCCCGCTGCTCTGCCGGGGTCAGAGATCCTGTCAGCCCAGTCGGCTGTCCACCAGTACCCCGAGCAACAGGGGATGCCGGGGTCACCGGTACAACTGGAGGATTCACAGCAGGGGAAGAAGGTACGGGAGAATTCTCTGAAGGTGCTACAACAGGCTGAGCCCTCTGCTCTAACATTTGCGTCAGCCGACCCATAGCCTCCTCCTGACGCCGAACAGCCTCTGACATCTGGGCCATCTGGGCCTGCAGCTCTTGCACCTCACTCTGCTGGCCCTGCCCGGACTCCTCCTGATCGGATTCAGGGGAATCAGGCTGAGAACGCGTCAACATCCTACGTCGCGGAGGCATCCTACCACAAGAAACCATACTCAGTATCGGGACCCCACACGACCCAATCTAGCGAAAGTCAAAGACATTCCCCTATTCCTGTGACTTTATGTTGTCTGCAGCCAACATAACTGTCCACCAGAAATAGGCTATGTCGATCCATCTTCTCTCACTGGAAGAGTCAAACAAAATAAATCGACGACTTTCGCAAAATGCCACGTCTCTCATGCCCTATTATCCTAGGGTCTGCCAAAAGCCTAGGGTTTCCTAAGTCCCAACTGAACTATCCCTAAGCTCTGATACCAACTTAATCTGTCACGCCCCGGGTAAATCAGGACCCGGGCCCGTCTACAGATCCGCCGTGCACATGGGATTTCCCGCGTACACGAAGCGCTGGTAACCTGCTCAGATATCAAATGAACAATAAAAGAGCATAATACAGAGCTGAAATAGAAGAACCACATAGTATCTCAGACTGGAACTACAAATACCACTGTAATATGTACAATAATCTCCCAGCTCACTAAAAAATACAACCAGCTGGCGGAAGCCAGACCCAAAATAAAAGGAGAATTCACAGTCTGAGTGAAGGGTACAGTATCTATCTACAGCTCTCAGTCTCCCAGGAGATCTATTCAGCGATCCCCTTACCTCGATCAGCTGCCGATGGCCTAGCAGCTCCCGCAGATGACTCTGCAAAATAAGGGAGAAGAAAGAAACAGAAAACAATAATGGGGGTGAGAACTACCAGATAAACCAGCAGCCTCCCCTAGTGGGTAAAAACCTCAACTCTGACGCACCCACTAGGACTACTAGAGGCAAAAGGAAAAGGGGAAGTGGTAGATACAAAAGATGCTGAAACAGGAAACTATGCTGTTAAAACTGTATGCATGCATCAGAAATAGTATCTGTCCAAATAAACCCAATCTAGTCACCAGTAACACTGGTACTGCCTGCTCAGCGGAATCTGCACACACGGCTCGAAACCGCGGGATCGGCTCACACGGCTCGCATCCCAACATAAGTATCAGACCGGCACACACGGCTGGGTCCGAGAAAGCACACCTCCGGAGTGGCACTCGAGGGGAGCGACCCACACGAGTAAAATATCTCTGTCATCAGTATCACAAGTATCTCTGTAGCACATGTCTCAATATAGCAGGACTGGATCATAACCATGATCAAAGTGGGAAACTCCATCCACTATAGAAACCCAATCCCCAACTGATGCAATAAATAAACCAAACTCAACCCCAATCTGATGCAAGGATAAACATCTGGTCAACCGCCTACTGTCCGCGGTCACCGCAATACCCCACAAGTCCACAATCTAGCACAACCTTGGCTACACTATCCCAAACCCCTGCTCACACTTGAGCAACAACATATGAATGCAAAGGACAACAATGAAACATGTTCAAATCCCAATATGATAGTGTAGCAATGAATAGTGGCCTTACCTGATGTCCGGGCATGCATGCAACTGTCTTTATTTTTAAAAGTTGTAAAATAGTGTCAAAGGTTTAAAACAATTGATTTACTGAATAAAAGTCATTTGCATGCGAGATCATAGCCTTTGTCTCAATCACAGTGTCCCAATATAAGTCATCATATCTTTTGTGGGGTTATATTAAATTTTAGGGGAGTTTGTCCCAGCGGTCCTTGTCATTTGTCATATTAATTTGTCCCAATGGTTCTCATTAATTGTCCTGTTAGTTGTCCTGTTAGTAGTCCTGTTAGTAGTCCCAATGGTTCTCAGCAATTATCATATTACTTTGTCCCATTGTTCTCATCAATTATCATATTTTAGGGGATTTCTAGTAATCCCAGTGAGCTTGTCAAAAATGAGGTAAGCAACAACCGCCCACCTCGAACAGCTCAAAAACACCCCAGGTAGTCTCCTGGTTGTCCACAGTCCTCAAATCCTGCAAATCAACGCTCCCGGTATAAATACAAATCCCAAAAAGCACAATATTTGCTGTTTTTCAGACAGCACGGGAAAAGAGGAATTTTTCACCTCTAAAATGAGCTCCTAAAATCCCAGAAAAATCACGGTTGCGTTTCTCGCGAAGAGTAGATCAAAATCGACTCTTAAAACGCCTCGATCTGACGCTCCTACGTCAAGATAAAAATCGGAGAAGTCGGTGCTGTCCAAAAACCATCACAGTAAAAAGGGGGGTCAAAGAGGACCTGAAAACTGTGCCAAAAGTACGAAACGGAGCAAAATGATCAACACGGAAATCGAAGCCCTACCTCTTACGGTCGCGCTGCCGCAAAAATCGTCCAAAAATTCCACCCGGTTAGCCCGCAGTGAATTTTCGACGGAACTGCGACGGGAAATGGGCCTAAAAAGAAAATCGTCGCAGTGCGCCGCGTCGCAGATATCTCACTATCTGTAACTCCTAAATTCCTGAGATTCTAGAGAGAGAAAGAAGAGAGAGAGAGGAACAACTTTGGTAGAGGGAAGTTTTTCTGATTCTCTCTCCTTGGCACGCAAATCGAGGTGCAAAGAGAGGGGGTGGGGGATCTCTTATATAGTGGGCCAAAAGGGAATATTCCCACACGGGATCTGGATCCAAACAGGAAACACCGAAACGGCCAACCAGATTGCGCCACGTGTCCACAGAACAGGAAACAGCGGTGCAAGGGCCAATCAGAATTCGCCACGTGGCCACGTGGGGCACGTGCCTGCTCCGCGCTCCGGGTCTTCCGGATCCTGTCGGCCAATAGGAAGCGCCACGTGTCACCATCCCACGGTTTCTAGAAGCCGGCCACCAATGGGAAGCTGCCACGTGGCAAGGGGAAAAGTCGGTGCACCCGGTGCACGCCCGGCGTGGACCGCGCACCGCGCCCTGCCCGCGCCTGCCCGCGCCCCGTTCCTCCGCGCTCCGCCGCTGCCGCCGCTGCGCCGCTGCCCGCCGCCGTGCGCCGCCGCCCGCCGCCGCTCGCCGCCGGCCGCCGCCGGCCGGAACAGTAATTCCGGCCGCGGTTACTGTTCCGGTGAACAGTACCAAGTGCCGAAAAATAAAGTGAATATACCGTTTTGACCGTTTTCGCGCGCTGAGTCCAAATACGACGTCCGTTTCGCCAAATTCTCATCCGAAATTTTGCCGAAAGCTCCCGGAAATTCCCGTTTGCTCCGATTTTCGCGCCAAGTCTAATTTAAATATCCAATTTCGATTCTACAGGCTTCGTTGCACTGTACAAGCTTCCTACAGTCACTATTTAAGGTTGCGCAGTTCTGCGGGAGTCCGGATCATCACC